>OZ018323.1:62301172-62756172 GCA_963969495.1 Ceratothoa steindachneri | reverse complement strand
TTAGTTCTCTTTCTCCTTCTCGTTCGACCATGCGAAGCGTGCTTTAAAAAGCTTGTCTATCTGGAAGAATTTTGTCTTCCGCATAGTCGAGTGGTCTAAAGGGCGGTTTAATTGAGATCAAAGCGGTCGCTCGCTGCCTCAATGTGCACCGTTCGAATCCCACCCCAGCTCGGATTTTTTCGAAGTAAGAAATAACTATTTCCGATGAAAAATTATTCCGTTTTCTCTTTTCTGCGATAAAGTTGGATTTATTTCATCATTCTCTCGCGCTCATTAGATATATATATATATATATATATATATATATATATATATATATATATATATATATATATATATATATATATATATATATATAATGGAGGATATCACATTGACGTGATGTATATCAGTGCAAGATAATGGTAAACCACAATATTTGAATCAAGATTTTATTTATAACTATCGGACTAGTTTCAGCAACATGTCATTTTTAAATAATAATATTAGTTGAAAATGGCATGTTACTGAAACTAGTCTGATAGTTATGAATAAAAGCTTGATTCGAATATTGTGGTTTACCATTATCTTCCATATAAAATGCAGTAATTAAGGGATATTTGAATAATGCCTTAGCTGTCCACAATTCCAAGATGGGACACAGAATTAACTGGTCAAAAACTGATACTATAATACATAGTAATGATTTTATAAATAGAAATATCCTGGAATCATTTTTAATCTCCCACACAAAGGAGAGTAATCTCAACATTAGCCCAGAGCTGTTTTCTCTAGATCCGATTTTATCACTTTTTCTAAGATCCGACTTATCTGATAGCATGAAAAAGTTGACCTCATAGGGAAACGTGCTTAGTATAAATACTGTGTGTCTTATTTTTCTTACCATTGTGAGTTTGAAAATGTCGAATAGACGAAAGTACTAACTCCATCCGCCTTTTATTCAGTTTTCTTCCGTGGTACATATTCATATTTATAGTTATCACGCGCTAACTCTCGTGATATTTCCCATATATATATATATATATATATATATATATATATATATATATATATATATATATATATATATATATATATATATATATACATAAAGGAGAGATTGCTTGATTGTGGCGGGGCTCACCATTCCTTTATTAGAGCAAATATTCTTTCTCTCTTTATGAATCCAAGTTCGAGATTCGAGTTAGTTTAAACGTGGCAAGAGAGGGACAAGACCTGATTTCAGCAGAAAAAGCATTCTAAAACTTAAGGGCGCAGATTGAGAAAGAGCAGTCCCCCATTGAGCAGAGGGATGAACGAGGAATATTTAAACGAGGTGCATGTGATGACCGAAGGGCCCGAGAGACATGGCGTGGCGAGAGGGCAGAAGAGAGGTAAGACGGGGCCTTGTTGTTTAGGGCCTTAAACGTGAAGAGAAGTATCTTGAAGTGAGTACGGGATCTGACAGGGAGCCAGTGCAGTTCATGCAGCAAGGGTTTCGAGGGAGAGAAGCGAGGGCGACGGAGGAGAAGCCGGGCAGCATAGTTCTGTACAAGTTGAAGGGGGCGGAGAGAGGAGGATGGCAGATTCACAAGCAGAGTTACAGTAGTCAAGGCGTGAGGTGATGAAGGCATGAACAGCAGTCTCAAGACATTGGAGCTTAAAGTGAGAGGGAATGCGAGAAAAGTTACGAAGGAAACATAGAGAGAATTTGCTGACATTGCGGATATGAGGCTTAAAGGAGAGATGCTCATCAAAAACAACACCCAGATTCCTATCGCAGTGAGAGAAAATGATAGTAAGCGAGGGAAAGAGAGATTTAGATTTTTTGACAAGAGCAAGGGTGCCGACGATGAGGACCTCAGTTTTGGAGTGACTAAGCCTCAGGAAGTTGGTAGAGAGCCAGTTAGAAATAGAGGAGTAGGTAGCCAAGAGGTCAGTGATAGAGTAGGCAAGAGACGTGGGAGATGAGGAAACGAAAATTTGAGTGGGAGGATAGACTTAGATTACGGAGAAGGGAACTAAGAGGGAAAAGGTAGATACGAAATAGAAGAGGATCAAGGACAGAGCCTTGTGGCACTCCAAAGCGAATGGGGTAGAGTCGGATGAAACGTCGTCAATCACAACGGATTGGGTACGAGACGAGAGGTAAGAGCGGAACCAGTCAAGTACGGTGTCTGATATGCAGAGGAAAGAGTGGAGACAATCAAGTAGGACGGTATGGTCAATAGTATCGAAGGCAGAGGAGAGGTTGAGTAGAACGAACGTGGAGGCACAACCCCTGTCCGCGGCTCTTCGTAAGCAATCGGACACTTTGAGAAGGGTGGTTTCTGTGGCGTGACCTGACTTGAAACCAGATTGATAGGTTTCATCAATGTTACAGGCCACCATGTGACTGTTGATGCGTAAAGCAACCACTCTCTCCAGAACCTTAGAAAGGAAAGGAAGTTGCGAAATCGGGCGATAATTGGAAGGGTTAGTGGGGTTCAGTTGAGGCTTTTTAAGAATCGGACGGATGTGGGCACGTTTGAAGGAAGAGAGAACAAGACCAGTTGCAAGTGAAGTGTTGTACAGGTGAAGAAGCGTTCGAAGGATAGCAGGTGGAATTTTACATAACATTTAGGCGGAAAAATGTCCTTTGGGGAGCCCGATTTCTTAGAATGCGAGAGTAGGGCTGTAAGCTCCAACGCGGTCACAGCGGGGAAAACGATAAGTGGCTGAGGCGGGAAGTCAGGGAGGGAGGCATGAACGCTAGTGACCTTATATATAATATATATATATATATATATATATATATATATATATATATATATATATATATATATATATATATATAATCTATGGAGGTAATGCTAGTCAGGAGAATTTTTATTTTACCAGAAATGAGAGACCATAGAATGCAGTGAAATTCATCTTCATTTATTGTACATAAACAACGTTTCGAGCTGTCCGCTCATCGTCGGGTTCTAAAATATAAGAGTATAATGGAATACATAATTTACAATAAATTGGAATGTTAATAAGTGTCTAAAAATTAGAATATTAAGAAAGTGTCCAAAAATATCTACAAAAGGGAGAGAACCTAAGAAAATACTTAATGTACCATGAATTAAAATATTAAAATTCTTATTGGATACAAAGGCGAACCATCAAAACACTCAGGAAATGTTGATCTGACTGACTCCAGAGAGAAATCGGGAGGGGGGCATTCGATTCGGCAGATGTAAGATCGTGTTGGTTGTTGAGTTATCTCATAAGTAGCGGAAGAGTCACAATTAAGAATAGGGGCACGTGATTTAATATAAATGGATTCTTGAATTCTTAAGCTTTGCTAATTTTTATCTTAACCAATTATTATAAAATTATTTAGAGTTATGATGCATTGCATTTAATTGAATGCCTTTTGATAGGGGATGGTTCTTTACGATTAAGTGGTTGTCTAGTACGAATGCTGATGACCATGTGTGAAGAGAACCTTTCTCTCAGGGAGTAAACCGTCCAGCTGATATATTTTGCTTGGAGACACTGAGGACAAGTATGCTCCTATACAACACGACTGACGTTCTCCGGAGCGAAGATTTTGCCTGCGCCCTGAAGGGTGTTGCAACTCTCCTACCTCTTTTTGAGAAAGCACAGAATCATGCACAAAATTCCACCCGTGCAGATAAGAAGGTATCCTACGTCGTAAGGGATAATCTTCTGCAACGCTGCTGTTCTGAAGGAACTGACCCTGTATCCCAGTCCTTATGTGTCCCCCTTTCCTACGTTCCGCAAGTTCTTAGGCTCGTGCTCGATAGCCTCTTTTCCGGACACTTCAGTCATAACAAAAGCTCCCAGAGGGTTTTTAAGTATTTCTTTTGGCCAGGTGCGGCCAACGATATAGCAGATTACTACAAATCGTGCAATGTCTGTAAAAGACATCGGCAAAAGGACGTGTCAAGCCAGCCCCCCTCTAAAAAAGCCCCATTATAATGGAGCCCTTTTCCCGTTTGTTCATTGACCTTATTGGGCCGATTCTCACCCTGTCCAGTGAAGGACACATGTACCTCCTTACCCTCGTAGATTTTGTTACCCGTTTTCCCGAAGCAGTCTCCCTTAAGAAGATTGATAGTGTCTCCTGTGCTGAGGCTCTAATATCCATTTTTTTTCCTGAGTGGGCATCCCCAAGGAGGTGTTGTCCGACAGAAGTAGACAGTTTACCTCCGAGCTTATGGATTATGTCTGAAAACTCCGAATAGTAAAGCACCTGTTTACCACTCCTTTCCAGCCAGCTGCAAATGGTATTTGCGAAAAATTGAATGGCACCCCGAAGTCCATTCTGAAGAAGCTTTGTCTCGTACAGCCCCGAGAATGGCACCGTTATTTGCCTGTAGCACTTTTTGCGTAAAGGAAGATCCCCCACAAGACTCTCGGTTTCGCTCCCTTTGAATTATTGTATGACTGTAATGTGCGAGGTCCCCTCTGCATCTTAAAAGAACTCTTTGCTGACCCCCAAATGGATAGAGAAATTCAGTCCTCCTACTCTTACCTCATGGACCTTAGGAAACACCTGGAGACCTGCGCGGACATCGCTTACAAGAATACAAATGTGAACCTGGAGAAATAAAGAACCTATTTTGACCTAAAATCAAAGAAAAGAAGATTTAAGCCTGGCGAGGAGGTGCTGTTGCTAATTCCCACGGAGAGCAACAAGCTTTTTAGTCAGTGGAAAGACCCCTTCCCCGTCCTCGAGGCCAAATTTCCCGTGGATTACAATATTCGGACTCCTTTTGGAGATAAGGTATTCCTCCACGTGAACATGTTGAAGAAATACCACCACCACACAGTTGGTAATAATTTTGTAGCTCTTGACAAAGAGTCCTCCCTACAAGCATCGTACCCTTCTGACCCACTCAACGTTGTCCAGGTGGTTTGTATCTGACAAGATGGCGACTAACCTCTCCCATCTCTACCTGGGGCCCCTGACTCATCCTCCCCGGTGCTAGAACTCTTCCCCAGGTTATATTCTCACCAGAATAGTCAGCTGCAGCAGCTGCTGAACGACTTCGGTGACGTCCTTTCTGAGACCCCCGGCCGTCAAAACACTTCAAACATGACATCGTTCTTACTACGCAAAAACCTATCCGTTTGAAGTCGTATCCTCTCCCCCTCTACCTGAGGCAGACCTTCAATTATGAGGTGGATAACTTGCTCAAACTCGATATCATCGAGCCCTCGAAATCGGATTTCTGTTCCCTTATCGACATGGTTTGAAAACCAGACTAGTCTTTCCAAATGTGCGTAGAGTTCAGAAAATTAAGCTCTGTGACGGTTTTTGACGCATAACCAATCCCCCTGATCAATGAGAACCTTCATCTATTCGATGAAGCCAAGTACATCTCAGAATTAGATCTCTGCAAGGCTTATTACTAGATTCCCCTCCTTGAAAGCTCATGAAAATACACGGCGTTCCCCACCGACAAAGGACTTATGCAGTTCAAGCGCTCCCTTTTGGGCTTGTTATTGCATGCAGCAATTACAACCGGATGATGCGAAGAATTGTTGGCCACTTGCCCCATGTGTCATGTTACTTTGACAATCTATACGTCACTACCACTACATAGGACCAACAATTGATCTCCCCTCGAGCCCTTTTGATCCAGTTCCGTGAGCATGGGCTCACCCTTGGCACCACTAAGTGCCAGTTCGCTTACGATACCATCAAGTACCTCGGCTACCATATTGGAAAAAACCGAATGGGCCTCCAGGAAGAAAAGGTTCAGGCCATAGTAAAAATGCCCCTACCCCGCAGTAAGAAGCAGCTCCGGTGATTTATGGGATTGGTCTCGTTCTACCGGAGCTTCATCCCGAATTTTGCATCCATTTCTGCCCTCTGCGTGCAATCTGGATTTAAATTTTGCAGCAGTTTCAATTTAAAGTTTTGTATATTCGAGGCTCATACAACTGCGTGGCCGATAACCTCAGCCACGATACCCTTAGCAGACAATGCCACCTAAACCCACTGCTCTAGAGTAGAATGTCTATAGTAATTTTAAATAGTTTGTGCAAATACGTTTTTTTTTTATCTTTTATTTTATTTGTGTGTCTATAGAACTTATTTTGCTTATATGTCAAACTCTTTTGCCCCATTGATTCTAAAATTCAATTTATTTCTCCATTGGTATGTGAAAATTTTAATTTTTTTGTCTGTTGGTCAATTACCGTTCGGAAACGAACCAATAAATTATTCTTTATATGTGTACACCTGTCGATATAGGTCAGGTTTCCCTTCGACCTGTATAATCCCCGTCAAACTTTGAGATGTCCCTTTTCTTTCCCTTTGTTCGGAAACTTCCCATCTTTCGAAAGAGAGGAGTGTAGAAGGACACCCTTTTTTATCGGCAATTCTTAGCACATTGCAGGAAGCCACGTGGTTAGCTAGACCCTACGTGACAAGCACATATGCCCCACCCACCCCACCAGAGTATGATTTAAGAAGGGTGTGGAGAACATCGCTTACGTGGTCGTAAATTCTATCAGTTTCCCCCACTGAGATAGAGAGATGGGGTGAAAAAACTTTATAACCGACAGTTGGCGCCTCAGTTTGCCCCCTGAGAATTCCCCGAAGTATGGGTTATTCCCCATCTCACGCATGAGGAGACTCCCTATATTTAAACCCTTTTGCCACCTGGGAACAGCAGTAAGAACGAGGCTCACTCGAAGAA
Source organism: Ceratothoa steindachneri (assembly GCA_963969495.1). Classification (NCBI taxonomy): domain Eukaryota; kingdom Metazoa; phylum Arthropoda; class Malacostraca; order Isopoda; family Cymothoidae; genus Ceratothoa; species Ceratothoa steindachneri. Next base: position 62,749,489 of record OZ018323.1, on the reverse strand, counting down.
GACATCCCTCGTCCCCTTAAGGCTAGATACTTTCTCCTCGGTATGGCATCCCCAATCAAACGGAAGCCTCCGCCCCGCCATCTTCTGAAGCAGCTGCGCCGGATTACTCCTTCGATTCCTGGAAGCACTCAGCCCCGTCGAAGTTACCCTGAGTTAGCCATACCTCTCCTGAGAATCACCAAGGATTCCATCTCCCCACTCGAGGCCCAGCTAAGGTTAGAACTTGCACCTTCACAGCCCGAAAATGAGGTGCCGACCATATCCTTCCTTTCCAGTCTTCTCCTGACGAAGATCCCTCCTTGAAGACGCCGACAAGATTATCTCGCCGAGTTACTACCTTCCCTCAAGTCTCTTGGAAGTTGCTCTCGCTCTCCGACCCGTAAGACCCATTTTCCCCCCTTTTTATCTTGTGAGCCTAGTTTGATCTGAGTAGGTAGCTCTAAACTAATTAATTGAAATTAGACCTTATAAATAAAATTGATATTTTCTTATATTTATCATTAATTAACCTGAACGTCACTCTCGGCCCCGTTATTCAAATCTCGCCAACCTCGAACTCGACCTGATTATTTTAGTAAATTGACACCGTGCCTCAACTTGACCATTATAATCCACGCATCAAAGTAGCGTTCAGTCAGTGGACGGTTCACCTTAATAGCCTGATCCCTCGCCCCTAGTTCTAATAATAGATATTATATTATATAGTCGGCTATACGACGGCACAGAGCTTCAAAGATAACTCATCACTTAACTTCACTTACGAGAACGAAGAGCAGTCCGCACTCCCATACCTTGATGTTCTCGTCCGTTCTTCTCAAGAGCACTTCATGACATAAGTATACATCAAGAATACAAACTTAGGTTTTTGCATGAGTGGTTCCTCAGAGTGCCCCGATAGGTATAAGAGATCGGTAATTAGCAACCTCGCGAACAGAGCATTCTCGCACTCCTCCTATTGAGTGACGATTGATGCTGAGCTTAAGCGAGTGAACCAGCTCCTTATGAACAATGGCTATTCACAAACCGTATTCGACTCAATCGTTAAGCGGAAGATCAACTCTACCCTTTTTCCGACGGACAGACCAGAAAACCACACATCAATAGATATATACTACCATGCAACAATTAACACAGGCTATAAGGAAGACGAGAAGCTTCTCAAAGCCATGCCGTTATACACCGCAATGTTTCCCCAGCCAACCCCGAGCATAAAATAAACTTAGTCATACATTAAAAGACCAGATAAGCACGATCCCCCTTCATGAAGAACAGTTGTCTTCCCGCGCCAAACCCCTACAAGAGGCAACCTATTGTATGAATACTCGTACAATGTCGGTGACTGCGTTCACCGCAATTCTATATACATAGATTGACGATGCACCTCACGGATGGGGCTATCAAGCGACATGCCGCAACTTATCGATTTTGTTGATTGGTCCGTTTTCTTACAGTAGTGTTCAAACTTATTCAATATATTTTCCTGTAATATCACGTTCATCATTCTGGAAAATACGCACGAACCAAGGAGACTACTATACGATGTCAAGGTGGTGGATAGACGCTATCTCTACACCCCGGAGTGTAATGTACTCGGAATGAAGATTACTTTAACCGGGTACAGGAAGCACGTCGTATAAAGAAACACCAAGGATACAGGTGCAGTCAGAACTCTATACATGTTCAGAACTCTCCGTGAAAGCAATAAGAAAAAGATCTACAAAGCATTTGTAAGATCGACGCTGATATACCCCGCTTCAGCCCTCTCGTGTGTCTCGAAGCCACAAAAGAGGAAACTACAAGTGGGGAAGAACAAATGTTTGTACCTAATTACACTCAGGCGAGAAAGAAGACGCTAGGAAGAGCTGCACCGGGAGGTGGGAGTTAAGTCTCATTAACGTTGTCATAGAATAACGAACAAGGAATATGCAGGAACTGGTTAATCGAGAATTGGACGATGATATCGTCCAAATGATTAACCAGAACAGAAGAGGTATAAGTGGCGCCAGGTTTCCGAGCTCCGGTGGGCTTTTAGCTAGCGGAGCAGAAGTTCCGTTCTACGCATGAGCATAATAATGTTTTTTAACCTAAACCATTCACAAATAAAACCGATCAAGAAAAGAAAACCTAATTTCGAAACCTCACCAATTTCTACAAGAACTCACCCACTACCGACCCTTTCTTTGTCTCCTACACACATCTATCCACTTAATAATTTATCATTCTGTAGTAGACGGATTAAATACTTCATTGAATCAACAGCATTAAAGTGCTACACATCTCTTACCCGATAAAGGAGGCAAATAAAAGGAATTTTCTTCACTTTCCCTACCAGGATTTTCAAGAAGCAGATTTGTACAAGCTGCTCCCCGGCGAATTTATGACGGCCTAACCCACTCACCCCCACTCATCAACGGAGTAACAAAGAAGAAATGAACTGGACTGCCTGTCATCATGCCTCGACTCAACTATGTCGTTCTTTGTGATAGACATAATTGGGAGCACTAAGTAAAGATGATTTTAGGAGTAGCCCACAGTGAAAATCGGCGTTATGGGCACCTGAACCAGGGACAGGAATGCAACTTCCAAGAAAGGATGTGGGGGCCCGCCCCCATTCTTTCATCCTGGGAGTCCAACCAGGACCATAGAGGGAAGTAACACCCGCCTCTATGTTTGCCGGCTGCAGTTCTAATACTCAAACCCGCGAGGGGCGGCACTCCCGATAAGCGATGGTTGATTCCGCGCTAACCAACAAAAAGTCCGCCCTACAATCACACCTCGTGAAGGCCCCTCCGTGTTCATCTATCATCATTCATCCATCCCATTTGGCAGTTCACGTTCATGGATACTGACTTACGAAGAAGAGGGAGCCACCTCAAAAAAGAGAGAACAAACTATTTCCTCTCGAATCAAGTTACCACAACCATCGATTAAAGAGCATAATAAGAATATAGCCCAGAGGGGCCACTCTCTAGAAGAGATAGCCTAGGATAACAGGACCAGAATACCCCTTCGGGCAATCGACGGACAACACAAGCCCAGCAGAGAAAAGGTATTCGAGGTTGTTTATTGCTGGAGGTGGCCTCGGGATATGTTGCTATATGTGAGAATGAGAAGGACATTGAGGCCATCACCAAAGAAGAGGCAATTGAGGTCCTTTGGGGAATTAGTCTGCAACCCGCCATACCACCTCAGATCCTGTCACACAGGAACGTGGTATGCCAGCGGGTCGACCCATGGATCGGGACTCACTCGAAAGAAGAAATCAAGGAGGAAATCCAGCTTCGACAAACCTGGGTCAAGGTAGTCGTAGTAGTCAAATCTAAGAACAGGAGGAATAATAGTGACTACACTCATGTTTTTTAAGTAGTCTTTGTCAAAACCACATGGCCCAAAAGGCAAAAGAACTTAGTCTGCTCATGTTTACTGGCAAATTAGTGGAGACCAAATTGAGAAAGGAGAATTTACTCCAGTTCAATACTGCTTTAGGTGCTACAAAATAGAGCAGCACGCAACAAAAGACTGTAAGGAGCTACAAGAAACATGCGCCAAATGCAGCAAAAAGGCCACTACTGGAGGACGTGTAAAAAGAACTTCAAAAAGTGAGTCAACTGCGGGCCAGCACATAGGTCAATGAATATGGCCTGCCCTATCAAATAAGAAGTGATCAAAAAGAAACTTGAGTTAAGTAAACAAGAAGAAACGGCCCTCTTAGAAGTTGACACGAAAAAGACCTACCTCAAACTACAGAACGAAAACTAAACCAAGATTCTGACGTGCATTCTTCACATGCACTCCCAGAGCAACAGACAGAGGTACAAGACGGCACTCAAAAGGACACCCCCAAGATTGGTGTGGAAGAATGAGAGAGAGAAGGACCCCCTACCCCCATGACTTTCCCAGTTCGCCGTTGACCGCTCTAAATTCGTCTGCCCTATATACTGCAATAATTAGCACAATGGAAAGACCATTAAGTGGCATCGCAACTTTCGCACTATGGAACCTTATTGCGACCCAAGTCAATTAAGGAAGTCTGCTGGCGATGAATCTCTCTCCCCGTCTAGATAATTTCAGATTATATATTCGACAATCCAGAGTTGTTCACATGCAGATTGTCTCTGAAGCCGCTGTCCAGTATGTTAGCCGTAACGTCTTAGTTATTCGAGAGGGAATCGACTACATTCTCGTCCAGAGAAGAGTTGAGTAATTGTCGAAGAGCCAAGGAAGAGCTAGTCGTTACTCAGTGTTGTTTGTGGAGATAGTTAAGCGCGCTTCAACCCTTCTCACCACGTCTTCGGATTTTAAGGATCGAAAAAGCCATCCTCGAAGCACCCTTTGTTTGCTTTTTAAGGATAAGAGGCCCCCAACTTCAGTTTCACGAATTGAACGTCCCGTGAGACGCCCACAAGTTCAAGGTCGAACTTACCTACCTGGTCCTATTCGCCGCACATCGAGGTAAAAGGTATAAAACCCCCGCTTCGTCATGTTCCTCCCACCTTTACCGCGTCGAACGTCAAGGATCCCCTTTGCTTTAGAACTTGCATAATTGTAAAATCATTACTTAATTAATTATCCCTCGGTTCAAACTTAATTGATAGGTTAATCATCTTAGCAGTAAACCGTCAATATTTTATTGCATTGCCATTTAACTTGCCCTATATGTATATGTAATCTTTAGTCCTATTAAAATATATTTTTGTAGACGTGTGTAAATATTCCTTGGCCTAGCAATTGTGTATTTAAAGCACTCTTACAACCATCCCCAGGTGGAGCCTTAATTTAGGTGGGCCAGTAGGCCAGTGTGCGTATAACTACGTACACCTGGTCATACTCAGACAATTGAAAAAAAATAAGAAAGAGAAAAAAGGGAAAAATCCGACCCCTAAAGAGAGAGAAGTAGACAACGAAGAGAGGGAAAATGCTGGGTTGGCTACTACTAGTTCCTCGGGAGTCCTCAGATTCATCGGACTCAGAAGCCCCTCAAACACAGATCAAGGGAAAGAAAGGGAAGAAGAAAAGGTTGCGTGCAGATAACATCAATCTCATAATATACGCATGCGGACAGTCTTCCTTTCCCGAAGAGATGGAACTTAGAGAAATATTCCATGGCATTAAATCAAAAAGTCTTTAAAAGTGAATACGATGCCGAAATCAACACTGGAAGAGTAGAAAAAGTTTTGCTCCACCAAAACGTGGCTTTACATCACAAGAGTTCAGGAAGAAGAACATAACACAGAAACACTATAAAGACAATATGGAAAGAGTAAGCAACATAATGAGAACCCCGACACTCATCTTAGACGGATGGAAGGGGAAAGCAAGGCATATGGAAACATATTCCGGGTGCTTGAATCCAACATTATTTTTTATAACAGAGGACGGCATTGACACTACATCTTTTAAATTAAAATACCAAGCTACAGATTGGTCATGAAGAATCACTTTCAGGAAAAGTCTGATGGTGCTGCAATAGCTAACAAGGAGAACATCTCGTTCAAACATCTACCAGAACTCAACGAAACCTTTGTGTTGTCGAACTCCACACATTGGTAGGAAACTTCGTGATAGCAGCAGTCTATCAACCCCCTCGTCGAGCCTCTCTCCCAATAAATAACTTCTACACACTGTTTGGGCACCGCAGAATGGCAATCTTGGGGACCAACCCCAATGCCAGATGCCGTGCGGCGGGCTATGGTAGAACCAACGAAAGAGGCCGAAACTTGGAATTGATTATGGTAAGAAAAAACATCCAAAGAATAGTGCCGGATTTTCCAACTTACTGTATATCACTTCCATATCAGACATCAAACCTGACATATATCTTAACAAGTGAATGCTTTTCCTTCAACTACCCCAGTGAGCCGGAACCCAACAGTCACAAGTAATCACTTAGCGATTTTCATCACAATATCACTCGCGCTGATCCAGCTTCCAGTCTCTCTTCGCAAAAACTACGCCTCGGCTAACTGGGAACGTTACGAGAGACAACTCAGTCAATATGCCCCAGCTGACCTAAGTCACGCAAGGCAAGCCTGGAGGAAATAGACGAAGAACTGGAGAGGATAACTACGTCCATTCTAGAAGCAAGCCACGAGCGCATACCCAAGACTGAGTACAAAACCCTTACTCAGCCCAGATGGACAGAGGAGATGAGGGAGATCGCTCGTGTTCACAGGCAAGTGTACGAAGAGATAAGACGGAAAAGTCCTAACCAGAAAAGAAGCTCGCTTCTTCGGCGCCTAAGCACCGAGTTAAAAAGCTATCAACCTCCAACAAGAAGAAATCTGGAACAACCGATAGCGAGTTGAACTTGGCTAAATTCTGGCGTCAAATCAAGAAACTAAAAGGACTATCTGTAAAAAACGAAGGCTTAAATAAAAGAGAACGGAAATTATATAGACGACCCGGCGGTTCTAGAAGACAAATTTAGGAATTATTGGAAAAAAGTCTTCAGTAAACAATTAAGAGTTCGACCAGGAATTCGAAGGCAATTGATCGAAGACCTGAATCAGATTATACACTGCACGCACCCACAACATCAAGTAGACGAAGGCACGAAGCTGGCGGGCCATGACCGTGCCATAACACCAAAGGATCACTGTAAGATCCTTTGAACAAAGGGCACCAGGCGGGACGGGCAACACCAAAATCAACTTGATAAATGCCCCACAGCAGATCATTCAGGGAATCACAAATATTTATAACGATTTCCTGAATACGGGGTACTTCCTTGATGGTTTTAAGATTGCTAAAATAATCTTCATACCTAAGGGAGGAAAACGACCTGATCAACCGGTCAAGTACAGGCCAATCCCCTGCTGGAATTCGTTGCGAAAGTCTACGAGAAGCTCCTGGCTGACAGGCTTCAATAACATCTAGCCGAGCGAGTCGCTCACAATCCTCAGCAGATCGGGTTCTATAGGAGACGAGAAATTGAGATCACCCTCGCCCTCCTAACGGAAAAATTCGCATGTAGCAAAGCGAGCGGAAATTGACTATGTTTTGGAGAGGAGAGCCCAAATCGCGATCGAGGGCAACAAAGGACCCGAATTCGAACTCGAGGCGGGAGTTCCACATGACAGCTGTCTGAGTCCGTTGCTGTACCTCGTGTACGCAATAGACCTCCTTGCTCCAGTGAGGAATGATTCGATGTATCTGATGTATCTGCAATACGCAGATGATATCACACAAATCGTTCCAAGTCCCATCAGGAACCTGAAGTTCAAGCAAGGGCGACAGCTGTCAAGATTGATAACATCAACTGTTATGAAAAAAAGGTGGAAAATCAAGACTAACCGCCAGAATTTCTGATAATTCCGATGAACTGCCGAAAAATAGACGACGACCTCGTTGAGGATAAAATTTATTCGTACTCTAAAGAGGGAAAGGTCTTGGGCTTAAGTCTTTCCAAAACAGGATATAAGGCCCACATAAACAACAGACTCTCCCTATCTAAAAGAGAGCTGAAGAAACTGTACCGTTTCCGAAGCCTTAACGTGCCAAATAATAGAAAACTCTACACGGCCTTGGTACGCTCCGTCCTGGAGTACCCGTCCGTGATCACGCAGATGGCAAGTTGTATCTCTCACAAGACGATGCAGAGGGTACAGAATCAAGCTACACAGCGTATAAGTGGCACGAAAAGGATCGACCGTATTCGACAATCGGCTCTACACGATAGAACCGGACTCACACCGATCAATATGGAGATCCAGACTTTAGGGAGAAAGACATGGGACAAAGTAGAAGAAGAAATACTCCCAATAATCCACAATAATCTCGACATACCGCAATTCAGACAAAGCACAGTAGAAAGAACAGCGCTATTCCCCAGCGGAAGAAACTCCGCAAGAGAAAATATAGAACGAATCTACACCTAACAAGTCAAAGAGAAACAATAAACAAAAGGCAATAAACTTTAATAAAAAGAGGAGAAGTGCCCAAATTTAAATTTAACTAAAATAAAAAGAAGAGAAACAACAATAAAAAGTATAAAGAAAAAAGAGGCAAAGTGCTAAAATCAAATTAAAATAAAAAGAAGAGAAAAAGAATAAATAATCAACAAAGTTAACTAAAATAATAACAAGAAAAGGAAGATAGTGTAACAGCAATAATACAAATGTAAACAAAAAGCGGCGATGTGCCCAAACTAAGATTTGAATTAAAAAAAAAGAAATGAATAATTAAATAACAAAGTCAACAAAAATAAAAAGAGAATGCTAAATTAACTACAATAACAACAAGCATAGATAAAAAAGGGGAAAATTGCTAAGCTAAAATTTAAGTAGAAATCAATTAAAGAATTAATAAATAACAAAGTTATAAAGTACAAATAAAAAAGGCAAGAATACCCATATGTAACTAGAAAAGAATAGTTAGCAAAAAAACTACTTGAAAGGCTTAAAGGCCACGACAGAGGAACTTACTAAAAAAATAAACAAAGATTATAAAAGAATGGAAGAACCTGAATATTATTGATGGAAGATAAAAACAATAAACAAACAATAATAAGAAAATATGCTAGTGATGCCCTCAACAGCAGGGCAAACTAGTAAACAATTTTACATCTATGAAAACATACCACACATTTCATCCCTTTCATTAACTTGAACTTGAACTGGAACTTCACCATTCTGCCCAGCAGATGACCCACTGTTAGGTCGAAAGACGTCTAGGCAAATAAATTTATACCTCTTCCTCGCAATTTTCCTCGCTTAGAGCCATCTGTCGAGAATAGAGTCAAAGCTATAAGAAAGCTGCATCCAAAAGTAAACAATGCAGCCGTTGCTGTCGACTTCAATGAATCCTGCATATATAAATATATATATATATATATATATATATATATATATATATATATATATATATATATATATATATATATATATATATATATATATATATATATATATGAATCAAGCATACCTGATAGATAGAGAAGATAAAAGGAATAATATTTTCTTCGGTTGAGAACCAGGCACATTGAGGCAGCGAACAATCGCTTTGATCTTAATTAAAGTCAACTTTTATTCCACTCAGCATTTGCTTAAGAACAAAAATTCTCCATAATAGACAAGCTTTTAAGGTATGTTGCGATAGAGTCTACTATATTTTTTAACATAAGAAAATCAATAGAACTAATTAAACGTTGAATTTTCTTTTAGCATGTTTATATCATAATTTGAATGAGAAATATACAAAAGTTTAGAGCATAAACCCATTAATGAATACAGTCAATTGATGCGCGCAGTTATTATTTACAATGATGTCCCTTGTTCTTCAGGACCTCTTCAATTCCTTTTGGTATTCGGGAGAACCAAGTTTGTAAAGATATCTTGACTGATATTGTTCCATTTTCGTAAATAAGCACCAACAACTTCTTACAATTTGATCGCTTGTGTTTATCAACCACCTAAGTGTGCACTGAAGCGTTCACAGCTACCTCCTCCCAATCGTGAGCAAACTTGTCATTGGACGCCACCCGATCCTTGAGATAAGACCTTACCAAGCAGCGATCTTGACGTTCGGTTGAAGCTCTTAGCCGTCTAGAAGACTTCTTCACAGGAGCGCAACCAGTCTTTTTAAAGTCATTAATCATCCTAAAGATAATGATTCTTTATGCAATACACTTAACAACTATCTTCTTGCGTTTAAGGCCACTTTTGTGCATAGTAAGTATGGTTGCGCGCTTTTTATTTAGAAGAACCATTTCTGGAAATAAAAAAAAATCAAAAATTCATTTTTACAAAAGAAACATTACGAAATAGATTACACTTACACATAATCATTTATTTAAGCCATATTTTCATCCTCTTACCCTTTTGATCGAAGAGCAAATAAATGCCCAGGGACTGAAACTTCTACAGGAACAGGTCCAGAGAGCGATTTTGGATCAAGGCAAAAAATGCATTTTTTTCTTACTCTTTTTGAAATGCTGTCGTTTTAATAAATCTGCAATAATTTAACTATTAAAATAACTATTCCTATCATATAAATTTTAAAATGTATGAAAAAATATTTTAGTCTTAAAACTATTGTCCATGACTGTATACATGTCATAGATCAAAGTTCGTCGAACATTCTACGCTAACGTTATCTCAATCCTCCCCCAACCAGATTGCTCTCCCACCCAAGGAGGCACTGACTTTTCCCCATAATCGCACGTGTGTGTGGAGGCGGCAGTCAAGCCATCTAAAGCCACCTCGCCGAGCGTCTATATAATCCTTCGACTCAGTTTAGTAAGGAGAACTAATAAACCTCCCACCTACCACCGCGAACAAACTGTAGGACGCCCCTCCCCCCCCCCCCCCAACCGCGATCGGAGACAACGACAAATTGATTCGAGGACGTAGGCTAAATCGACATCCGTGAACTTTGCCATAGTCAATAGGCGAGCATCTGACGAGGATTCCCATCTTCGAAGGCCATCTACGTGACCTCCCTCATCTGAAACGTGAGGTAATCCGACTTCCCCCATCGCAGTCATCGTATCCCAGATGGCCCCTTTCTTGCAATTGTAACCGTTGCTGCCTGCAGATTGTTCTACAGTCTGGCTTACCCAATAGATCCATTCTTTGTGTGTGCACCCGGTTTAAAATCCACTTTTAATCACCGACCTGAACTCGACCGCTTTAATCCCCTAATTAACCCACCTGTATCTCGCGTAGACATTTAATTCCGCCTGTGGAACCATTCCCTTTAAATCCAATATCTGTGTATATTTAAATATTATTTTGTTGCTAGTAAAGATATATTTTTGTCATTGTCTTTCTTTTGCAACCCCAACGTGTTCCAGCTACCTGTTAATCATTGGACAACTTTCACTCTGGAATATTTGTTTTAAAAGAATCCATCAAACTTGAAAATAAATCATCCCCCCCCCCTATCCTGAAGTCATAACAAATTCCCTATTCACTAACGGTCTTCAACCAACTTCGCCCCAAAACCTCAAATGTACCTATATATATATATATATATATATATATATATATATATATATATATATATATATATATATATATATATGTAGAGTCTGGCCATTCCACGACATAGTACAATGGCCCACTATACTAAGAACAATCTATTTTTCACATTTTTCGTCACTTATCCTATGCTTAACACAATTAAAGTTCTAAAAACTGAAAAAAGTTTAATAGTTACCAATAATTCGGGCGCAACTTCATAATTTCGACTTCCTCCAGAATGAAAGAGCCACTCACTTATCGGTATGGGGGCAATCCAGACCTTAACCCATCAGGAAATTCTTGGAGTCTTAAAATAATGGACCAGCTAAAGGATATTACTATTTCTCTGTTACCTTTACTGAAAGAAACTATTCCTCTAAGGATGAATATGTAAATGATATTGACCATGAATAATTTACCCAAATGACAATTGTCTCGATCAATGCCTACATCAGCTACAAAAAATTCTTCAGCAAATTCAAAGACTAAAATACTATAGAGTATTACAAATAATATACATATTATTGTTTTAGTTCATCATCAATCACAAGATTCCTAACTTTTGTCGAACTTGTGTAAAAGATGCAAGTTTTTTCTTATAAGTAGCAGAGTTACTCAGCGTTGCCTGGGATAAAAAGTCCTGTCATAAATAAATACAAAAGCAAATTGTTTGAAATCTTTATATTGTGGCACTAAAATATCTCTACTTGCTGATTATTATTACTATTATTCGTAGAGTGAAGCCAAATTAAGGAGAGTTGCACACTCTCCCTATCATATAATATCGTATACTATCATATAATAGCATATATCATATATTATAATTACAATGAGTAAACGTTTCTCAGCGCGCGCCCGGCAGTTTACGCGCATGCGTGAATGACCGTTAGTTATGAACGAACAACGTTGTGGTCGCAGAAACAGATCGAGCTGTCTTATAGATACAGATATACAGGGTGTCCGAACATTTCCCATGCACTGAAAATATATAGTCTCACGAGGATCACAGTGGTCAGAGAATCTCCCTGTCTCCCGTATTAAGGACGGGATAGGGTAAAAAATTACAGTAGTAAAGTACCACATGGAAGTTCTTTCTGAAACATATATGTATTGTAAATCCCCCTCCTCCTTCCCCAAAGACGTATCTAGGGATAGTTTTAACACTTACGACTCTCGCTTATTTATACTGGTATTTGGGAGCTTGGATGCTTAGACAGCAGTTAGAGTTTCTAACCACTGTGATCTTGGCAAGACTATATATTTCCAGTGCATTGTAACTTTTCGAACACCCTGTATATAAGAACTCAGAAAAATTAACGTTCGAAACAAAAAACAGCCTCGTTAGGATTACCCACTCTTGCAATCAAGTTGATTTTTTTCTGTTTTAATTTCATGTTTCTTCGTGATCTTCCCGTCATAAAAGCATATATTAGACCCGTGTTATTCTCCTCAAAAGAGAATGAATGATTTTGCTAAAGAGAAATGCTTTATCAATTATCTAAATCTTTCCTCCTATTCTTTCTCCTCTCAAATTCCCTTCTCGAGACGCAGAAGTTGGCTAGAAAGGATTTTGATTGGAGCTTTTCTCTTTCCAAGTTGGTGCAATTGAATTACGACATTAGATATATCATATACTATCATATCAGATAATATCATATACGCTTCCATGCTGGCCTGGATTATCTGATTGTACTTTTTATGTTTTTGTCCCTGCGGAGTTTTGGACAGGAAGAAGTAGAAGAGAAATTTATGATACAAATATATGTGTAGGTAAGAGTGTTACCACTAATTTGCGTATTTTGGGAGCCTCCTTTTCTTCATTCGGTAGCTGTGCCCTCGTCAATTGCCGCCTAAAAGGGATTACCATTAAACCACAATGGACAAAAGAAAACGTAATCTAAACAAATTGGTCAGAGGTTTTTTTTCATTTCTTGCAGCGCCTCGCCTAAATAAGGTCGCTGGTTCGAATCCCGGTCGTGGGGTAATGATTTTCTATCTAGCGAACCACGGACCTCACTCTAGTTATTTACATGGTTTTGGTTTTTCATTTTTGTTTCTATTTTTTATCTCATTTTTCTTCCATGGTCATTCCAACGGGATTTAGTTTCCTTCACATTTCTTTTCTTCTCTTTTGGACTGTTTGATTATGAGGTGTGTTTAGGTCTTGACACATTCATTACTTTTGGTTTTATGTTCACATTGAATTAGTTATTTGTGAATAACTCAAATTCTTTAATGAAATTGAGATATACAAATTTCTAGGAATACAAACGCATAGGGCAATATCGTCGTAGAAGTATATGGAAATTGGATCACTAGAGACAGACAAAGTACATAGATGCTAAAAATGACGTGGATGAAAATTTAAAGATGTTAATGTTAAGGTAAGTATTTTAGAATCAATTAGTAGATGTAAAATAACATAAATCTATATATAGTTACATAGACTTTGCGGTCCATATTGTGACCTGTGGTGGTTGAAGGATGTTTACAGCCTAAACTAAATTGCTAGATTAAGTTAGGTTCTACTGTAAAGAGAGAATGTGTGTCGAGAGAAATATATACAATAACCAAAATTTATGGAGGGAAGATGTAGGAGTGGTCACTTTGGGAAGAGGGGGGATGTTCAATTAAGCCGCAATAAAACAGGTTGTCTGTGATCGCTCCCATACAACCAAGATTAAGCCATTTATGCTTCGAACCTACAACGACACCCTAAATATCGTCACACTTTGGAGCCAAGATCTCAGAAAACAATGAGATTCAAATTACTTGAATGTTTCCCTGATCCATATCTTGCCCAATTCGTGGTCATGTTAAATACAGATGCCAGAGTCAAAACAAAATAGGGGTACATTAGAAAATAATGCGTTTATTGAATACACCAAAATATTGTAGTCAACAAATAACTAATATTTGCGAGAAAAATCTCCCCTTGTACATTCGAAAACTGACAGAATATATTGCCATTATGTCATAAAGTGACGAGGTGTATTCAGTACACAATAATAGCAATTTGACATCTTTGTAAAGATGTATTCAGTACGCAATAATAACAATCATTTTTTCTATTAAACTCTTCAAGCAATTATGAAATACGATTAAACTAGCATTGGTTTGTCTCGACACCACTTCGGACCTTCCTGGGGTACGCTCCCTATCTGACCTAAGCAAGTAGTGTATCATTAAATTAATCTATTTGAGCCATTTGCTTTGTTGGATGCCGAGCCTCCTCCAGAATGCCCGATGAAGCATAAAGGAGTGAAACCATTGCTCTTTTAAGCTCAATAACAATTTGTTTGCCAAACTTTACATCATTATCTTCTAAATCGCGAGGATTCATTAAGAAATAGAAAAGTATTTGAAGAATGAAAGCATGGCAGCAAAACAAACGAACACATTCATACCAAACAGCCTCCTTTAATGCCGTGTTACAAAGTGAAAAAGAAATGAAATAATACCTCGCGCGAGGATGATTTCATTATATCTCCAACGCCTACGCGGAGTACATTACCGTGTCGAGTTTTATTGCGAGGGTGAAGTTTGGTGAGAACTTCTCGCTAATATGAATGGGGAGAAGTTAGTGAGCCTGGAATGACTTGACAATGGTACTATTAGACGGCAATGGCAGAGTTACGCCTTCGGAGGCATTTTACATGAATTCAATACTTATTTTATTCCGCCAACGGAGGAGGGGGGGGGGTCTCATTCGTATAATTTGATACAGGAGGGGGGGATACACTTCATGTCTCAAGTGAGGGATTGATTTCGCGTATTCACCCATGGATCAAAATCCTCTCCCGCCCACAAAAGGGATCGAATTCGCATGCAAATCTATGTCTATGAGGCGGATCTTCGTAGAGAAGGGCGCTTAATCGTCTTACATAAGGGGTTCGAATTCGTGGATTGCCCTAGAAAGGGTCTAATTCTTGTCTCATTAGAAGGTTCAAATTCGTACATTACCCAAGGGTCACTTTAATTCATGTCCCAGAAGGATGCTCGAATGTGTACATTAGATAATGAAGTTCTAATTGGAGTATTTATTCCCTGAAGAAGGGACTCGAATAATTGTTGTAAAAGAGGAGTCAAAAGCGTGTATTTCGATAAAGAGAGAATCGAATTCTTGTCTCTAAGGATGTTTCGAATTCGCGTAGTGCCTTACGCAACCCTAGAATTCGTCTTTCGAAAGAATGTTCAGATTCCTTTATTCCGAGAAAGAGAGTTCTAATTCATATCTCAATTGAGAAGTTTAATTCCTGCCAAATGATAGATTTTGAATTCGTGTATCCGCCAAGTGGTGGGCTTGAATTCTTCTTGCAAGAGAAGGGGTTCTATTCATGTCCCAGGCTAGGGTGAATTCGTGTGCCAATAGAAGGGCGCGATTCGTGGCCCATGATAGAGTGTGAATTCGTGTATTCCCCAGGGAGAGGGCTCGATTTCATGTTTTAAGAGAAGAGCTTGAATTCATGTCACAGGATAGAGTTCGAATTCGTGTGTTACCTGTGTTGGGCGTGAATTCGTGTCCCAAGGCATTATCAATTATTGTCGCAGGATAGAGTTTTAACTAATGTATTCCCCAAGCTGTGGGCTCGAATTTGTGTTCCTAAAGAAGAAACTGAATTCATGTCCCAGGATAGAGTTCGAATTCGTGTGTTACCCATGTGTGTGGGTGGGTGGGTGGGGGAGTAAATTCGTGTCTCAGGATAAAGTTCGAGTTCGTATTTTCCAGGTTGCGGGCTCGAATTCTTGTCCCATTAGAGGGGTACAATTCGTGTCCAGAAAAGTTCGAATTTATGGATTGCGGACCGAAGGCCTTTTTCGTGAGAGTTGCGCGCTAATCTATCGCTCTTGGGGCTCAAAAGAGTATCTTTTCACTACTCGGTTTTCCATATTAGTATTTCCCTTCCCCCAACTTCACCATTTTACGAGACTCCTTCCAACGTTTGAGTTGAAATGCTCGCTTTGATTTTCGGTATTTAGATTCTTATTTTCTTCTTCTCCTTCTTTTTCTTCTTCTGTCACTTCATTTTAAACTCGTCCCTCCCCATGAATGGACCCAATTGTGAGTGAAAGAGGGCGTTAACCCCTTCTAGAAACATTCTGTAAGTTATTTGGGAAAAGAGGTAAAGCTGATGTGACCACTGAGGGCATTTTAGAATGGGCCAGGCCAACAGATTAAGGAAAAAGTAGATAAAGATAAGAAATCGGGTTAGGAAAAAGGGCCACAGGAGCAAAGCTCTTAAGTCCTAAATAATGGGGACAGGAGGGAACGTTACAAACCTCCAGCGATGTGCCTGTATGTAATGGGATATTTTAACGATGTGTGTAACGTGATGTTTGTCATGTCGTTGATGCGATGAGTGGTGTGACGCGTTAGTGTCGCGATGTATGTTATGTGATGTTTTTGATATGTGTGTGGTATGATTGATCTTGCGGAGTAAGCTTTGTAAACGTTGGCGTGAGATGTAAGTACCTGGTACTTATATTTACACTGTAACTATCTAATCTGTAGAACTAGTGTGCGTACATGAAATTTCCATCTCCAACTGTGGAAAATGTATGCGTGGAACCGTATATCCATTATGTATACATAATACGCATAGACGTGAAAGTATAAGTATGGATAGAACTAGTGAGTGTATATGGAATTTGTGTCTATACTTGGCAAGGAAGTATTTATTGAATGTGTAAATGTGCGATGCTCGAATCGATGTGATGTTTTAGTATGTGATGGATGAATGGTATGTTTGGTACGAAAACGTGTGAGAGGTATGAGAAGTTGTTCCCCACAGATTGATTTAAGGGGATTTATAGGCTCGAATAGTTCATGGCCAGGGCCAGACCTTTAATATTTCATGGGCCAAAGCCTGATTTTTTATAGTTTATGGTCCAAGGCTGGATTTATATTTCATAGGCCAGGGATGGATTTTTTATATTTCGTGGGCTAGAGCCGAACATTTAATATTTCATGAGCCCAAGCCGAACTTTGAGTATTTCATGGGCATGTGGCGGACTTTTAATATTTCATGGTCCAGGGTCGGATTTTCAATATTTCATGGGCATGTGCCAGACTTTTAATATTTCATGGGCATGGGCCGGACTTTTAATATTTCATTGGTCAGGACCAATTTTTAACATTTCATAGCCCAGGGCCGGATTTTTAATAATTCATGGGCCTGTGCCGGTCTTTTAATATTTCATGGGCCAAGGCTGAATTTTTTATATTTTATGGTCCAAGGACTGATTTTTAATATTTCATAGGCCAGGGCCGGATTTTTTTTATATTTCGTCGGCCAGGGCTGAACTTTTAATATCCCATGGGCCTGGGCTAGGGCCGGACTTCTAATATTTCATGTGCCCTGGCTGGACTTTCAATATTTTCATGGTCCAAGGCCGGATTTTTAATATTTCATGGTCCAAAGCCGAACTTTTAATATTTCATGGGCATGAGCGGCTCTTTTAATATTTCATTGGCTGAGGCCGGATTTTTAATAGTTCATGTGTCAAGGCCGGAATTTTAATATTTCTTTGGCCAGGGCCGGACTTTTAATATTTCATGGGCCAGGGCCGGACTTTTAATAGTTCATGGGCCAGGGCCGGATTTTTCATATTTCATAGGCCCGAGCTGGATTTTTAATATTTCATGGGCATGGGCCGCACTTTTAATATTTCATTGGCCAAGGCCGGATTTTTAATACTTTATGGGCTAAGGCCGGATCTTTTTCATGGGTCAGGACGGATTTTTAATATTTCATTGACCTGGACCAGATTTTTAATATTTCGTTGGCCAGGACCAGACTTTTATTATTTCATAGGCTAGGGCGGGATTTTTTATATTTCATGGTACTGGGCTGGATTTTTAATATTTCATGGTCCAAGGCCGGTTTTTTATTATTCCCTTGGCCAAGGTTGAACTTTTAATAATTCATGGGTATGGGCTGGACATTTAATATTTCATTGGCCAAGTTCGTATTTTTAATATTTCACAGGTTGGGGCAGGATTTTAAATATTTCATAGGCCAGGGCTGGATTTTTAATATTTCATTGGCCAAGTCCGAAATTTTAATATTTCATGGGCCTGTGCCGGTCTTTTAATATTTCATAGGCCAAGGCTGATTTTTTTTATATTTCATGGTCCAAGGACTGATTTTTAATATTTCATAGGCCAGGGCCGGATTTTTTTTATATTTCGTGGGCCAGGGCTGAACTTTTAATATCCCATGGGCCTGAGCTAGGGCCGGACTTTTAATATTTCATGGGCCTGGGCAGGACTTTCAATATTTCATGGTCCAAGGCCGGATTTTTAATATTTCATGTTCCAAAGCCAAACTTTTAATATTTCATGGGCATGAGGGGCACTTTTAATATTTCATTGGCTAAGGCCGGATTTTTAATAGTTCATGTGTCAGGGCCGGATTTTTAATATTTCTTTGGCCAGGGCTGGACTTTTAATATTTCATGGGCCAGGGCCGCACATTTAATATTTCATGGGCCAAGGCGGGATTTTTAATATTCTATGGGTCAGGGCTGGATTTTTAATATTCGATGGGCCAGGGCCGGACTTTTACTATTTCATGGTCAGGGCCAGATTTTTCATACTTCATGTGCCTGAGCTGGATTTTTAATATTTCATGGGCCAGAGCCGGATTTTTCATATTTCATGGGCCATGTCCAAACCTTTAATATTTCATGGGCCAAGGCCGGACTTTTTTATTTCATGGACTAGGACCGGATTTTCAATATTCCATAGGCCAGAGCTGGACTTTTAATATTTCATTAGCCAGGACCGGATCGTTTAAAATTCATCGTCCTGGGCTGGACTTTTAATACTTTATGGGTCAGGGCCGGATTTTTAATATTTCATCGGCCGTAGCCGGATTTTTAATACTTCGTGGGCCAGGGCTATACTTTTAATATTTCATGGGCCAGGGCCAGATTTTTAGTATTCCATAGGCTCTGGCCGGACTTTTAATATTTTATGGACTATTTGAATGTCTTGGAGAGTCAAGGTAATCTCCACACAGCTGCATAGTACGAGTGCATGTGTTTGACTGAATCTCCACTTTCATAGCAGGAGAAACCGTGGAAGTTTTTAATAATTTGAAGCTCTATAGAATAACTTTTGGAGTCATATGACATGGATGTTACTGCAACTTAGCCTAACATCAGCCATCGATCCATCTGCATCTACAACCATCTCAAACCAGATGTCTTTCAACCCTGCATCCTGGAAATGTTTTCCGATGATCGAAAGCAGTGTACAAATTTTGCGGAGCATACCTAATCTCAAGACGTTTTTATCAAACTTGTCTTAATGCTTTCATATAATTTCTGTTGCCTTTACATAAAGATTCTGATCAAAGATACACTATCTCGTTCAAGTAATCCATAATAGTGATGGATTGGTTTAACAACTCATAAACTGTAGACATTTGAGTTGGAGGGGTATTTATCTCTGAAAATCACTATATATTGTCTTGGATCACCTTGGTATAACCACGGATGAAGCTATTCAAAACTTTCCAACTATCTACTGTTTGTGGTTCCAGATCATGATCAACCATAGGGGCAAGAAGCCAGGTCGTTCTTGCCCAACAGAGATAGGCTGGACAGCCACACCATTAATTATATTTGTGAGGGAACCCCACGTGGAATCTTTTGAGCAGACGGAACTTCCATGCGCTGCAGAAGGCCCAGTCAGGCCTAAATTGGTAAGCCTACCCCCCCCCCCCCTTCCCCTTCCACAAGCGGTAGCCTTGAACCGTGTCCACCCCGATTCACTTTTACGCGGGCAGAATAGCCTCTGCAAGAAGATTCGAGGCCATTCGAGAGTAGAGCTGTTTCCCGCTTACCGCCCCCCCCCCCCAACCCCGGGGAGAGTTTCGGACATAAAGAGCGCTCGGCTCCCATGAAGAGACACAGAATTGAGAAGTCTCGCCCGGACCCCAGAAGATTCCCCATAGTTCCAAGTCAGGTGCTAACAACAAAGCAAAGTGACAGCTGAACTATTTTGTGTATTTGGAATTAGCCCCAGCCAGTGAGGTAATTCCACTTAACAATCGCCACCGAGTGATTTTCCGGACTTCTCTCATCAACTCCTGTCGAAGCCCTCCTTCGTTCGCCCCCTTATTTCGGGTGGCCGAAACACTCGCCCCTGGACGGGATGTTACCGCCCCTCCTCCCTCCTTTGTTTTGAGAGAACCGTCATCACTTCAAGTTCCCGCTCAGAAGTTCCGAGCGGCCTCACCTCACGTGCAGAAGACATCCGTAAGCCAACTCCTCTCCCACCTTCAGTAACCCAATTGAGTAAATTCCCCCCCGTCCCCATTTGAATAGTCTCCTCCTGTAATACCTTAAGTTCTAACTTCATAGCCTGATTTATAACTACAATTCTTCCTTACGTTTACTGATGTGATTTTGTCCGTTAATTCTCTGACGTAATATTACCCATCAATTTTCTCATTATTTTTGTATAAATAAAATTATATTTTTGTACATGCCTCAGTAAATAACCTTGAGCTTTGCCATTGTCCATAATTTACCTGACCTCGTTGAACTCTCTATCGCTACTCAGCCCGTCTAAATTAGTGGTGTTCCGTCCCTTCGTCAGTTCGCCTGTAAGTTATCGGTCCCTTTCCTATAGGTATAATATGGTATTGATGTAATATAATGTCATACCACGACAATATTAGATGTGTCATTTTATGGTCTCTTCCAGTCGATCAATGTTATCCAATTCCAGGCTAGTGAACATATCGAGATGGCTATTTGATGGCAATGAAACACTGGCATCAGCTAGTGAACGTTTCTATAAACACATTATACTATCCATTTCTCCGAACGGTGAGTATGACACGCTGTGGCCGAAAGGGTTCAATGCATGTAAATGTTTGATGTTGTCTGTGAGAGAACGCACGGAAAATGGCAGCAGAATGTGTTTCGATGGTTTCAGCTTGCCATTTGTGAGAGTAAACACCATGTCCTGTCCAAACTAATTGGAGAGTCTTTCTACTCTCTGAGGTGGATTCATGGATTTCGGCTCTCCTAAAAATTCAGTGTACATGAACTAATAGCGAATCAAGGCCTAACACTTGTCAGTGTCAGGTGATGATACTTGATTGACCTCTACTTTCTTAATGTTTGCTCTAAACTGCCAGACAGCCTTCCTATGATATCTGCTTCTTTGTAAGATTTTCAAATATCTAGGTCTGTTTTTAAAGAAGGAATGGTTCTAACTAAATCATCAATTGACAAGTTATCCGGAAACAAAAGGAGTTTTTCGTTACTACTCACAATACTATGCAGTAATCCTGCAAACTCATTCTCCAGATTTCGTCGTATAGGTTTCTTGGTTGACTCTCTGACCTCATTCCCCCTAAATCCTGCAGATATCTCTTCAGTCTAAACAATAATTTATTCATGCTTACCATTTAATGATGGACAACAAAAAGTTCTTTCTTTATAAACTGGAATAGTTCAGTGAATACCTGATTCACTACTGCATCTTATCAATCTTCAGTATCCTCCCTATCTTTAACAGAGCTAGTGGCATTTCCGTGTGATACATACATATACGAACGATGACAAGACATTTGATAATGACTGTTATCGTCCACTAGATCTCTACTTATAAAGAGTCAGAATCAAGTCACCCAGTTTATTAACAGCTACATCCATGATTTACTCATCTGCACGCAGTTCTGTACATTGTGTAATTGGCTTTCTGTTTTTTTTTTACCTTTCAAATACTTGGTGACATTTTGGCATAATGTGAACCTTGGTTCATATTTATACTCTATAAGATGTACTTCTTGAGGCTTGTCTACCAATTGCAGTTTTGTGACTTCCTGTTTCAGTGCTGCCATTTTGCCAAGTAGAAATGGAGAAAAGATCATTTTTAATTGTAAAAAGCTGGCGACATTTGCGATGGTAGTAAACTTTAGAGATCTTTCCCGCAAGAAAGTCTTTGTCTATTTTAAAGATTGGATTAGTTTTCTTACTTTAGCTGCATTCAATAAAGTAATTCAGGATTACAAGTTTTCTTGCCTCACAAGTTTCAATTCAGCATTAGAATAATGGATGAGCCAGTCCCTACCTGCCAGCTTCGGAGGATTGGTGCAGGTATGACGTGCCAAGTCATGTGACTTAGTAATGTGCCAGCAGGCAGATAGGCTGGCTATCATGCAGATAGATAGGTAGATAGAAAATATTAAAAAATCATTTATTTCTCTTACACTTTAATATTTGTATGTAGATGAGAATTCATTCTTCCTACATTCATACTATGGAAAAATAAAAACAACAAGCTAACTGAATGAAATGCATTAGTTATAATATCTTTGGTTCATACTTATTATATATCATATAACCTCTCTTCTGAATAATTCCACAATCTAATCTACTTTTGAAAACAAAACCACTTACTACATAAAGATTTTGTGGGTTGTGTTAGGAGTATAGGCATCACTCATTTATTTAGGAACTTTTTAAATTTTTTTAACCTAATTAGCCAATTAATTTGCATAATTATATTACAATTATGTTGAGAATAACCTTGCAAATATTTTGAGTAGTTAGTTGCTGCTTTAAGTTTAAATAAAAGCATTCTGTTATCATTAATGTTTCCCTATCCAACAAATTTGACAGGAAAGGTACACCAGCTATATTAACTTTAAGAGGAGATGGCGACCACTAAGCTGCTCATCAGCAAGTATTATAATGCCAAATCATGATTCTGAGGCAGAGGCCTTTGGAAAAAACACAATAACTTTAATAGAATTTGGGGTACTGATATTCATTCTAGCTCATGGACTATTAAGATTCCTGAAGGATATATAGGAAGGATTTAGGATACGCTGTCTTCTTTTGCGTCTCGCGTTATCTCATTGGATTCGTTGGTGAAAGAGATGACCGCCTTGCCGCTTCCAAGCGCAACGCATAACCTTTTGGGGATATTTGAATATTTTTTTTCACACTCAGTAGGCCATACGAACCTCTCTCTAAATATAAATATCCACTAAGCACTTCCAGCGTCAACCATTGACCTACCTCATTCCATTGTTAAGATATAAAGTAAGGTAATCAATAAATGGGCAGCAAATAAGCTAAAAAAAATAAGGTTGTCACAAATTAATCTTTTTAGATCTGGAAAATGTTTATGAGTAGTTAAAATTGATCTAAAATTTACTGCTAGTTACTTAAAAGTACTTTTAGTAATGTCTACGCATTTGTTAGGCTGCAGTAATGTCTGTACCTTTTATAAGCTTGAAAACTTCTATTTGGGTGCAAGATGAACTGCCTGAGGATGAACGATAATACCTTCTGAACATTGATTTCTATATAACCTAACATAGCATGACCTACATATTAAAAAACTGCAAGGTTTAAATTAAACACATGAAAAACAAGGCCCTTCACTGGTCAACCGAATGTTTTTTCCTCCTCCTTCATAAAAATGCACACTTACAAGTTTGACCTATGAAAAAAATTAATTCCTTAGGTCGAGAAGTTCTTCCTCCTTCCTCCATAATCCACAGACTGGCACCAGCTGATTACACTAGGGAACATACATTTTGTTACAGAGCAGAAAATAGGTGATTCTAGATAATCTTTAGGCGTTGATTACAAATTTGTCTTTAGAATTTGCACATCACGTCTAGTTTTTGTGTAATTTGAATTTTCCTTTTCAAGCCATTTCACACTTTTGCTCAATATTTTACCAATATGCATTTTTTAATATATTTAATATATATAATTAATATATATAATAATATATATTAATAAACAATATATATATATATAATATATATTAACATTTTTAATATATATAAAGTAGACTATATTGAAGCTCAAATATCATTGAATACTAATTACTGGGGGAGGGGGATTTCATATTTTTTTAGATTTTCATATTAATACATACTTATTTTGATAACTTTTCTGCTACTGATAACTGGTAAAGAAGATAACACGTTTATCAAAATTTTGCTCTGATAAGAACCTTATGATAAGGATCTCACATTGTGTATCGTTTGCTTGCTCAAGTTAGTAATTGAAATCTTGTTATGGCTTCAAGTTCTAGACGCGGATATTTAAACCGCTTCAACATATTTTGTTATGTTTGTGGGCAATTCACACCAGTGGCACAACGGAGAAAAATAGAAACAGCAGTAACGATGAAGTAAGTCTACAGATACTATTTTGGATGCAAAGTAGGGGACCACGATACAGATTGGGCCCCTCATATTTGCTGCACGCAGTGTAACACAATGTTGACAGCTTGGTTAAATAGGAAGAGGAAGGCAATGTCATTTGCTGTTCCCATGATATGGTGTGAGCCCTCAAATCACTTTGAAGATTGTTATTTCTGCCTAACAAATATGGTTGGATTTTCAAATAAAAACCAATCTAAAATTGTTTATTCAAATTGCCCATCAGCGTTGAAACCAGCACCACATAACGAATCTACTCCAGTGTCGAAGCCAATTGATCAAGATACAGAACCAAATTTATTTTGCCAACATAGTTTAAACAACTTGGTGCAAGATTTAGATCTGAGTGAAGAAAAGGCTGAGTTACTTGCCTCGAGATTACAAGAAAGAAATCTTCTCCTTCTAGATGTCAGGGTATCTTTCTTTTGAGATCGTCACCAGAAGTTATCAAAATTTATTTACAAGAAAATACTGTATGTTACTGCAACAATATTAATGGCATGATGCAGGAAATCGGCTGTGACTATGATCCTAATAAGTGGAGACTTTTCATTTACACTAGTAAGGTTAGTCTTAAAGCTGTTCTGCTGCACAATGGAAATGAAAAGCTGCAATTCCTGTAGCCCATACTATAGGTATTCAGGAAACATATTCATCAATGCAATTATTGCTGAAACTTATTGAGTACAAAGAGCATAACTGGAGCATCTGTTGTGATTTGAAAGTTGTGTCACTTTTTCTTGGGTTACAGTTGGGATACACAAAGTACGAGTACATGTGCTTTTTATGTCTATGGGATAGCAGAGATGATAAAGATCACGATAAAAAGCGAGAATGGCCAGCAAGAAAAGAATACCTCGTTGGCAAACATAATGTTAAGCATGATGCTCTAGTAGATAAAAAAAAGTTTATCTTCCACCTCTTCACATTAAATTAGGGTTAATGAAAAGTTTTGTAAAGGCTATGGATCAAAGAAGTAAAGGCTTTCAATATTTGAAAAACAAATTTAAAGGATCATTAACTGATGCAAAAATAGAAGCTGGAGTTTTCACTTGACCACAAATTCATAGAGTTGTTTCTGATGATTCCTTCACTTTGTATATCAATGAAAATGAACGCAAAGCATGGACATCCTTTATGGAAGTCACTGAAAACTTTCTCGGCAATTTTAAATCTCCAAATTACCGAGAAATAGTAAACAATATGCTGGAAGCTTATGAAAAGATGGGATGTAGAATGTCACTTAAAATGCATTTTCTGCATTCTCATCTCTAGTTTTTCCTGAAAATCTGGGAGCGGTTAGTGATGAACATGGTGAACGTTTTCATCAACAATTTTAGTTATGGAGACGAGGTACCAAGGAAAGTTTAATCCAAATATGATGGGGGATTATTGCTGGTCTTTACAAAAACAAACTTTGATGTCTCACAAAAAAAAAACGAGAAGGCTACAGCAAAGTTTCTTTAAACTTTAAGTACATAACAAACTTAATCAATACAATAAAATCTTCATAACTTGGGAGGGAGGTATGGGGGAACTTCGCCAGTGATGTACACTTTCTAGCCTAAGCCAGAATAAAGAAGGAAGGTACCACATTTTTCATATTTTTTAGCTTAAAAATTAAAAAAATACAAAGTATATCGGAACAAATAGCAAAAGGAGGGGGGGGGGTCATTACACAAAATTTAGACGTGATAGAGAATTTTTGTTTTCAAATTCGGATTCAGTGCCCTCGAACTAATTAGAAACACTTATTCACATGTCTGTAACAAACAAAAAGTTAAAATTTAAGTCATTACTTTACCATCTAAATGGTAAATTTTACTCTTGTATAGTTGGTAAAGGGTATAAAATAATGTATTTCCTCAAACCGAATCAATTGTTCAAGAAACATATCCCTGTTTAAATAAACGATGGGCGTTCATTGTCATTAATGATTCCAACTACTTGGGTGAATATGTATGTATTTTTTTATATTAAAATTGATTTTACTTTTATTCGAAATAAACTATATAAATTTCTTGGCGAGTTGTACCCAAAATTAGCGAAGTAGCTAACTCATACATTGTCCAATATTATAGGAAATATCTCTGTCTCCCATATAAGAAATTATTTAGATTTAGAACAGGAAATATTGCCCTGAATAGAAGGAAAAACATCATTTTCTTTGATG
Organism: Ceratothoa steindachneri; assembly: GCA_963969495.1. Taxonomy (NCBI): domain Eukaryota; kingdom Metazoa; phylum Arthropoda; class Malacostraca; order Isopoda; family Cymothoidae; genus Ceratothoa; species Ceratothoa steindachneri. The sequence continues at coordinate 62,723,144 of OZ018323.1, read as the reverse complement.
TTACTTCCATATTTACTAGAGTTTCTGTAGATTTCGTATCTAAAACTTTAGTCTGTTGTATTAAAAGGGAAAATTCTTTACCTCTTTCACATCCTGAATTAATCATATATTTAATAAAATGTGTATTAAAGACATTTTTCAGATTGAATAATAATTTTTAGAAGTAAAAAAGAAGGGCTCGCTATGGCCTCTTCTCTTTCTCCAGTTTTAGCCAATATCGTCATGGAACTATTTACAAAAGTATTTCTCCCGAATTCCTTTGTTCCTGGGGTCAATTCGTTTAGTTAGGTCAACGACACTCTTAAGTACGTAAATTTCTGTATAGATATATACTTCATGCTTCTTCCCTTAAATTCCTTTCCTCCTATTTCATTTACGGTGGAAAAAGAAAGGGAAGGGAAATTGCCTTCCTTTGATGTCTTAATAACTAAAAATCGTCAGGATAAACCAGTTTATAAAATATACAAAAGTCTACTCATTGCAATAAATAAGGAGCCATGTTCCCTCTCTCATATGCTATTCGGTTAAAAGAGATATAATTATTGGTTATGTTTTTCTGCGCCACTCGCATTTGTGAGTCTATTTATTTATTGAAAAAGATTTTGATATATAAGTTAAGTCATTAGTAATCTCGGATATGGAGATTATTTAATAAATGAGGCATTTTTAAGGCTAGAAAGGCTTATTACGCGAACACCAGATCCAATTAACCTAAAGTTAATTTCTTCTCATTCCCTGTGATATTTCTACCACTACAAAGGAATACAACTAAAAATGTTACAATTGTCCTTAGACACAAAAATAAACTAAATCTAAACACGTACAGGTTGTTTATAAAATCTGATGGACGCGCTACGCCGAAAGTACAAAGATGAAATTATCGAATTTAATAGAAGAATTAAACATAAATGGGAGAATAACTTAATAGTACATCAGTAAAATACAGTGAAAGGGAAGATTATCAAATTGATTAAGAGTATGTTTAAATACGTCAAATTTCAGAAGAAACATTTTACATTTTAAATTATTAAAAGAACTCAAATGTTCAGGTAGTTCCAGACTCGGTGAAGAAATATAGTTTCTTTGTAGAACATTAGGTCTTGTTAGGACATAATGTTATCCCTTAGTTTGATATTTGAACTCCGATATAAATATAAGCGTTTGCTTATCGAAATTAATATATTTTGTTTAAATACTGCAGATTTTGTTCGATTATATATATATATATATATATATATATATATATATATATATATATATATATATATGCGGTTAAAAGGCTATTTTAACCGCATATCTGAGAGAACGCTTATTTCAAGTGTTACCTTCTCGTGTATGTGAGAAGAGCTTCTTCCGAGGGCTTTGATGAAGATTGTGTTTGCCAAAAATAGCCTTTTAACCGCATAATTAATTCCGTTACTGCAATATTTTTTTCTTAATATATATATATATATATATATATATATATATATATATATATATATATATATATATATATACCCGTATATATATATATATATTATATATATATATATATATATATATATATATATATATATATATATATATATATATATATATATATATATATATATATATAGAGAGAGAGAGAGAGAGAGAGATATTGAAAGAATACGAGAGGGCATTCGCCATTTCTTATCTCTGCCTTTCCCACCCTTTTGAAAAATAGAAAATGCTTAAAACTTTCACTTTTAGGATAAATACTCTTGTGACAATTATATCTTTAAATTTACTCATTCATTTTTAAAATTAACGTGATATGAATCATTATTTTAATATTTAAATTATTGCAGATTTATTGAAACGTCAGCATTTCAAATATAATAGGAAAACACAGTGCATTCCTTCCTTAAATCTAAAAATCGTACTCAGGTCATGTTCCTGTAACAAGTGAGTTTCACAGTCACTTGAGATTTGCTATTTACCAGTTTTATTTTAGCGCTCTCTAACTTTCAAACGCAGTTTTTCTATATGAGTCGGGAGATTAAAAATCAAATGAGGAAGATCCATTTTATTTAAATTTAAATATTTAATTTTTTACAAATTTTAGCCATAAGCTTTCGCCTTTCTTCAGGTATCTTCCGACGTGTCTTGGTTATTGTTGAGGGGGCATTGATGGCAACTTTTATCCGCGTTGCCTCCTTTACCGGGGACGTAATTGTTTGGTAAGCAGCAAAGAATGAATTTCGATATGATTTATTTAGAAAGAATATACAAATTAATATTACAAACACAGGACAATAAATAGTTAATAGTGCGAAATTGAAAGTTGAGCGGAGAAGAGAAAGATACAAGTAAGAGTACGAAAAGAAATGGGTGCTCCAGGAGGAACTGGAGCTCCTATTATTAATTTTTATACAATATTATTTTTATTCATTGTAAATAATTAAATTCTCCAGGAGAGACTGGAGGTCCTATTCTTAGTTTTAAACAATCTAATTTTTGCCTTAAGCCATGGCAGAGTTATATATTTATAAATTGCTTTTATTTATTTACCTATTTTATTTTATTGAAGAGTTAGAGCCTTATGATTTTTGGTTTTATATAACTTTATTTACATAAACTATTCATTTTTCAAATACTATCGTCTCTTTACGTATTTCTCAAACTTTTTATGTTTGCTTAGTTTTGGTTAGGTTCATACATATACATATTTTAACACTTTAATTTCGTTCCCTGGTTATTTTAATGTTAAACTATTAACCTTTATAATCACTTAAATTCCTTTTTTTTAGTTTAATTTTACTTTTTTTAAACACATCTAGTCATATTTAATTGATTTTCTAGTTAAACTTATTTTAAACACTTTAATACCGTTATAACTACTTTTCTTTTACGCACTTTTCGTTATTTCATAAATTGCCACTTCCTCGATTTATCCAATGTTTGTATTCGCTAATAAAAACATTATTTCCCATCAGACGAAATTAACTTTGAACACTTCACTTTTTGCTTTTCGTTATTTTATTTTACACACTTTCATTATTTATCTTATTTATTTATTCATTGTTGTCATTATTATGTTTAATCACTAATATTATTGTTAGTCTTTACCACTTACTTATTGGTTCTTATTAACTTTCGCACATTTTTTCCACTAATCGATTTCTGACGTTTTTTTTGTCCACTTTTAATTTTCTTATAGGTGGACAAATTGACAGTGTGTACACACGAGTCCGGAATGTAAAGGGACTTTCAACAAGGACGCTCGAGCTTTGTCATCTCGCGTGGCGGCGACGTCATCTGGCCACCAAGATCATGTGATTAAAAGCCATTAGACTACTTTCTTTGGAGCTACCTTAAATCGCAGGTCTATGCGAATAATCCGCAAACAGTTGATGTCCTCAAAGTCAACATAACGAACACCATCCAGCAAATTCAGCCAGATTTATGCGACAAAGTCATCGAAAATTGTGCCTCCCGAATACGTTCCACCAAGCAAAGTCGCGGCGGACATTTGAACGACGTCATATTTCAAACTTTATGCCATAAAATGTACTTTCAAATTTAAAATAAATTGAGTGCATATATCACACACAACTTGTTTTATTTATATTTAAAAATTGAGCGACCTTATTGAAAGACCCTATACATAGCGCATTCCATCAATAGTCCTCCTATCTCCTTCTGCGAAGACAGTTCCTCGAAGGTCCACTTTTAGTCCCCGCGAAGAAGTCCATCGAATAATCGTTCCTGGTCTCCCTTTAGTGGCCTGCAGACGGATGAGCCTAAGACCTTGAGAATTCTCTTAGTAAAGTATCCTATTTCTCGGTGAGGGGTACTCCGGGATAATCCAAGATTTCATCGTCGTCTTCTTCTGCTGTGTTTAGTTTATCTTCTTGTTGTTGTTGCTTTTCTTCTTCCTGTCGAGCCGTTGTTTTCTTTTTCTTTTTCCTTTGTCATTTCTTTTTTGGGCTTTTCTCGGATCTTTCGTTTTTTACCACTTCTTCTTCTTCGTAGTTATTTCTTCTTGTGTAGTTTTTTTCTGCTGTTTGTCGGCTGGTTCTTCTTCTTCCTTTTTATTCGCTTTATTCTTCTATGGGTCGTCAAGGAATTGTATATTCAAGATTTCCTGCGATGCAGTGTTAGGCGGGAACCATAACTTCTTAACCCTGTTCTTCTACAGGAGTCGATTTAACCTCGTCAGCAAAAGTGCCGGGGTTGGCTAGGTTTGCCAATTGCGCAAAGATGACCATGGTCATTATTTCTTTGCATTCACTTGGCATCACCAGTTTTTGGAGTCGTTGTTTCAGTCAGGGTGGTTCTGGTGGCAGCCGCCGCTTCCACGTAGGTCCTAACCTTGCCTCATTTTCTTTCTAGATTATTTATCGTTTTGCCCTTACGGACGGGACACCTCATGGCCAAGGTTCTATGGTCACCTCCGAAGTTTGCTCATCTTGGTTTCTCTGACACACACTCCTTCCATCCGTGCCCTGATCTGGAACAGGCAGAACATGTGACTTCGGTCGCTGTACATTCTATCGTGGGGTGCTTTTCGCGGCTAGGTATCTGAAGCAGCTTTCTAATTGGATAAACTCTTCTAATTCTATCTGCTCAGGGGCTATTCGAAAGTAGAACCCCAGGAGTCACTCCTTCATAGCCCTCTACGCTATTTCGATAGTCGCGAAGATGATTTTAACGATGTTTTGGGCGAACTTCTCCACCTTGACAATTTTTGCTGTTTAGAAAGCTCGGCCTTAATATCTTCACAGATGTTGGCCATGAAGAACGGGTCGAGCTTCCTAAGGATGATTGTTTGACGAACCAGGATTTCGTCGGGGACAGAAACTTCAACCACAATCTTCCAAAGGGGCTCTTTGGCTTCTTCCGATACGATCTTCTCGACGTCCTCCGGTGTCCATCATGTCGTTACCCAGCCATTAGGCATGTCAATTAGCCTTAGGAGAGCTATATTGAGCACGCAAAAGATAGTTGGCCGACTTGGTTTAGTTTCTGCTGTGATGGTACGGAAGGAAATCCGTTTGATGTCCGGTTGGGTGGCCCAATGGCTACCTTCGAGCATCATTACTTCTCTTTATTCTTGGCTATTCTCTCTTCTTTTTCTGGATAATTCTCTCCTTTAACTCCCATGACACGATTTAAAGAATGTCTGGCGAGGACGACTTTAGTTCTTTTCCTTATCTCTTCCTCTTTTCCTTGTTTGACATTCCTATGGATTGTTAAATTGTATATTGTAGCTGCATGATCTGACAAAATCCTATGGATGCATTATATGGGTGGGACTTGATGGATACGGATGACCTTTGATAGGCCCTTGTGGCTTTTGTCATCCGTTAAATTATGTTATGTTATGTTATGTTATGAAGAGAGATGATGAAAGCTCAGATCTCTATCTGCCATACATAGTCTACGATCCTGGACTCTACTCAATAAATTTCTTGTTTTTTTTTCGTTCTTTGATGCCTTTTATCGGTCGGAATCAGAGTGCGGTTCACTTTTCTTTTAGCAGAAAAGGTTAAATACTCTCTCTCAGATGGTTCGCTGTGTGTTCAGATTCGGGCCCATCTCTTTGATGAGAAGAGCCCTCAGAATCTTCAGGCGGGAAAGATCCCTGTTTTTTTTAGGATGGTGGTGTTTTCAACAAGGATCTTTCTTGTAATTGTTCCTTGTGTTTTTCATTTTAGTGTATTTTGATTCCTTCTTCCTACAAGTGTATTGATAGGCAGCGGCTGAGGGTAGTGGTGGTTAAACCTATATATTAGTTGTAAAGATAAGGTTTGTAGTCCTCATGGGGGCATTCAAATTCGTATACCAAGTTTGTTGCCTTTAGGATGAATTCTTTTTCACGGAGGTTGTTTTTCATTAGTAGGTTGCTGAGTTTTTTGTTTTCATAATATATTCGTAAATATAACATAATATCTTTTGGGGGGATAGTGTCGTGGTATAGCTCTATATATCATACATACATCTATTATATTTGATTTTAGAGTGCACGGTGGATTCCTTTTAATAGGTTTGAGTAGGCCGAGGTCCGGTTACAAGGACAGATCCTCGTAAGGGAGGGCTAGTCCAATATATGCTACTTTAAATCTTGGTATTGGCTGAGAGTTCTAAATCTTACTTAGTTACAGGCTGTTACACGGCTATAAGGAGCTCAAGGGTCGGAAAGTAAAGGAGTCGGGAAAAATAGACTCTAATAAATATTAATAATTAAAGTTAATATGATACAACAATACACAAACATATAAGACAAATAGTTACAGTGGTCAACGGGTTATTAAGAATATTAGGTAATCTAAAATTCAATAAAATGGGTAGACCAGATGGAAATAAAAAATAGAGCTTTACACGGGGACAACGGTAAGCACACGAATGATAATGGGGGGACATTAGACGGTAGTTATAAATTTGGAGAAGCTAAAATATTCGTTACGATACCTTGTACACAATTGGAGGGGTTGGGGGAGACGATGGTCGCTTCCGACGAAGCGGTGAGATGATGGTTGGGTCACTTCGACGAGGCCCAAGTTTAACTTGCTGGTAGGGAAATATTCTTTTGAGATGACGAGGGGCGGAAAAGTCTTCGAGAAGGAAGGTTGGGAATTCTTCAGGTGTAAATTCCTTTGAAGAAAACGGAGGGTGAGTTTCTCCAAGATGTCAAACGGTTTGGTGGTCGGATATGCGTAATCAAGGTGGTATTACGCTAAGATTAATCTTCACAGAAACCTTTTGGGATAAGACTTGGTTCTTGTTTAGAGATGGCGTCGATGAGCGGAGTCAGACGGGTATTCTTACGGGAAGGATGGTTCTTAACTTGTTCTAGGGGTGGATATTTGTTTTATCCAAGGAGGGGATGCTTGATTTTGTCCCACAACGTTTCCTTGCCTTCGGCGTATGACAATCCAAATCGAGGAGGAGTAAGATCGTCTGCACCTGTGAGCTTCTCTCGCACCAATCTACTCATTCCTCCTCACGCGGGTAGATATGGACACCAGAAGTAAGGGAGCTTACCCCATAGAAGGGGAGGGGGTACTATCGCCCATCGTTTGAGTCATGGCGAACAGGGCCCGGGCGGCAATTGCCTCAGCCGCTCCCAGCGTGGCTGGAAGGGGAGAGGGAGACTTCTCGTCTTGATAAGGGTTGCATTCCATGAGCCCGCTCCTATACTTCCTCACGCTTCGAAAATTGTTTGTAAGCTACACGAGGCCCATAACGTGGAGGCAATGCTTAAAAGCGACGTTATTTCTTTCATCACGTGCTTGTTCTCTCACAGATAGTGTTACTTTTTATGATATTTTCTAGTATTCGTTCATCTGTTTTGTAAGCATCAGTCATTTGGCTCTTGTAGTAGAGTGGTATTATATTTTCCTCTTTTTTTTCTTTTCCTCCTGTACCTCAAACTTTGAGTTGAGAATTTTCTTCTGTAGTTTGTCTAATTCTCTATTGGAGTCGCCATTGTTTATTAGAATTTGTTTGGTTGGTCGAAATTCTTCGTCAATTGCGGTCCACGTAGAACAGTTCTTCATAGCTCTTCTTATGTATGAGTTCATTAATGATTTTTTATATTTCTTGGTGCACTCACTTTTGGAGTTAAGGTATCGACCGCAACCTGTTTCTCGGCCAACATATTTCACATTTAGCTGTCATTTTTTGGTGACACGCCTGACTCCACTCGCAAAGTAAATAAAACAATAAATAAAAACATCAGAAGAAATGGTAAATTAAACATAAAAATCAAATCGGAATTACAAACATCGCCAGAATTTTAATGGTTTTAAAAATCCGGCAAACGAATTTGATCATGACAAGGAATATTAAAAACAAAATAAACCTTATATATCTAAACAAAATAAATCTTTTAGGGATCGCAGCTAGCTTTTCTTATCCCCAAATCTTTTAATAGAGATTACTATTGTTTCTATATATCATTCTATAATTTCTAACTCAAATTTATATAAATATTTACTCTAAACCTACATTTATATTCGATTTAATTCATTATTCTCATTCTGTGTATTTCGCATTTTCTCCTTGCTCTTTGTTAGACTTCTAAATCTCTCTCGTTAATTTATAAATAAATATACAAATATACCACTCTTAGTTTCCCCTGAAATGCTGGTTCACGCATCTCTCCATACCGCTTTACATATATATATATATATATATATATATATATATATATATATATATATATATATATATAATATATATATATATATATATATATATATATATATATATATATATATATATATATATATCACGCATCTCTCCATACCACTTTACAATTTTTCCATCTTGTTCGCATAGCAGAGCTTTCATATTTGCATATTGGGACTTGTTTGTAGAGTGGGGCCTTTTCTCATATATTTTCAACTATGTTCGTAGAAATGACGTTTAGTTTGCAGGTTTGAGACATTGTTCATAGATATGACGCTTTGTTCGCACTTTCCGGACGTTTTTCTTACATATGACGTTTCGTTAGTATGTAAAAAAACTTTTTCCGTTTATATGACGTTTCCTTCTCACGTTGGAATCTTGTTCGTACATATGATGCTTCGTCCGAATGTTTGTTACCTTATTCAAACATGTGCAACTTTGATTAAACATTTGAGACCTTGTTCGTAAATCTAACGTCTAGTTTGCACGTTTGCAACCCTCATATATTTGAGCTGTAGTGTGCACCTCTTGACCCATATCTTGTTCGTACTTATAAATTCGTTCATGTTTGATATCTTGTTTATGTAATGGATCTATTGCCGGTACGTTCAGGAACTAATTTGTACAATCGAGCTTTGGTTTCCACATATAGGATCATATCCCTGAATTATTGTTTGTACAATCGAGTTTTTAACCGTATTTTGCACGTATTGTCCAAGCAACAAAACCCTTATTTTCATGAGACAAAAATTGATCGTGTATTGGGTATTCTTTCGTCTATCAGGGATCTTTTTGTATAAGGGAGATTTTGCTTCGTACGTTGGTCATCGATTTTTGGAGTGGTTAACATTGTTTGGTGCTGAAAAATAAGTTGTTAATACTTATCATTCTCTAAATATTCAATTTCTTCAACTGTCAGGTCAATTTTTCTTCTCTTATAAACCAAAGACAGTCATCTTTACATAACCTTAGGACATGAAAACCCGAAAGTCCAAGACGTACTAATAAGGAGAAGGTACGTAACCACCAAAGACCGATTGATGTGCCAAAGCATTAAGGAGGAAACAAAAAGAAATTAGGGAGATGGATGCTTTAATAATCCTAGGAATTTATGTGAATAAATGATTACATCATGTTAGAAATGTTAGAAATTATTTTAATATGTGAATATATCACGAGTGACAAGATATACGTTGATTTGGATATATTTACATATCTGGAAAGATAGATATGAAATTATGTAAATATGGAAATACATCACAAGTGAGAGGATCGAATTTATGTTAATATAGGAATATTTCTCTAAAGACAGTTTTGAAATTATGTAAATCGGTATCTATTTTATCACCGATGGCATTATAAAGTCCTATAAATATGCATCGGATAAATTGTAAATGGCAAGGATGAAGGAATGCGAATGAATGACGAATGAGAGGATCTAACAATACGAATATAACACGAGAGATAAGATTTTTTAATACTTAAAAAATAACGGTAAAAATTATGTGACTATATGAATCTATCATAATATTGGGCTCGAAATTACATCATTGAATACATAGCGAATAGTAGGTCGAAATTAAGTAGATATATGAAACCATAAAGAATGACAGGATCAAATGTTTAAAATTATTAATACAAAAAAAAAGGAATTTATGTGAATACATCTGGAACTTTTAACAAGAAAAAAAGAAGCTATATGAAAAAGTGGATACATCATAAATGAAAAATGAGATTACGTAAAACAGTTAATAAATCGCGAAAGGCGGAAACGATGCTATATACATATATGTGAAAATATCACAAATAACATAATAAAATTATGTGAATATAGGAAAATATCCCGAATAAAAAAGATAGAAACTATGTGAAGATGTGATTAGATCCCGAATGAAACATCGAAATTATGTGAACATGTGAATACAGCCCGAAAGAAAAGATCGAAAATATGTGAATATATCTCGACTACAAAAGGTAAAAATATGTGAATATATCCCAAGTGAAAAGATCGAAAAGAAGTTATTAAATCTTGAATAATAAGATCAGAATTATGTGAATATCTCCCGAATGAAAAGATCGGAATTATGGGAATACGTCTCGATAAACAAGTTCCAAATATGTAAATATATCCCAAATGAAAAGTTAAAAAATTGTGAATAGATCCTAAATAAAAATATTGAAATTTTGCGATTATATGAAAACAACCGAATGGATAGTTCGAATTTATGTGAATTTGTGATTTCATTAATTATGTAGATTTGTGATTACATCCTGAATGAAATGATCAAAATTTTGTGAATTTGTGATTCAATTTTAAAAAGATCGAAAATAAGTGAGTACATCTAAATTGCTAAGTTCCAAAATATGTGAAAACATCTGGAATGAAAAAATCGAAAAATGTGAATACATACCGAATGAAAAGATCGAAGTTATGTGAATATTTGAATATAATTTGAATGAAATGAGCGAAAATATGTGAATACATCCCGAATAAAAAAATCAAAAATATATGAATACATGCCGAATGAAAAGATTAAATATATGTGAATAAATCAGAAATGAAAATATCAAAATTATGTGAATACGTCAAGAATGAAAAGATCGGAATTATGTGAATATATTAATGCATCCTGATTTACAAGTTCAAAAATTTTAATACATCTCAAATGAAAATAACAAAATTATGTGTATGTGAATACATCCCAAATAAAAAGTACAAAATTATGTGAATAAATCTTTAATGGAAAGATCGATATTATGTGAATATGTGATTACATCCCAAATAAAAATAATCGAAAATATGTGAATAAACCCCTATGAAAAGATCGAAATTATGTGAATAGATCCCGAATGAAAAGATCGGAATTATATGAATATTTGAATACACCCTGTAAGTAAAGATAAAAAATATGTTAATGCATCCCAAATTAGAACATAAAAATATGTTAATGAATCCAGAATAAAAAAAATCGAAATTCTGCGAATATATGCCGAATGAAAAGATCTGAATTATATGAATATATGAATACATCCATATGAGAATATCAAAACTGTGTGAATACATAAGGAATGAAGAGATCAAAATTATGTAAATACATCCCGAATGAAAGATTGAAATTATGTGAATATTAGAATACATATTTAATGAAAAGATTGTAATTTTGTGAATACATCCCCTGTGAAAAGTACTAAAGTTTGTGGTTATGTGATTATATCCTGAATGAAAGGATCGAAATTATCTAAATATGTGAATACATCATGAATGAAAATATCGAAATTAAGCGAATATGTGACAATATCTATAAAGAAAATATAGAACTATGTAAATGTAAGCAGAATAAAAAGAGCAAAATTAGGTGAATACACCCCAAATGAAAAGATCAAAATTATGTGAATAAATCTCGAATGAAAATATTGAAAATATGTAAATACATACCAAATCAAAATTCTAAATTATGGAAATTATAACAGATGAAAGGAAAAATAGAAATTATTCGAATGTGTGAAAAGATTCGAATTTATGTAAATTCAACCCGAAATAAAGGATCGAAGTTATGTGAAAGGTGACTAAATAATGAAGCAAAGTTCGAAATTATCCAAATATGGGACTATATCCCGAAAGTATTGAAAATTTGTTGATACATCCCGAAATAAAAAAAATTAAATATCTAAATAAACCCTCAATGAAAAGATCTAAATTATGAGAATACATTCTGAATAATAATATTGTAAATAAATGAATGAAATTATGTGAATATATTCCGGATAAAATAATTGAAAATATGTGAATACATCCCGAATGAAAAATCAAAATTATTTGAATACATCCCGAATGAGAAGATTAGAATTATGTAAATATGTGAATATATCTCAAATGAATCCCGATGAAACGATCAAAATTATGTGAATATCTGATTACATCCTGAACTAAAAGGTCAAAATTAGCTAATATATATCTAGAAAGAAAAGAACAAAACTGCTATTACATTCGGAAACAAGGATTGAGAGGATGTGAATACATATCACCAAACAAATTATCGTAATAATGTGAAAATTGAATATATCCAGAATAAAAGATTGATATTATGGAAATATAGCAAAAATTAAAAGAAAGAAATTATGTGAATACATCCAAAATCAAAACATTGAAATCATCTGAACAATCGAGATGAAAAGAACAATCGAAATTATGCGGATATGCGAAGGGTATCTAATGAAAAGATCGAAAATATGTGAATACAGTCCGAATCAAAAGAAAAAAATTATGTGAATAGGTGAATAAATTATGCCTCGAAAGTTCGAAATTATCTAAATATTTAACTATAACCCGAAAGAAAATATCGTTTTTGTTTAATACATCCCGAAAGAAAAGATTTAAAATGTGGAAATAGACGCCTAATGAAAAGATCTAAATTTCGAGAATAGATCACGAATAAAAAGATTGAATAATGTGAATATGTGAAATACATCCCGAATCTTTAAAATGAAATTATATGAACACATTCAGAATAAAAAGATCAAAATTATGTGAAAGATAGAATCGAAAATACGAGTATGTGGATAGATTCCATTGATAAATTCAAAATTATTTAAATACGTCCAGTCGAAAATATATGAATACATCACAAAGGAAAGAATCAAAATTATGTGAATAAATCACGAATGAATAGATCGAAATTAAGGGAATATTTAAGTACATCTCAAATGAAAATTAAATTACGAAATTATGCGAATAGATGAACCGATCCCGAATAATAAGAATGAATTTATGGGAATCCATTCAAAATGAGAAGATCAGAATTATGTGAATATGTACATACATCCGAAATGATGAGATCAAGGAAATGTGGATACATCCAAAATGAAAAGATCTAAATTATGTGAATATATGTTAACATCCCGAATGATAAGTTCGATATATGTTAATAGATCCCGAAAGAAAATATCAAAGGATAGATAATATGTAAAAATGTGAATACATTCTGAGTGAAAAGTTCGAAACTATGGGTATATATCCGAAAAAAGATCGAAAATATGTAAATACATCTCAATGACAATCTCAAATATACGTAAATCCATCCTGAATGAAAGTTCGAAATTATGTGAATACTTCCCAACTAAAAGATCGATATTATGTGAATACATCCCAAATGAAAAGATCGTAAATAAGTGAATACACTGATAATGAAAACATCGAAAATATCTGAAACATCCGGAATGAAAAGATCGAAATTTTAGGTATATATTCCGAATAAATGATAAAAATATGCAAATATGTGAATAAATCCCTAATGAAAAGTTCGAAATTTTATGAATATATCCCCAATCAAAATATAGAAATTATGTGATTATGTGAATAAATCCCGAAAGAAAACTTCAAAAAATGTGAATACATCCCGAAGGAAATGATGAAAACATTTGAATACATCCCGAACGAAAAGAGCAGAGATATGTGAATACATTCCGAATGGAAATATGAAAATTATGCGAATATGTGAATGCATCCCCAATCAAAAGTTAGAATTTATGTGAATACATCCAGAATGAAAAGGCAAAATTATTTGAATATACAAATACCATCTTGTCGAGGGGGTGTCTAATTTTTTAGTACGATTAATTCGTTGTTTCCTGGTTCGAGATCGGGGATTTAAGAAAAGGACATATTATTAAAGATAAGATAAAACAAGAAAAGGGAGGGGGCAGTTTCTGCAAGAAAATGGGGAAGAGTTGCGCTCTTCTGGTGTCCGGCGATCTAATTCTGACCTAAAATGGGGGGAGGGGGAACATTTATATTACGGATTTTCAGTAGAGAGTCAAATGTTTACATGATATTTCACCAGAGATATATCAAGTAAGGGAAGGAAAAAAGACTCAGCGGGAACAAGGCGCTGTTGGATCGAGACTAAGATTCACTATTCTGCGCAACAGTGAGCTCAGCCTCGGGACGAGCCGGTTGGTTTGACCTGGCGAGGGGCAATTAAAAAATAAAGAAAGGAGTTTAGGGTGTCTTTTATTGACAATCCCCCATTAAGATAACAGTTAGTAGTCTAATTGTAGCGAGGTAACCTCTGTTATATATGTTACACTGTCTAGTTTAGACCTTTTACTTCACTTCCAATAGGCAACGGCTCAAGAGATGGGCCAGATAGTTGTCTCGGCCCTTAATGTGGAGTAAATCGTAAACCTTAGCCATAATATCAGAAATAAATTGTTTACTACAGTTAGAGAGCACTTCTTTCGGCATTCCGACACGTGAAAAGATGGTAATGAGAGCCTCGGTTATGGAGATTGGATCTATGGATCTCAAGGGGACTGACTCAGTAAATCGAGTTACCAAATCAACGACCACGAGAATAAATCTGTGTTCTTCGGATTGAGGATGAATATGCCCAAAAAGGTCCAGATACAATTTTTAGAAAGGTTCTGGAATTAATTTTGTCGTTGCAACGGGACGGCCTTAGTTTTATTTTTGGCCGTAGACTTTTATCAGACGTCACAAGCCGTGCTATAATTCACTATATCGCCAAAATGACCAGCAAAGTGTAGATCATATGCTAAATGTGAAATACTCTCGCGATAACTTAATTGAACAAGAAGCTCGTACCGCCCGCCTCAGAGACTATACTATTTATACTTACACGAACAACTGCTCTGAGAAGTTTATCCGTCTCCATAGCATCTTTTGTCCAGAGGAACTCGAGTATCTTGTATTTTATTTATTCTTTGTAATAATCTTGAGGGGTCACGTCATTTTAATATCGGGGGTAAAAATAAGTACAGAAACTGGTTTCTTAAGTTGGTCTCTAGTCCGCACTTCTTGTGAAATGGCTTGCTTGTGAACAACAGAGAAGATTGTCCTGCAAGTACTGAACAAAATTTAATTGGAGTCGTTACGGCCTCGATCCAAAGATTTACATAGGCACAACCTAAATGACAGCGGAGGACTGGAAATTTGTTCCCTAAACCTAAATATATATAAACAGTGACCCAGTTTTTTTGAGACGGTTTTACCTCATGAAAGAAGTTTTCTGATACTATAATACAGATTTACCCTGTATCCATAACCAGAGTAGATATTGAACAGCCGTTAGCTCTAGCTTATTCAAACTTGAAGCCTGTTTGTACGCAAGAATGTGAGTCAGGAGAAAAATTAACCTTTACATGAGGCGATGACATCATAGTTGTGTTGTCATTGGCTAGGCGAGTAGGTAGAAACTGTACTTTCTCATCTACGTGTTTGTTTCATAGGTTGTGTGTAAATATCATCGATACTTCAAAGTGATATGGCAAATGATTTTCAGGCGCAGGGTTTGGGAGGCGTCTGTTGTCAGTGTGCCCAAGTTCTCCGCATGAATAACATTTCAAAGGGCCACGGACCTGTTTAAAAAAAGGCTTCAGGAAAGAAGGACCCTAAGCAGCCAACACCTTACCAGATAACAGTTGCTGAGAGCTCATTTCTCCTTGAGTTTTTGTTCCGTTCCTTTGCACATCGTTTCTGGTGGTCATCTTTGTCTCTTTGGATACGTGCTGTAAGAACTGGTGTAGAGTTTGGCAGCCTCAAAGGCCGTTTTGAAATCCTGTACCGACAAACTCGGACGAAAGCCGTAAGTTTTGTGAGACACTTGGTTATAAATTAGTAAAGCAAAAATCTCCCAAACACCTTCATAACTTTGTGGTACTTGACATCCTTCTAACCAAGCATTCATTGTCCTCCGTAATAAATAGGCAAACTGCTGGAAAGGTTGATTTAGGCCTAACCAGGCTTTCCTGAACTGTCTATTATAAAATGTGGGATTCATATCATAGGAAGCCATCACCTCTACCTTTAGACGATGATAGTCTGAAATGACCTCTGGTGGTAAGGTTGTGTATATGTATATCTTAAGCTCTTTTCTGTAACAAAGAAGCAATTCGAGCTGCGTCTTCGTTCTCCCAAACCCAATTTTGGAACACTGCCACTTTTTCAAATCGATTAATGGCAACATCAATGCATCGTTGTCTTTCAAATGTTAATTTTAATTTATCGGTTAATCTATCTACATTGTTAGCTTTGAGGTCGTCCAATTTAAGTTCATGGACCCTTTTCTTTTCATTTTCCTCTCGTTCTCGTTATTTCTGTCTTTCCTCTCTTGCAGAATAAAGGTTAGTTGTGGCAAAATTAGTGTGGTCTTTTCCCCTCAACCCCATTGATTCACCTATTTCCGTAAGTTCTGATATTGTAGGAAAAATAAAACTCATTTTACACATTTAACGGAAATGAGAAACAAAATCAGGTTTACCTTTTTTTGACAAGCGATTTTCAACCAAATTACTTTGGACCTCGCAAGAAAAGATTCAAATTCAAATTAGCTGAAAAAGTGGTGAAATTAACAATCAGGTTATGGTAAAGAGAGGAGTATTTAAACTAATACAACTTTCTGTAATTCTTAGTCAAACTCCTTTAAACCGACACAATTCCGCGTACAAAAAAAAATGCAGGATAGAAATCGTACAGAATGAATACGATCGAGATACCACCTCAGCTAAACGTTCCAAAGCAACGGAACCAGCATTAATTCTCATTTCTCACCAATGATATTTTTATTCCTACTAAAGTTAGTCCCAAGATCTCGATTGATAAATATCCTATAAAGGGCAAGGAAATCCTCGCCACGGTGCCAGAATGTCAAGGGGTGTCCGATTTATGGTAAGACCACTTCATTATTTCCTGGCTCGAGATCGGGGATTTAAGAAAAAGACATATTATTAAAAAAAACCTTTTGAATTCAATTCTTAAGGGACCTTGGGGAAGATAAAATAGGTACCCGAAAGATTAGATAAGGGAAGAAAAGGATCAAGAGTAGCGGAAGAATAGGGGAAGAGTTGCAGTCTTGTGAAGTAGTTGTATTAGGAAGGTTCTTGCAGCTTGAAACAATAGCGCCACTGTCTGGCCACTTCAGGAAGCCAGCGGGTGATTATGTCCTTGGTGTCTGAAGTAGCATTAGGTAAATAATTGACAGTTAATTAGAAAAGGGGTTAAAGTAGTTGCGGAATGGGTGAATTCCGGTGATCTAATTCTAATCTAAATGAGATGGGGGATTAAAACTGTTTAATATTACGGCTTGCGAGGGGAGACTTAAATGTCTCCATGATATTTCAGCACAGATATATGAAGTAACACAGCGGAGGCGGAGAGAGCGGGTTGGTTTGACCAAGCGAGGGGTAATTAAAAATGAAAGGGAGTTTAGGGCGTTTTTTAATGACACACCTGAATGAAAGGATGGAAATTATGTGAATATGTGAATGCATGTTAAAAGAATGATCGAGAGAATGTGAATAATTGAATGCATACCGAAAGAAATTATCGAAACTATGTGAATACATTCAGAATAAAGAGATAGAAATTATGCGGATATGAGCATAGATGCTGAATGAAAAGATCGGATATATGTGAATAGAGCTCGAATAAAAAGATCGAAAATATATGAATACATCTCGAATGAAAATATCGAAATAATCCTTATATGTGAATACATCCCGAATGAAAAGCTCGAATCTAGGTGAATATGTGATTACATCCCGAATAATAACATCTAAATTGTAGGAATAATTAAATATAGTTTAAATACATTCCAAATGAAAATATAGAAAATATGTGAATATATTATTACATCTTAAATAAAAAAATGGGAATTATGTGAATATGAGAATACTCCCGAACAAAAAGACTGAAATTATATGAATACATTCCAAATGAAAAGAATAAAATTAAGTGAGTATATCCTAGATGAAATGAAAGAAATTATGTGAATATGCATATAAATTCCGACAAAAAAGATCGAAATTATGTGTTTATATTCCGAGCGAAAAGAACGAAATTATGTGAATACAACCCACCCGAATGAAAAGTTCGAAATTATGTGAATATGTAAATGCACTTCGAATGAAAGGATGGAAAGTATATGAATACATCCCGAGAGGAAAGATCGAAATTATGTGAATACATCCAAAATGAAAGGATCAAAATTGTGTGAATGCATTCTGAAAAAAAAGATAGAAATAATGCGAATAAGTGAATGCATTCAGCATGATAATATCAAAATAAGGGAACACATCCCGAATAAAAAGATCGAAATATGTGAATATGTGAATAAACTAGAATCAAAAGTTGGTAATTATACGAATATGTGAATACAACAAGAATGAAAATATTGAAATTATGTGAACACATGTCGAATGAAATATCAAAAATAAAAAAATATGTGAATGCATAAAAATGAAAAGATCAAAATTATCTGAATACATCGCGAATGATATTATCGGAATTATGCGAATATGTGAATACATTCCGAATGAAGAGATCGAAATTATGCGGATATGGGCAGAGATCTCGGAAGAAAAGAGCGAATTTATGTGAATACAGATAGAATGAAATGATCGAAATTATGTGTGATAGAATTGCCTGAGGCTGCCGCGCCTCGCTTCTATCACATATTTGTACTCATGCTTCCCACGTGTATCCCGCGAAAAGAGAGTAGCATGGCGTTCTTATCGCCTCGAACATTTCCCGAGTCTTATCTTCCCCCACCCCAAGTTTAATCAAGGAGGTTCAATCCCCCGTTTGCCTGCAGGCGTCGATCTGGCCAGATTGAGTTAGGCTTATGGGAAAATAAGAGTATATGTGATTGAATATGTGATTATATCTCGAATAATATAATCTAAATTATAGTAATAATTGAATATATTCTGAATTATAAGATCGAAAATATGTGAATACATTCAAAATGAAAATATCGACCATATGTGAATATATTATTACATTTCAAATGAAAAGAAGGAAATTATATGAACATGTGAATGCATCTCGAATTAAGGATCGAAAATATATGAATACATACCGAATGAAAAGATCGAAATATATGAATAAATGCCAAATGGAAAAGTCGAAATTATGTCAATATATGAAAATATCTAGAATGAAATATTCGAAATTATGCGAAAAAGTGAACAAATCACGAATAAAATATTCTCAATTATATGAATACATCCCACGTATAAAGATCAAAATTATTTGAATACATTTTGAAGGAAAAGATCCTAATTTTCCGAATATGTGAATACATCCTGAATGAAAAGATCGAAATTATGAGAATACATCCCTAAAAAATATCGAAACTATGTGAATATATTAATACAGCTCGAATGAAACTATCGAAATTATGTGAATATATTAAAAATTAAAAGCACAAACTTATGTATGTTTCTACATACAGAATTAAATTTTTTTAAATTAGGGGAATACATGCGAGATCACGAAGTACAGGATCAAAACTAGCAAAGAATAATTAAAGACCCTCACTTACACCACACCGAAGAGACTGTTTAAACTCCAAGAAAGAAGCTTTTACAAGACAATTGTTGCATCAGTCCTTGTTCAATATTAAAATTACTAGACGTGATTTTACCGAAGTGAACGCATAGGTGGTGATGGATACAGAGTGAGGAATAAATGGATTCATTGGAGAACTAGAAAAGTTAAATAGATAAAAAAAATGAAGAAGGGTAGATTAATAGACACGATTAATGAAGAAATGTGGATGAGATGACAAAGGTAGATATGTATATAGGCGGATTGACATGGGTGGATTAGTGAATTGACAGATGTTGAATTTAGGGATGTAAATAGGGGTATCGACCAAGGTGAGTAGATAGACTAATTATATTGAGAGTGAAAGAACTGTAATTGAAATATGGATGAAGTGGAGCGAATAGATGGATGAAATTACGTAAGGTGTGGATAGGGTTGATATAAGTAGATAGGTGATTGACAATAGAAGGTGGAACACTGTAGTGGTTGAGTAGAGATTGAAAGAAATTCACATGACATGGTAGATAGAGTATGTGAGTAAGTTGGTTAAAATAGGTGTTTGCCAAAGATTGACAAAGTACGGAAGGAATGTGATTAAATTAATTATTTGCCTGGGGAAAGTGAATTGACAAAGGAAATTGATAGGATTAGACGAGCGAGGTCAAGTTAAGTGATTGACAGTGGAAGATGGGTGGATTTGGTTGTTTCAGAGAGAAGATTGGAGCTACTAATGCATTTCCTACATGCCTCGGAAAGGACTCAAAATTGCATCATCTAAATATGTTATTACGAGAGTCGTGTTGTTGTTAGTGGTATTTGATTCGACTGGAGTAGTGGGAGGATGAAGGGGAGGGAGGCGCATGTTGTGGACACACACTAATCATATTGCTATTATCAATTTATTGTTGTTGCCTTTATTGTCTATATAACAGTTTTCTTCCAGCTTCCTTTAGAAGATAGCAGATATTGAAAGAGGAAAGAGCAATAATATAATTTCTTACCAAACAACGTTTTAACTCATGTTAAATCCCACGCTGACTGGATCCTGTCTACATCGATTCTTCCCCTTCTTATACCACTGTGATAAAATGGTCAGCATTGTATTTTATAAAAAGAGAGAAACATAAAGACGATTAATCTAAAGTACGTCTAATTAGTACCATATCCCTCCTCAAACTTTGCCCTTGTAGAATGAGAAATGAAGGGTGACTCATCTTAAAACAACATATAGAGTAGGGAAAATTGATTTTCTTTACCAGTTAGTTGTTCTTTGCATATGGAATTATTGCATTCATATAAGGTGAGTACAGGACGGGTTCAAATACTTGTTTCTTCAGTTCAGAAAGAGATTGGAATGAAATATTGTAGGTATATTTAAGATCTCTATCAAGGCAAGAAATGGGAAGTTATGAATAGCAGGGTAACTAAAGATGAAATCATGGTGTTTTGGCCCTGTAGTAGGCCGGGAAGCGCAAGCAAGTGGTTTCAAAGCCTCGCTTGAATGAGTCTATTTTGAGACTCACGATGGCGCAGTGGATTTGCTGCTCGTTAATGGTGGTCCAGCGATGCAGGAAGATGATCGCTACTCCTGTATTCTACTTTCTTTCTTTTTTTCGACCTTTTATTACACCCCTCTTATCCAAAAATAAATCGCTGGAATGGAGTCGTCTCTGTGATGGTACTCCAAAATAGGTCAGGAAGGACAATTTTGATCCAAAATAATTTGAAAGGCTAAGTGTATTTTAATAACATTACTTAAAAAGAGAAAACTGGTGTAACAAAAGAACATTATTGTTTTTTAATGCATAAATTGCTGGATACACTAAAAAAAAAGAGGAAAAGTGAGTTGGAAAATAAAGTTCCTCAATGACAATGCCTCAGTTACACTTCTGCATTTGCAAAGTTGCTCATTCTTGATTGATGATAGAAAGAACATAACCATATCGATCTGACATTCCCAGACCTAGATCCAAGTGACTATGATCCGTATTCTAAACTTAAATCTGACTTGAGTGACAAAATATTTTTTAATTAAAACGAGATTAGTCCTTAGTTTGGGGTTTCTGGTCCAAAAGGCTGTGCCCATGTAAGTTTTGTTCTTGCAAGAGGAAGATGAGCGCTCACCCACTTTGCATAAAAGTTATTAAGAATGAAGGAGAATTGGAGATCAAATAATAAACTCTCATTTTTATCTGATACAGATACTAATTTCTAGATGTAATAAGTGTATTAATATGGTGGGAATTTATATTGAAAATAATAAAAATTCTTCTCGTCTATGCTTTTTTCTCAACCTATTTAGTCCGAGTATTTTATGAATTTCCCTTGTAGATGGCTTGCCGGAGACTGTTAGAGTAAGGAAGGAGAGTGTTTAAATTATTGATATTATAGTTTTGGTGGATTTAAGCATAGACTATCCCTTTTCCCCTTTGATTCTATGGTGATGACCATTTTAAATCGAGCGTCCCCCTTTCCGGCTAAAAGAGAGAACATCGACGCCCTACTTGTGTAGGCTGCCCAATTTCGGGGTAGAGAGTCGTAGATATTTTCTCTTGGTTACTCCGTTAGTACTTACACCTACACATCACCAATGAAGACTCTCGTTAAGCTCACACTCGTCGAATCCTGTGCGACATTCCACACACACTGGTCATGTTTCTTGCTCATTTCCACCCCCTTTCGTTGTGTAAGTCTCATTTCCACATACCCCTGTTGCTATTTTCTCTATTTTATTCTTTGACAAGAGAGTTCATACCCATTCAGGGCTTTCCTCTGCATTGATCCTCGCCACTGAGTAACTTCCCTATTCCCTTCAACTCGAACTAATGTCTATCGCTCCAGTGTCTCCTGAAGAACTGACCTCTCTCCCTATCGTTTAGAAAAAGACCTGTACTCCTGTCATTTCTTTCCATCCAACTCTCTATACACAGTTATATCTTCTTATTCTCCCTTACCTACATAATTATTATTTTTAAAACATACCTCCCATAGATGTATTACCATCTGAGTTCAAACCTGTTGCTCTTCACCCAATCCTAAAGGAACCTAACCTGAACCAAAACGCTCCGACAAGCCACCGTCCAATCTCACAACTTCCGATCCTTTCTAAAGTTCTAGAAAGGTTGGTGTCAGTCTCTAGATTACATGTCATCCTCCATCATAAATGACATCTTCTAGTCTGCCTTTGTTACCATTCGCCAGAAGAAACATATGCTAGATTTATATAAATTCTAGTGTTGCTTCAATTCTAGTTACAGCACTGAATCAGCTCTTCTTCATCTAATTGATCACATTAGTCGGTCTGCTGATACTGGTTAGCCTCCCATCCTGGTCCTCTGATTTTGGTGCATCTTGATCACCAAGCAGCATTTGATATCTGCGATTACCAGTGCTCGCCATCTTATTTGTCATGCCTCGGACATCCCTGGACAAGTGCTTATGTGGTTTTGCTGGTATTTAACATCTGTTATACAGTATATTAACATCGTAGGTGATATATCCCTACCCGCAGAGGTGTGATATGGTGTTCGGTAGGGCTTGGTCTTTAGGCAGTTCTATATTTTTATCTTTCTTCTTTCCTTTGTTATTCTTATACGTCAGCTTGGTCTATTATTACATTTTTATTTTGATAACACGCATTTTCATCTCTCGTTTTTTCTGGCAAGGTTGTAATACCCTTTCGTAATTACAACCTTCCTCTCTTCGCCCCTTTTCTCTCCTGCATCTCCACGGCTCTTTGATCTGTCATGGGTGCCAATTCGATCCAGGATCACCTTCAAAGTCCTACTTTATACATAAAAAAAAATTCGTACTACTTTTCTTCTTCACTGGAAGTCTCTCAGCCCCTGAAAACCCTCTACCTTCAGGCACAGCCCCCTTACTTTTGGTTCCTTCTAGTCAAATGTACTGGATGGGTAATTGTGCTTTATCTATATTTGCTCCTAGAATTTGGAATCAGTTGCCTGCTGTCATACGCCTCTCCCGCTTCTTTGGGGACTATAATCATGCATTTAAACCTAAGGTTTCCTGAATGGTTTATTTGATTGATAGACAGGCACTATTTGATGTATCATGGCCTTTAAGAAGGCCATAAAACTATTATTATTGATATAAAGAACTAATTGAACCAAAGAGATCATTTCAATTAAGAGGATGGGAAGGTGTTGAGGAATAGACAGATAAAGCAAAACGAGGATAAATATAAAGACAAAAATAGTTAAAAAGAAATAATTACAAATCATACAATAAAAAATTTTCTAATGGGGTAATCGAAAGTAGTAATTGTATTAAGGGTATAAGCAGTAATAATAATAGTATTAGTAGTAATATAAGGAGTAGATGAGATAAAAACTTTGACGTTTCATCACATGTCTGCCCTCTCTCTCTCAGGGTAGTATGAATAACAGACAACTAACCTTCTGCGCTCCTTCCTAAAAAAGCAAATCCCTCCATAGAGGCTGAATTTCTGCGGCGGAGGGGCTTTGTTTGATCCCGTTAAGGGTCGACCTTAAAACAAACCTGAGGATAAACCAACACAGAATGTCACATTGCTTCTGTAAGTGTGTGTGGATCTATAGGGTGAGTGAATTGGAATGTGTGTGTGGATCTATATGGTGAGTGAATTGAAATGTGTGTGTGGATCTATATGGTGAGTGAATTGAAATGTGTGTGTGGATCTATATGGTGAGTGAATTGAAATGTGTGTGTGGATCTATATGGTGCGTGAATTGAAATGGGTGTGTGGATCCATATGGTGAGTGAATTGGAATGTGTCTGTGGATCTATATGGTGAGTGAATTGGAATGTGTGTGTGTGTGTGTGTGTGTGGATCTATATGGTGAGTGAATTGAAATGTGTGTGTGGATCTTTATGGTGAGTGAATTGGAATGTGTGTGTGGATCTATATGGTGAGTGAATTTAAATGTGTGTGTGGATCTATATGGTGAGTGAATTGAAATGTGTGTGTGGATATATATGGTGAGTGAATTGAAATGGGTGTGTGGATCCATATGGTGAGTGAATTGGAATGTGTCTGTGGATCTATATGGTGAGTTAATTGGAATGTGTGTGTGGATCTATATGGTGAGTGAATTGAAATGTGTGTGTGGATATATATGGTGAGTGAATTTGAATGTGTGTGTGGATCTATATGGTGAGTGAATTTAAATGTGTGTGTGGATCTATATGGTGAGTGAATTGGAATGGGTGTGTGGATCCATATGGTGAGTGAATTGGAATGTGTGTGTGGATCTATATGGTGAGTGAATTGGAATGTGTGTGTGGATCTATATGGTGAGTGAATTGGAATGTGTGTGTGGATCTATAGAGTGAGTTAATTGAAATGTGTGTGTGGATCTATATGGTGAGTGAATTGGAATGTGTGTGTGTGGATCTATATGGTGAGTGAATTGGAATCTGTGTGTGGATCTATATGGTGAGTGAATTGAAATGTGTGTGTGGATCTATATGGTGAGTGAATTGAAATGGGTGTGTGGATCCATATGGTGAGTGAATTGGAATGTGTGTGTGGATCTATATGGTGAGTGAATTGGAATGTGTGTGTGGATCTATATGGTGAGTGAATTGGAATGTGTGTGTGGATCTATATGGTGAGTGAATTGGAATGTGTGTGTGGATCCATATGGTGAGTGAATTGGAATGTGTGTGTGGATCTATATGGTGAGTGAATTGGAATGTGTGTGTGTGTGGATCTATATGGTGAGTGAATTGAAATGTGTGTGTTGATCTATATGGTGAGTGAATTGAAATGTGTGTGTGGATCTATATGGTGAGTGAATTGGAATGTGTGTGTGGATCTATATTGTGAGTGAATTGGTTGGAATGGGTGTGTGGATCTATATTGTGAGTGAATTGGTTGGAATGTGTGTGTGGATCCATATGGTGAATGAATTGAAATGTGTGTGTGGATCTATATGGTAAGTGAATTGGAATGTGTGTGTGGATCTATATGGTGAGTGAATTGGAATGGGTGTGTGGATCCATATGGTGAGTGAATTGGAATGTGTGTGTATATCTATATGTTGAGTGAATTGGAATGTGTGTGTGTGGAGCTATATTGTGAGTGAATTGGTTGGAATGTGTGTGTGGATCCATATGGTGAATGAATTGAAATGTGTGTGTGGATCTATATGGTTAGTGAATTGGAATGTGTGTGTGGATCTATATGGTGAGTAAATTGGAATGTGTGTGTGGATCTATATGGTGAGTGAATTGGAATGTGTGTGTGGATCCATATGGTGAATGAATTGAAATGTGTGTGTGGATCTATATGGTAAGTGAATTGGAATGTGTGTGTGGATCTATAGGGTGAGTGAATTGGAATGGGTGTTGATCCATATGGTGAGTGAATTGGAATGTGTGTGTGGATCTATATGGTGAGTGAATTGGAATGTGTGTGTGTGGATCTATATGGTGAGTGAATTGGAATGTGTGTGTGGATCTATATGGTGAGTGAATTGGAATGTGTGTGTGGATCTATATGGTGAGTGAATTGGAATGGGTGTGTGGATCTATATGGTGAGTGAATTGGAATGTGTGTGTGTGTGGATCTATATGGTGAGTGAATTGGAATGTGTGTGTGGATCTATATGGTGAGTGAATTGGAATGTGTGTGTGGATCTATATGGTGAGTGAATTGGAATGTGTGTGTGTGGATCTATATAGTGAGTTAATTGGAATGTGTGTGTGTGGATCTATATGGTAAGTGAATTGGAATGTGTGTGTAGTGAATTTAGGGCTTTGTTTTTTTGTATCCACGAAAAAAGAAGTGGGTATGAAGGTTTTTGTGTGTCTGTATGGTAGATAAATGGGGATGTGTGTGTAATGAATTTATGGCTTGAATTTGTGTTTCGATGCTTCATTAAAAAAGGGTAGGTATGTAAGTGTGTGTGTATGGTGGATAAAAGGGATGTGTGAGTAAGGAATTTAGGGCTTGATTTTTTTATGATCCAGAGAAAGGAGGTGGGTATGTAAGATTGAGTGTGTGTATGTGGGATAAATGTAGATGTATGTATTGAATTTAAAGATTGATCATTCGCTTTTATGTCGCATTTAAAAAAGGTAGGTGCGTAAGTTTGTGTGTGTATGGTGGATAAATGTGGATGTGAGTATTGAATTTAAGGCTTGATTTTTGTTTTAATTTTCTAGAAAAAAGAGGTGGGTACAATGTGTGTGTGTGTATGGTGGATAAATGGAGATTTGTGGGTAATGAATTTTGGGCTTTATTTTTTGTTCTTCTGTCTCTGAAAAGTAGGGGTGAGTATGTAAGTGTGTGTGTGTATGTTGGATAAATGGAGATGCGAGTTATGAATTTAGGGCTTGAATTTTTGTTTTTATCTCCCAGAGAAAGGTTGTGTGTATGTAAAATTGTGTGTGTCTTTATGGTGGATAAATTAGGATGTCTGTCTAGTGAATGTATGGCGGCTTGATTTTTTGTTTATGTCCCAGTAAGAGAGGTGGGTATGTAAGTCTGTGTGCGTATGTTGGATAAATGGGAATATGTGTGTAAGGAATTTAGGGGTTGATTTTTTGTTTGTATGTCCCAGAAAAAGAGATGGGTAAGTGATTGTGTTTGTGTATATAGTGGATAAATGTGGATGTGTGTATAATGAATTTAGCGCTTGATTTTTTGTTTTTCTTTCCTAGAAAAAAAGGTGGGTATGTAAGTGCGTGTGTGTGTGTATGTTGGATAAATCAGGATGTGTGGGTAGTGAATTTAGGACTTGAGTTTTTGTCTTTATGTCCCAGAAAGAAGAGGTGTGTGTGTTTAAGTGTGTGTGTGTGTGTGTGTCGTGGATAAATATGGATGTGTGTATTGAAGTTAAGGCTTTATTTTTGTTTTTATTACCAAGAAAAAAGGTGGGTATGTAAGTGTTTGTTTGTATGGTGGATAAATTGCGATGTATGTGTAGTGAATTATTTAGTTTTGTGTTTTTCTATCTTCTAGATAAACGAGGGTAATGTGTGTTTCTTTGTATGGTGTTTGGTAGACTATGCAATTATGAGGGTAGTTTTGGGGCTTCCACACATTTTTCTGCCCTCAGGACATAAATATATGTAATGTGTTATTGTGCGTGTAATGTGCAATGCAGTTTTAAGGTGTGTGCTGGATGAATAGGAGTAGGTGGATAGTGAATGAGATCATACAATCTCTGTTGTCTAATTAGGAGGGAGACAGATTTGTGTATGATTGGGCCATGTGTGGTTGTAAGTATGTAGGTATTGGGTGAATTCCCAGACCCATGTTTCTCCTACATGTGTCATTTGGCCCAAATAGTGAAAATAAAGCAGGTTCAGGTTGTTAAGCCACCCTTTGTATCGGAACATGGCATTTATTTTCTGTGAAGAGAAATAATTTATTAGCCTTGTTCATTTCTCTTCTTCCACACACACTGCAAAAATTTCTTTGTTGCCCTTACTATTCTTATTCTCTTATCATCTATATCTTTTTTCCCACACTCAAATGCTAGCACCACACTCTGTCCATAAGCATATTTATTTTTACGTGTATGAAATCACCCTATCATTAATTTGGGGCGAGCGAATGACGTAAAATTCTTCCTCCCATTATGAGGAGACGTTTAGCTTCGTAATGATATTTAAAGTTGTGATTTTTTGTTCATCATGCATCCAACAAAGGCTGAGGATCTCAGGTAAAAGGTAGGTGGATTGGTTTGGTTAAAGGTTGAACGAGTCGGGGGACTATCCGAGAGTGCTAGGATTCGAGATCATTTTAAATAAAAGGTTTCCATTTTCAGCCATGATCAGTTGTGAGCGGAGGAATGGCGTAAAGCAATCTTTCTCATTATTTTAAATATCTGAACCTAGAACGTGATAAGTTCAGTCTGACATTCTAATCATTTTGTTATTTATTTTTTCATTTATAACAAACACCAAGGAGGGCATCGCCTGTAGTGTTTACAAAAAGTTGTGAATATAGAGAAAGTGAAATTGTTTGAAAGATATATCGCCCGAAAATCTTCCTGTGTGCATTGGGGCCGGGTGGGAACGATATCCTCAGGATGTAAGCTGCAGCATGGTTGCCAATGCTACATCTGTCATTCCCTTGGAGAGGAAACGTAAAGATAGAAGTGGATAGTATGTGTATGTAATTACACTTCATGTATGAACTTTTGAAATCGCTGTCCCTTCATTTATATAAATGGCTTTAAACCATCCGAAAGTCCCGCGGGAAATTGAATCCCTCTCCCCAAAACCGACCTCCAAATTGGAAAATAAAATTTAATTCAATTTCCCGACCATGAGCTTCACGGGGAAATGGAATATTATTTATTCCCTTAAATAAAATAGAGTTTGCGAAATTTGATTGAACATATACAACTTTGAAACCAGTAGTTTTAGTATAGAATTAATGCATACAAATTTATGTGTACATGTAATAAAAAATGTACACCCTTAATTTTAGTGTAGAATTAATGCATATAAATTGGGATGGAAACTTAATATAAAATAAACACCCTTAATTTTAGGGTAAATTTATTGCATATAAATTTGTATGGACATTTAATGAAAAAAATAGACCCATGTAATTGAACTATTGCATACATATTTGCATGGACATGTAATATATATAAATAGACACCCGTAAATTTAGGGTAGATTTGATACATACAAATTTGCAAGCATATCTCCTATTAATGGTGTGTTGACGCCGTTAATGGAACATAGCAAAATATAAATTGAAACACACTTACAGGGTGCCGCAATGGTACTTTACAGGTTCTTCGAAGATGTAAAGAAAAAGGACCCTTTAAAAAGTTTATACGGAAGGATAAATACTCCAAATTACCACAACATCATATAATTTTAGTTACCTTCATTATCAATATAGACCTAGCTATGATAGTATCATCGATTTCTGGATTGTCAGAAATACAGATTCTATGAATATTATCATCACTCGCTTTCTCCCAAAGTGTGATCTGTGCGCATCAACGCCAGTACAAAGCTGGCCCCCATTCACACACTTTAATGCTTCATTAAGCGCAAAGTCATCTACCTGTTTGCTATTCATAGCTTTGTCGTGATATGTGCTGTGGTACCTCGACTAGTTATGGTTCATTAATGGTTACAAGGCTCCATGTTGGCTCCATCAAAAACCCTCTCCAATCCACCTTTTAAGCAGTCTTCCCTTCGCAGACCATCACACCCAATTTCATTATTTTCCTCTCGTTTCTATTTCCTTTCATTATTCTTACATTCTCTTACGTCCTCGAAACACAACATCTTTTATTCCTTTCTTCGCTTCCTAAGGACTTCTCATCCAGTCTTTCCTCATTCTACCCACTCATCCGAACCAAAGATTCCCTCTCAAATCGTCAATTTGCATTGCTCTTGCCACCATTTATGGAACCCTGTGCTAAAAGAACGTGTTTGCCACACCTTAGTTTCTTTCAGCACAGAAACCTACTACTTTCCTGCCATTTTTATTGTCTGTCAATCTTCTATCAATACAATCTATCAATATTATTCTTCTATCAATACAGGGTCCATATATTACAACCTCGAACATGTTTTACCTTTTAAATCTCAACTTACCTGACATCATTCTTCAGCTCATACATGCATACCCATCATTACCTCATTCCACTGATCACTCACTCAAAAACACTGCCACATCCTCTTTGCCCCTACAACTATGATTTTCATCTGATGACACTTCTTTCATTCCTGCCGACGCAAACACTTCATTCACCTCTCCTTTGTCTCACATGGTGTAAGCATCAACGATCTCCCTCTTTTATACACTTTACAGCTCTCATCTTGCCTCCGTCAAATATAACCCTCAAATTAAACACACCTACTAAGTTCACACATTGACGTGGATTAACCAGCATGATTGGATCGAGTCCGAGATTCCCTTCCCGACCCTCTCCGCAAGAACAAAGTTTCCGTGAGCGCGGCTTCCAAGCCATCCTAAATCCGGGTGTAGTCCTCTGCACGACAGGCACCGGTAGACTGCATGAGAATTATTCTTGTGACTACACCTATCATTAATTTAATCTTAATCATATAAATATTCTCCATTATCTACATATGTCATTATATAAAATGTTATATTGATCTCCATTGCGACTCATCTGCCATTTAATTAAATACTCTACGATTTAGTTGTGTTTTAATTTTATTTCAGTCAGAAACTATAACAACTTTTCCACACAGCTTTATAGTATCTGCGAATTTCAAATTTATACACAAAAGTGCATCGTCTATATAATTAAGTTACATTAAAAATATACGTAGTGCAACTACAGATCCTTTTGGAACACTACCAGTTACTCTTCCACGTCGATTCAATTCTTTTATTACTGTTTTCTGGGAAGGGGGGGGGGGGGGCGTGAGATGATCTTCTCTCCATGTGAGCAGGTTTCCATTGATGCCGTGAGATTCAAGTTTTTAGTCGCGTACGAGTCAGGTCGCGAGCCACTCTACATCTCACTATGTCGGTCGGTCGGTCGATCGATCCCCGTTTTGCTTCTTCTTTTTTGTGTTTGTAATAACATCATAACTATTCGGCCGATTCTAACAAAATTTGAAAATCTTATGTTTTTTTCTTTCGAATGCAATAATTTCCAAAGTCCTCCTAAGGTTAGCCTGGGTATTATGTTTTTTTGGTAATAACATCATAACTATTCGGCCGATATTCTGCTAGACTAGGCTATAATATACTATAATCTGCTAAGCAACCCTAGAATAGGCTATACTATGCTAGGCTATTGTTGGATATGCTAGGCTAAGCTATATTATGATATAATGTACAAGGGTAAGATACTCGTATACTATGCTAATTTAGGCTATAAAATGCTATGCTAGGTTAGCATATAGTATGTTAGGCTAGACAATACTAAGATAGGCTTGAATAGGGTATAATAGGATAGTATAGGCTATACTTGTCTAGGATAGTTAATGCTAGTCTAGGTTATACTACGCTAGGCTATGCTAAGCTATACTAGGCTAGATAGGGCTATGATATGCTATGCTAGGGTAGGCCAAAGTATAATAGGCTAGGGAGGGCTATGTTCTGCTATGCTAGGTAAAACTATGTTAGGCTACAATAGGCTAGCTAACCAAGGCTATAATAGGCTATGTTATGCAAGGTTATTCTAGTATATGATATGGTATGCTATACTAGTCTAGGATATACTAGGCTAGGCTATAATATGATACGCTTGGCTATATTATGTTAGGTGTGGTCATAAATCAGAATAATTGAGGGCACGCGACTTTTTGGTCAGCAGACCTTGTTAATTAGGTCGCCGATGTAGGAATTTATCAAAGGCTTTGTAAAATTACAAGTACATCACTTCTGCTCGGTTTGCAGCAGATTTTTTAACTATTAAAAAAAACAACTCAAGCAAGTAAGGCACGATTTGTTTTTTTCAAAAAACGCATTGCGTGTCTCGAATTAGTCCATAGCTTTCGAGATGTTCAAATATTTCCTCGTTGATGATTGATTCTATCATCAAGGATGTTAGGGATTTTGTCTATAGTTTGTTGGGCAGTGAGTATTGACGGTTTTGAAAATGGGTAATTTGAATATTTTTGGAAAGATCCCTACTTCTGGTGATCTATTAAATATTTTCTCAGTGGTATAGCAAGACATATTTAATTATTTGACATAGCAAAGATAAATTATATCCAGCCAAGTAGCTTAAGTAAATTTAAACTTATCTATTGGGTTGAGGAAAAAGTTCTTGCGGTTTTATCAAATTTATTCATTACCATTAACAATTTTAGAGAAACTTCATTTTTAATTGATAACAATATGCAATTTAATCAATAATATATTCTCCGTTGTTATTTACGACTTTTCCCGACGTTCAACTAGTTTTTCGATGCCTCTGCAATAAAAATATCTGGATTTTGACTCTAAGAATTCGTCTAACCAGGTTCTTAATTCCACATCAGTATTTAACGAAACGCCGCGCAAATTGTTGGAGAGCGATCGGAACAGATAGAAATCCGATGGAGCCAAGTCTGGCGAATATGGCGGATGCGGCAGGATTTCCCAATTAAGCGTTTGGATGGCGTCTTTTGTCATATTGGTAATGTGAGGACGAGTATTGTCGTGTTGCAGAAGGACTCCATAACGTCTATGGGGTCGCTTTTCACGAATAGCTTCAGCGAGTCGATACATTTGTTGAACGTAGAGTTCTGCATTGACAATCTCGTTGTTCGCAAGGAGCTCATAAAGAATGATGCATTCACAATCCCACCACACGCACAGCATCGTCTTTCGTGGGTGAAGTCCTTGCTTTAATCGCGGAAGTGGTTTTTTATTGGGGCTAAGCTATTGTTTTCGATGGTTCATGTTGACATAAACACACCACTTTTAGGCGCCAGTGATGATGGGGTGAAGAAATCTTTCCTTATATCCACGAGTAGCCTTGTGACGAGCAAGCAAACCTGCGGCAATCGTGGAGCGTTGAAGTTTGTTGCTTTCGCTCAAAGCGTGCGGAACCCATGCACCGAGTTTTTGAACTTTCCCCATCGAATGAAGGTGATTCATTACAGTTTTCTGATCACACGCCAATTGTACAGCCAATTCTCTAGTCGATTGAAGAGGATTTTCACGAAGAAGGTCGTTCAATCGATCTTCATCCAACTTAATGAGGCGACCAGAACGTTCTTCGTCATTAAGATTGAAATGACCGTTTTTGAAAGGTGAAAACCACCATTGAGCTGTCCTTTCTGATAAAGCATTTTCTCTGTACACATCACAATTATCGCGACTAGATATGGCTGCGTTTGCATGAATAACAACAAGTGTCGAAAATGCGCCTTTCTTTCAACCTGACATTCCATTTTGAGGGTACAGAACAAAAATTAAATTAACGCAACTTTTAAATAAACTGCAATGACTTATTACTCAACTTCTAGACGTAGCCTAAGCAAAAGCCTAATAGTCTATGCTGTTAATAGACGTAGCCTAACCTTTTCAAATTTTGCTCTCATTATTTATTATTGTTTCTTAATATGTGCACAAATGACGTCAACAAAACTTAAATCAACACAACATTAAAAAAAACGCAAGAACTTATTTCTCAACCTAATATGTAAAAACGACGTCTCCTTGATTGACTCTTCTGCTATTTAATGTAGAACGCTGGTCAAATGAGATACATATGTGGTTCGACAACTAAGGCAAAATTGTGTATTTCGGCAATAAGTTTTGTGGCTGCTTAAGTCTCCACTAGAATTTTCAATGGACCAGTCACGTCTCTTGTTGGATTTCATTTGATTACTTTTTATCAAAAGACCTTGGTATTATTTTGGCAATTTTTGTCCAGGGAGGGTCCAGAATTTCTTTTGCTTGTCTAACAGGTTTTTTATACGAAGTTTTAGTTCTGTACATTTAGTTATATAAGAATGACTTCATATTTGTTTGTAATACCCATTTTATGTCTGCAGGGGGTTTCAGGTAAAATGAGATAAATTGTACACGAGAAACGAAAAAGGTTGTGTACCAAACGAAGCAATATATTCTCATAAGAATTTAAAAACAATTACAACGATAAATATAGTTGCGAAATCATTCAAAATGACCACCATTCGCCTTCACGATCTTCTCCAGGCGGCACCTGAACTGGTTGCATGCATCCTTTGGTTAGCAAGTCGTTTTCAATGGATAACATTACCTCCACATTGGTGGCAGTCAGAGATCCTAAAGTGTTGTAAACAGCCTTGTTTACATCCTTCTTAACAACTCCCGACACGAAATAATCTAGGATTTTTCAGTCGAAGAAGTTGGGCCGCCACAAGTTTGGGGATTAGTGGTATGGGACGTTGTTTAACGAACAGGCCTGTGTCTTTCTTGCCTTGTGTGCGAGGAAAGAGTTCTGCTGGAAAATCTAAGGCTTTCTCGCGGCTACCTGGTCCATTCAAGGCTTAACTGCAGTCTCGAGGACCTCAATGTAAACGTTTGCAATGGCAGTGAGGCCCTAGAAGAAGATGTGAGGAGACATAACGTGGCCCTAGCGTCTCGCCACGCCAAGAACCATCAAAGAAGTGATATATTTGGTATGGATGACCGTAAGCACTTCCGATGGGTCTTCGCACATCTAGCGATTATTCTGCAGGTTACCATCCTGTCCAGCACATTTTTTTCCCTTTCCGCGAAAAAACAAAGAAGGCCAGCGCCATCGTGCTTAACTTCCTTGATGAATAATTATGACTTCCCCTTACGGCTTTCATTGATAGCCTACGTGAGAACTTAGCATCTCTTCAGCATTTACTGGTACTAGGTAGTCCTGGTGCAGTGTTCTGTGGATGGCTGCCTTGCGCATACCAATCTTCTTGGCAAGTTTATCTTGTTCCTGGTGCTATCAGTACGACGCTTGTAACATTGTTGTTCGGCGATAACTTCGTCCTTATTCTCAGTCTCGCCATACTTCATTTCGCTTTATAAATGATGTTTTTCAGTTAATTTAAAGAAATCACAATTTCCTTACGCTTCTCCAGACGCGAAGGTCCTCGAGTATGGCGTACCATTTTTCGATTTCAGCTGGCATTCCCAGAAAAAAACACATATGAAATTACCCGTATAAAAACTAAACGCACTGTATATACATGTATATTAGTTTGATACCCGTCTACAAATTTAATGTAAAATGCTCGAGTCTATTTGATGTAAATATTCCTCAAAAGTGTGGATTTATCTGTACCTGTTTGTAATATTTTGCAGTTAATATCTGTTGTTATGTAAATGTTTTAAATATACATGCGATGCTGACTTTTATGTGAACGTGTTGAAATATAAGTGTTAATACTGTTTTATTGTAAACATATTTGTATTAATGTCTTCAATTCCTAGTATGGACGTAGGTAAAACCTTTCTCATATGCACCTTTATGTACGGCTTTTTAATCTAGGCATGTAGGTCATGTCAATTTACCTGCCCGTATTTTTAGTTCCTATATATATGTTTATGTACACGTATCACTTCCAATACAATAAATCATTTTATTACAATTAATTTTCGATTGATGTTCTGCAGGAACACAAAGTGAGACTGAGAGTTGCGGCTAAAGTGGAGAATTTAGAGACAAGAGACTTTAAGTGACCTCGCGCAGCACAAGAAAATACTCCTTTGACGAGAGACAAAGATCATCTTGCTCGTCAACTTGGGTTGCCCATTCATTATTTAGTAGATTTTATACGATTTGGAATAATTAACTCTAATTCTGCATATAATTTTTATACTTTATATGTAACTATTAAAAATCTCACAAAAATTACGTAAGACTGTGGATTAGAATTACTTGCAGGATAAAGCAATGCAATATTCCCTCCGTAAATAAAGATGAAACCGCTTAGACGAGATTGCGAGTAATCGGCAGGTGTTTAATTACAATCCACTTCTTAAAATCGTTTTGATTTCTTCCCCGCCTAAAGTCGTATATGAGGGATTTTTCTTATACACATCTAGGTTAGGAAGAATATAGGGCTATCTTCATTAATAGACTTTGTAATAACATGTTTTAAAATGTTGAAATTTAACTCCCGTGGGAAGGCCTGAAAAACCTTCTCAACTTAGGGTACCGATAAATAATTGTCGAAATATCGGGGGGTTTTATCTGGCCTTATCTAAATTATGAGGGGTAAAATCAAGGTTTTTTTATGATTCTGAGTTGATTGTTAGTATTTATATTTCACCACAAACACTCATTTGTAGAAAAATAAATTATAAATATATTTTATAATCTACTTTGCAGGATATTGTAGTCTAGTAAGATGGATGAAGACGTTACTCCACATATGCTCAAATGCTTTATCTGTGCAGGCGCGGATACACCAGCTCAGAGGCTCATACAGGCAACTGCAAAAGGTTACTCTTCTTTTTTGAAGCATGTAGAAGCTGCAAAAAATGATACAGCTTTTGAACGTATGAAGGAGGCTCAAACGGAAGGAAAACTCAGGTACCACATCAAGTGTAAAAATGATCTGTACAACAACTTTGTTGAGATCACCAAGAAGTCAGCTCAAGCATCAAAGGCAAAGAAAGAGTCCTCAAAGTTGAAGAAAAGACGCACTTTCTCTGAAGTCAGTGCATCTACTGTCTGTAGTTATATAAGTTCAAGGTCAGTTCACCTCCTGTATAACGTTGTATGCATTCTTAACAACTAACCCTCTCAGCTCTACAAAAATAATCCAGCAGAAACTAGAAAGAAATATAGAGTGCCAGATAATTTAACTGCAGATAAACTGAAGGCAGTACGGAGTCGCGGGGATGACTAGGGCACTGAATTCACTGAAAGCCTGGAAGTGATCAACGACTTTGTAACTGAGGAAACACTGTGCCATTTGCGCTGCAAACTTATTTCTGAAAGAGGTGACTATTACTCCAAGACTGAAGAGGAAGGCAAAAGAAAGAGAATACAGAGGCAGTTTTTATCGAATTCTGCAAATGGTTTTACTCAGAATTAGAGCATGGGGTGATGACGCTTGAGCAAGTCCATGAAAAGCTGCAGGAGTTTTATCAGTCACCAGATAAGAGCCTCTCTTATTCAAAGTATTGGCTAAAGATAAATCTCTAAGAAAAATAGCATGACATCTTGTATTTTACAACACAGTAGAGAAGGGCAGATGTGCTCTCTATCAAAGATGGCACCGACAATAATCTGCCAAAGCACCATGCTAATGTTGAACATGGGGATGAGAAGACTTAGGTCATAAAGGCAGCTCTCAAGCTTATATTCAATGACATTGCCATGATGAATCTAAATCGAAAGTCATACCCCACCACACACAGCATGACTAACATCAATAGTCAGCTGAAACTTGTCCTTGCAAGCCTTCAGATGTTCTTGAGACCGATTGTCAAGACAGACGAAAGAGTTGATGTTTGGGGGCAAAACTTCATTAATGCCTATCGACCGCGGTCAGGAGTATTACCACACAAAATGGGGCATGCCATACAACTTGATCATAGAAATGGGTCAAAATGGATGCTCAACAATTTACACCGGCTGGGATACACTAAGTCTTACTCGGAGACACAAAACTACAAATACTGCTTCCTTAATATCAGGAGTGGAGATGATGCACCAGATACTTCTGGCACTCTTGAGACCAGTGTGGAAGAAACAGATGATCAGATCAATGATGAGGTTGCGGTTGATGTTGCACTTGAAGATCAATCAGTGATGACAGTCAGTGAAATTGAAATGTTGAGTAACGATCAGGTGGTCTCTATGGAGGTTGGGGAAACAAACAATGCAGTCACTGTTTGTTGCAGACAATATATATTTAAACATTGTCTCTATTCATGAAAACACTCTCTTACATATACTTGGTTGGATCAAAGTTACATCTCCAGCTCCACCTTTGCCAGATCCACAGACAACAGCAACTTTAAAATACTCGACAAAGCTAAAATTCTGAGAGGAGCTGAAGTAAAGGTTCTTCCATTTACAAAAGGAATAAAAACCATCATGTTTTCCCCATCGCTGAGCTCTCCTCCTTCCTGGCTAATCACCAGATACTTCTCACTCTTGGCAGCAGGGTGGGTGATCAAAGCCCACGATCGTGAGTTCTTACATTCCAACTGGAATTGCTGGATGAAGCGATTCCATGCATATGATGCCAAGCAGAGCACATAGATCTACTTCCTTCCAGTGATTCGAGATAACCCTAATGACTTCAATAACATCTCTACCACTCTCAAAGAGGGCATACGGCTCTCTGCTCACAGAGTCGCTATTGTGACCTTTGATATTTCGATTTAGCTGAAGGCTGTGGATATCATAAAGCAGGCAAATCTATCTGTTATTGCAAGGTTGGGTTGATTTCACCTGCTCAATTCTTATATTGGATCACTGCAAGATTCTGGACTACTAGAGGTGATCCATTTGATCTATCCTGGAATTATGAAAGCCAAACACATCATGGATGGAGGAGGTTTTGACAAGGCAATCTGTGATCACCTCCTTATTGATGCAGCCATCTATCAGCACATCATGAAACTTGCCTTAACTGAGGAGGAGTATGGTGACCTAAGGACCTTCATAAAGAAGGTGTATAATGGAAAGAAATGAGCCAGATACACAGACTCAGTAGTGGGAGTGTTTTAGCAGATGTTTGAAGAAACCTTCAAACGACTCGGAGAAGGAGGAAGAACACCTGCACTCTGGGTGCAGTACCACCACATGGTAGATGTAATCAAGTT
Source organism: Ceratothoa steindachneri (assembly GCA_963969495.1). Lineage (NCBI taxonomy): Eukaryota > Metazoa > Arthropoda > Malacostraca > Isopoda > Cymothoidae > Ceratothoa > Ceratothoa steindachneri. The sequence continues at coordinate 62,684,448 of OZ018323.1, read as the reverse complement.
ATTTATCAGAACCGAACGAATTATAGACTACAACGGGCATATGTCTTGCATTGTTACCAAGATGATTCGAACCTTTGCTGTTGCAGACCAGCATCAATATGCGAAGGGCGCACGGCTGTACTGTCAACTCATGGAGGAAATCGAAACTTTTCCTGCTTACAAGGACACCTTAGAACGTTTCACTGCCCATGGGAACAACGTTGTCCGTTACTATACTCATAAGTGGTTCGGCACTTGATGTGACACTTTGCATTAAGCAGACATTAATGAAGGCAGCTAAGTCAGAAGGTGGACTGAGTGGAGGGAGAATGAGAAACAGCCTTTCTGGCCACAAATGCTGGGTGCTCACCCGCAATCACTTCTCTGACAGAGACCTTGCTAAGAAACAGATGAAGCAAGATGCAAAGGCAGTTGAACTTGCCATAAAATGGTTTGAGGAGAACAAGCGATTCGACAACGATCGAGACAGGGAGTTGCTGGTGTCTTTCTCAACAGGATTTGCAAACACAGGAGATGACTTAGTAAATGCTAAGAAAGCAGCCAAAGTAGAGATGGAGATGCAAATCAAGATGCATGGGCAGTTAATAACATTGACCATGGATGTCAAGTCAAAGGTAAAAGCCCTGTCTCACTCAGAAAGATTCCCATGTTCAACAAGAAGAAGATTCACCTTGATTTACTAAATTTGTTCAACTGACTGATCATTTTTGCCCAGAGGGATATGACAATTGAGACAAGCTAACAGTATAAGCCCATTCCCTTTCCATTGTACCTGTTCAGCAACAAACATCAGAAAATAAACAAGGCAAATAAAGCAGAATTTCCAAAAACAAGTCTGAAGGCATTAACTGATCCAATTGACCTCACTAACCAACCGTGTTGTACACTGTGGAGCAGTGTAACAATGATGCTGACGCAACGATTGTGAGAGAGGCATTGGCTGCTGCATCAGATTGCTCTGTTGAGATCAGTAACATTTGTGTCTATATTTTCCTTCATTAACTACTATATGATGCCCGGAGGGGGTACTGGGTAGTTTAAAAAGAAGAGAATTTACATTGTTGAAAAGTTTTATATGTTTTTGAACGGTTCATTATGCTTTTTATATCTTGTTCTATTTTCAGAAGATTTAGACATGCTGTTAATGCTGGTGCACCATAGCTCAGACAGCGACCATCCACTCTTCTTCACTACATCAAACGGCTCTTATGACGTCCGAAAATTCCAAGAATCTCTCTCTGAAAGACAGAGGGGCTACCTGCTATTCTGTCATCCCTTCATGTGTGATACGGTTTTTGCAATCGCTGGCCATGGGAAAACAGCTCTATTTAACAGGTAATGATGATGATACTACTAATCCTTCTACAAATAATAATAATAATGATAATTTTCACCATGGTGCCTATTTTCAGGTTTTGTGCCGGGGACGTGGATGAGTACATGGACATCTTCCTTGACGCAGAAGCCACCAAGGAGGCAGTGGCTCAGGCTGGTACTGTGATTTGCCAGTACATTTACCAAGGACCAGATACTACATTGTGTGAAATTCGGTACAACGTGTTCTCAAGGAAGGCGGTGGCATGAGTGATGAAACCAGAGACTCTACCTCCAACAGATGGTGCAGCTGCACAACATTCATCCCGTGCCTATCTGCAGACCAGGGACTGGATCCTTTTCAGAGCTTGTCTCTGAACTACTGTGACTATAGATGGACATTTGGTCTGCATGGGTATGAGTCAGTTCGAACACTAGAGCAAATAGATCCTGAGGATTTACTGAAGTTCACGAGCTGTAATTGTCATGGAGATTGCAGCAACCATCAGTGCAGCTACAAGAAGAATGGGATCACGTGCATTTCGGCCTGAGGAGTCTGTAAGGCCATTAATGCAGAAACTATGGTCATGATGTTGGTGAGTCTGAAGAAGACATAGAAAATGACTCTTGAAGCTTCTTACACGAATGAAAAATGTAAATGTCATATGAATGACAATATAATTCTGTTTATAAGCATGTGAAATAAAAACTACTTTGATTGTAAATGTAAAGTCGGTGTGGCCTTTTTCAAAAATGAAATGTTTTGGTGAAACATAAATGCTAATAATTAACTCAGCATCATAAAAAACTTGATTTAACCCTTCATAATTTAGTTAAGGCCATATAAATAAAAAAACTATATTTCGACAATCATTTATCGGTACCTTAACTTGATAAGGTTTTTTCAGGGTTTCCCACTGGAGTTGAATTTCAACATTTTATTACACACCTTTACAAACATATTGATGAAGAAATTGTTTGGCAACGATTTAGTTGGCAGATTTTTGAAATATCTTAAAAGATGCCCTTACTATATGCCAATTTGTTTAAACATATTAGTGGGAATCTATTTATTATCGTTCTCTGCTATAGGTAGTGCCATTATATCTGATCATTCAATAGAGCGACAATGTTCCCAAATATACCCAGCCCTCACTCAATACACACCATATTGAAACACTGCATCGTATTGTGAATATTTTACCTTTCTGATGAAAATATCGAAACCAGATAACGTGTTCGGAAAAATTCAGGCACTTGGGAATAATAAGTTAGATGCTATGACCAAGGAAGGAGGTGAAGTTTATCTCTATGCTTCCACATACCAAGAATGAACCGTTCTTTATATAAATGAGTATTCACATACTAAAATATGGAAGCATTGTTGAAAAATAACATTCGAGGCATACGAGGAACTTTAACACCTCCAATGTCTAACTGCACTCATGGATAAAGTGGACTATTTGCGGTAATGATTGTGCTGCCCGAATACCATAAAATACGACCTAGCAAACCATCACATAGCCACTTCTGTGGTTACCCGGCAGTCTGTTCGAACGCTTTCTTGATTGATCTCCATAACTACATACATTTCTGCTCATCCTTTATTATTGTTTTTAGGATTTTTAAATCATATTAATTATATTTGTGTATTGGTTTCGGTGATAAAGGTATGCAACTAAATTTCCCGATTGGTTTGGTGACCTTCTGCATGCCGTAGTTCTGCTACATTTAGATAGAATTAAGTTTTCGAGGGTCCTGTCATCCATCCAGTTTTTCGCTACTACTCATCTTAGTTAACGAATTCTTGCCATACTCTCAACCTGAATTTATTACCATGGAATCCTCTTGAACATACAACCGTTTGGTTGTTTTGGATAGGGTTACTCTTGCTAAATGTGGTTCAACAATTGGTTCTCTATTCAACTCACCTAAGCCACCCTTCTTACCTTTTGTTTTATTAATACCACATATAATAAAATTACTGAACAAACTGAAACAAAGGGAAATGTAGGCGTTTATTGCGTTCAGTATTTTCACTGTGCGAAAGAATAAGCGATATAATACTACAATTCCTATTATTTTGTATACCCGTTATACATACGAGTATATGTAAGACCTCTTACATATGTACCTATTTGTAAACCCGTTTCCTATGCCTTGAATATTAAGACTTTTATATGTGATTCTTGTTTCAGATGCCCTATGTAATAATTAATTGCTTTATGTCTATGTGTATCTAAACAAATTCATATATACGTATGTGACATTAATTTAAAATAAACGTTAGTCTAAGACTTCTTCTTACATGTATGTATATGTACGTTTATATAAGACATGTTTCATATGTACCCTATTTCAATCGTAAGTTTAACGTGATAGTTACTTGCATACATATAAGCAAGATAAGTTCCATATGTGCATACACGCAAAACTAGTTTCGCATGTATATGCTATGCAATTTTCCGCGGGTAAACTGATAGACCAATTACTCAAAGGATGGGAAAATGGATCGGAGATTAACGTTCCAGTTCATTATTTGATAGCTTCGTCTTATAGCTGCTCTTTGCTCTTTTATTTAATGCTCTATGCGGCAGGTTATAAAATATTGCTCAGCAGCGTAAGAGAGGCAGAGGAAATAAGGAAAACATACTTCCCCATTGCTCTAATTCATAGCCATTCGGTTCGGGAAAAATCTCAAATAGCTGCCAGCACTCGAGTTAATGACTAATGATAAGGGACATAAAACCAACTAAGTGTTTTACGTAATTACACTCGTTTAGTGATTTGGCCCATATGTGTGAAGGTGTGTGTGTCTGTGAGAGAGGGGGGTAAATATACTTAATTATGAATTGGGGATATTTAGAATGTGTTTAAAGACTTTACTTTTGAGAATTTAACTGATGAAAGATAACCGGAAATGTTTTTAATAAGTTGTTGAATGGAAAATGGGGGTTAACGAAGTTAAAAGTAAAGGTGCAGGTTGGGGTTGTAAATGGTTGCAAGATTTTCTGCCCTGGTTCGATAGTACTCCAAGGGGCCAAAATTGTATAAAGTTACCAATAAATTTTATCCAACTATTTTAATCGAGTGTATGTCATGGTAAGTGAGTGTTTTATGAGTTTTCATCTTGGCTCGAGGAATGAAAAGAAATTATGACTAGTACTTTATTAACATCAAAGAGATCTGGTTTTTGACAAGTGAATTATATACAAGTAAATTTGAGTGCGTCTATGAATTACTCGGAAGTTGGCTGCATGGATAAGATGATGTTTACCACTTGTTCGCTTAATCCGAAGTACCAGTTCACTTTCCTGCTCCAGGTACATTAAGCTGTCTCCTCTGCTACATTATTTTTCCCTTCCCCCACGTTAGCCGAAAGTGTCTAGTTACCAGATTTGGGGACATCATCTGCACGGGTAGTTTTGATTTGTCCCTCGTCGGTTACTTGACCTTTGAGACAGAGCTGCAGACAAGAAATATATTTTGTTCTAAAAAAACTAGAGTTCGAAGTTTAAATACACTTCGAGGATTTTAAAATATTTATTTATTAATAATTTAGATTTAAGTGATGTAGTAAATGATGCATCCTAAGAGTAATTAAAAATCAAAAATGTTCGAGAACTCTAATGAATATATTTCATTACAAAAATGGACAGAATATCCACATGGAAAGAAGAAACAGCCAGATCTCTTTAAAAGGTCTCAGAAGTGGCCAGCAGATACACAAAAATAGCAGCAACGAAGATGCCAAAACAAACTACTTAATCGTGGACTATAAAGCTACCGTAAAAGATCCGTGTAACATGTTTTAGCTCACTTTAGACTATGACCATTATTACAATGAAGGTTTCTGCTGTCACAATATTCTTTGGAGGGAGGGGGGGTGGGCAAACTTATTTTCATTTCTTATAATTAGGATATATTCAATTTATTTGCATTGCACCGCAGTATGTTGAGCAGCAGATGCTTCAATAAATTATTGTTATGAATTATTTCAATTTACTCTTGAGATTTAGTAAAAAGTTTCATTTATTTAGTTTTTTGTATGACTTTTCAAATTAATAAATATTTATATAGACAGGTATCTAAATATATATATTCAATATGGATTTTGTTAGTGACATTTACCTTACCTATTTTTAAAAGATTACACACATTTTCGTCCCATTTAACTAATTTTTAAGAATTAAAATAAATTGAGAAATTAATTGGTTATTTTCAACTGTATGCTAGCGGAAATCTAACATGTGTTTATGTACCTCTGACTATATATATATATATATATATATGATCATATTTATATATATAGATAAATAGATACAAACATATGTTAGGCCACGTATCACGTGTTTTATAATGTATACACGATTTTGAAAGATATTTATTGTGATAAATACATACAAACTATTGGTTAATGTAGTCAAACTTCTAGTCTCAAATGTATGTTTAATTATGATTTGAAGGAAAATGACAATGGACTCCATATAGTAAATAACATACGTGATGTAGGACAACATAGGGCCCAATACAACAATTAATTTGACAAAGGTATATTTATTTATATCTTATCATCCTCTGCATCCAAAAGAAGTCTTGGTATAAATGAATTCCTCTACATAAAATTGCGAACCTTTTGGGGATAGAAAATTTCCTCCCTGCTCAAAATACTAGAGCTAATATTCAACAAATTATCCCCTATCGATCGAATCCTTACCCATTCTTTGTCGGCTTAACCCACGAGTCTACCAGTCTAACCAGCGAGGATTCTGAATAATTAATTATTTAACCACTTAGGACCTGTAATGTCCCTATATGGAGCTCTTAAACAGTTAATCTGTGAGAGCGAGAAGGAGAGCCACCCCCTGCAAAATCCAGTGCTGTTCGTCGACCCTGGACGGGATTTGAACGCTGATCACGTAGTTCGTGTGGTGCCCTGTGGTGGTTAGTTCTCCACGTCGTTCGCTGGTCGTATACAAGGGGCAGGAATAGCAACTGCGCCTCGGAATCTCCGATCGCAGCATCGGTTTCAACCAAATCTGCAGAATTTAGATCAAGTTCAAAAGGGAACTGCTATAAACTCACTACTACGCGCTTGAAACGTGGGGCGGATAAAGATAGGAAGGAGGATAAACTGTATGTAAACAACCACGGCGCGCATGCGACGGTAAAAAAGAGAAAGAGAAACTATGTAGACAACCACAGCGCATGTGAGATGCGAAATTAAAATGAGGAGAAACTGTATGTAAACAACCACTACACACGTGAAATGCGAAAGAAAAGGAGGATAAACTATATGTAAACAACTACGACAGGAAATATGAGAATGAGAAACCATGTAAACAACTACGGTGCACGTGGGATGGTAAAAGCGGAGAATAAAAACTATGTAAGCAACCACATCGCATGTGATATACGGGAAAGAACGGAAAATAATAGAGAATGAATATAATCCACCAAAGAGGAACTTGCAACGCGGTAAAGGACAGTCAGAATAGAGAGCTTAAATGCCGAGGTCAAAAGGCGGGAGTTACAACCTCCAGTCGCCCAGACTATTCAACACATTCTTGTTGAATGTTTCAGTCTGGGCGATCTTCGCACATATCCCCTGTCCCGGTACCGGGACGAACGGTGTTACTACCGTTTGTCTCTTGTACTCGGAACTGGTTCGTGTACACAGTCTTGCGGACTATATGACTTTTTGGAGGAGGCTGGTTCCTCCATTTTATTTGAGTGTTTGTTGTGGATCGCATGTTTCTGTGCCTGGGGAGGCGGACCTACCCCTGGCGCTGGAGCGCGCTTTCTTCTTGTTGCTCCTTTGCTTATCTTGTTCTTATTTGTTGTTGTTATTGTCGTTTAGTTTGTGTCTTATCCTTTGTTCTTTTTTATCTTTTTATTTGTTATTTACTTGTCTTTTAATCTAGCCGAGTATTAGACTGTAGCGTGAGTACAGCGACTTTCGCCCTAGTACGAGGGCTAAAAAAAAAAAAACAAAAAAAACCTCTAGTAATTCATCCGTACTAGCAAGCACAGGTTCCCAAACTATGCCGCTCTCTTTTGGGGTTAAAAGGCAAATATTATCAATCAAAAGAGAAAGTTACAATCGAAGAAGGGACGATAAAGAAGGCGGTAATAGTTCCATTTTTTTAAAAAAAATCGACCTTTTATGATTAATAATTAAAATGTAATGAGATGAAATTTAGTCAAGTATATTCCTTAATTTTGGATATTTCTTTTACCAAAAAGTTTTTGCTGAAAATAAAAAAAGGAAGTTTAAAATGTGTCATCATTTTCACTCTTTTTTTTACAGAAAATTAGAGATGTATTTTCGGAAAAAAGAATATAAATTCTTTTATGAACAAATCTAAAACTAGAAAAAAAATATTTACAAGTATTCACCAGATATTAAAAAACTCAAATTATCATTTTTATTCCGTGCAATTTTGGTTTGTTTGGTTTGCTTGAGCCTTTGCAAAGGAGGATGAGTAAGATGAGTCGGGTTAAGAAGTTTACCTTGACGCTGAAAGGCTAAGTAGGATAAATACGTGAAAAAGAAAAGTTTAACGGGAATTTATTGAAGTTTTTAATACATTATAAAAACGTTATTGATGTTTTATAATGTATAAACGATTTTAAAAGATATTTATTATGATAAATACATTAAAAAAGAAAATAGAATACGGGAGAGATAGATACAGTTCTTTTGGAGGGGGGTGAGCAGGATCGGATACGTAGCAATGGAAAAAGATTGGTAAAAATTGGTTTACAAATTGAGTGTAGATGAATGGAATAGGCTTAATAGGCATAGATTTATGGATGAGGATGTTAGTTGGGATTGAACTCGGTGATGTGAACAGCAGCTGCCCCGTATAGTTTATTGATAAGCCTTTCGCACACTACTTTTTATTATGTTCTTGTTCTAATCCTAAGACTTGTTCACCGGGAATTATTCAGATTTGTTCATCGGCTATTCCTCATAATTGTTCTCTGGAAATTCCTCAGGCTTATTCTTCTACTATTCTTCTAACATTTTCTCTTGCTATTGCTCAGAACATTTTATGCCATGTTGACTGCATTTATAGTTAGACCACCCCTATTGTAATCTATTCGGGGATTATCATGATCCAAGTGGATTTAATTACACTCACATACTTTTCCACGTTAAATTGCACCTGGCATCTTTTTGATCACTCGAATCAGGACTGTGGAGTTGGAGTCAGAGTCGGGCGAAAATAGCTGCGCAAGAGTTGGAGTCGGAGTCGGGCGAAAATAGCTGCGCAAGAGTTGGAGTCGGAGTCGAGGGTTTGAACTTCCGACTAAGATTCGACTCTGCCTCCGATTCAAATATATTGCTCTCTTTAGTCATTGAAAATAAAATACTTGACTTAGTTATTCATTCCTTTTTATCTAATCAGATTTTTAGTGCAGGAAATTATTTTTTTTCATTTTTAGTACAGGAAATTAACAATTCTTATTTTTTTTTAAGGAAATAAATACAAATAATTAAAAAAAGGACCATTGAACATTAAAAATGTGCCGGTTAGCTGAGATTTCCGGATTTCTGAGTGTGAGATACAAGGACTTTTACTGTTTTTTTAAATATTTTTTTTCATTTTATTCATAATCACAATATTGCGGCAATTTTTTGACATCTAGTTGGCCATTAGATCTATAATATACCTAGCAAACCTACCTGAGTAGGTGGTTAGTACTAGAGGTAAGGTAAGTTTAACTCTTTCGCTGTTTTGACCATATTTTCTGAAATTCGCTTTCAACTATGGTAGATGTATATAAATATTAAAAAATAATTTATTTGAATAATAATCCAGTTAAGACACACATGTACGTCTCACACTTACCAGGAATTGAATCTAAACCATCTTCTAAGGATGAAACTGAAGACTTTGATAAATATTTTGAAAGGATTTAAAGACACAAAAAAATGTTTCCTAGAAGTGATTCAATTATTGGATAGTTTGAAAAGTGGAAACAGAATTTCGATAAAGCATTGATAGAGATCGAGAAATATGATCGTTTTGGTAAAATACCATTCGAAAAGCCTATTCAAATTTCCCTGGAAATTGCAAGAGATGCAGTAACTATATTCCTCCCACTAAAGTCAGCGTTGAAAGGTTTGTCTGCTCTCAAAGGTATAAAATCGGATGGCAGAAAATTTAATTTCTGGATAAATTTTCCTAATTTTAAAGCTTATTGGACTTTGTTGCTATTGACATCTTGTTATTAACTATAATCTTTTTTTACGTATTTTTCTCTATTTTCCCTATTTTTAATGCTTATATGGCTTGCAAATTTATATAAAGCTGTTGGCAGCTACTATTTTTATTTTAATATTGATTCATCACTTCACAAGAATTTTTTATCGGTCTCATTTGAGTCATTTTTGCACTGTTTATAATTTAAGTACTCGTAAGTTTTAAAAGTAGCACTATAATTAGTAAAGGTCGAGGCTATTGTTTTCTAAAAGAAACTTGGTAGGGAAGGATTTTTTAAGTTTATTGATATAAATTTGTTCAGTTTTATTTTAGAATTTTGCTAAAAAAAATCTATTATTTGGGTTGGTTAAGAAAATGTTTTTTTAAGCTTATAGATATAAATTAGCTCAATTTTCATGATATATGATTTGAGAGTATATAAAGGCAAGATTTTCTGTAAAAAAAAAATTAACTGTTCAAAATTCGTTGTAGAAGAGCTTCTAAAACGGTAATGGACCTCGCACTTGGACTTGAATGATCGCCTCTACGGCTTCGCTAGATTTTTATAAGAAAAGGCCCTTTCAAGTCCAAGTGCGAGGTCCACCAGCGTTTTAGAAACTCTTAAACAAATTTTGAACAGTTGTAAAATATAATTTTTTACAGAAAGAGTTGGTCGTAAGTTCTGTTTTTTACTTAATATCGGGTAAACTTACCCTGAACTTAAATTAAGTTTATTACTTTATATCGGAAAAATTTACTATGGTCATAAGTTTAGTCCTTTACATAATATCGGATAACCATACCTTGGTTATAATTACAGTTCTATACTTAATATCGGGTAAGCATACCCTGGTCAATAGTTCAGTTATTTAGTTATAATCGGTTACCAAAGCCTCCTTATAATTTCAGTTCCTTATCAGGTAACCATACCCTGGTCATAAGTTTAGTTCTTACTTAATATCGGCTATCCATACCCTGGGGATAATTTTTAGTTCTTTACTTAATATCGGGTAACTATACCCTATTCATAAGCTCACTTCTTTCCTCAATATCGGGTAGCCATACCGTGGTCATAAGTTCAGTTCTTTACTTAATAATCGGTAACCATACCCTGGTCATAAGTTCAGTTCTTACTTAATATCGGTTATCTATACCCTGGTCATAAGTTCACTTCTTTACTTAATATCGGTTAACCATATCCTGGTCATAAGTTTAGTTTTTCACTGAATATCGGGTAACCATACCATTGTCATAAGCTCAGTTCTTTACTCATTACCGGGTAAGCATAGTCTGATCCTAAGTTCAGTTCCCTACTTAATATCGATTAACTGCAACCTGGTCATAATTCCCGGTACATAGAGGCGTGACCTTTAACTAAACCAGTCGCTAAGGTATATGAGGACCTTTGTGAGTTGCATGAGGACCATGGTATGAGGTGGGTGTATGAGAATAATGATAAGAGGTGTAAGAGTAGCATTTATGTATGAACTACATGATATGAGGTGTAAAATGACCATAATATGAAGTGTATAATTTCATGACATGAGATATAATATGAGTGCGATGATATGAGGTGTATGATGCCATGATATGAGATATATGAGGGCAATGATATGATATGCATAAGGGCGATGCTATGAAAAGTATTGGTAAAATAAGTTGAAGTATTTGAGGATCATGCTATGAGCTGTGTGAGATCCCATGGCCATCGTCGATAATTAAAACTTTTAAAGGCCGTCATTTACCAATAATTACCATGTTTCCAAGGCCATCTTGGAAAAATAATTACTAGGTATATAAGTCAATCTTGTACAATTAATTACCGTGTTTCGTCGTTCATCTTGGATAAATAATACCCCGTTTCAAAGGCCATTTTGGACCAATAATTACCTCGTTTCAATTGCCCAATTATTGTGAAAAGAGGCCCTTAAATGTATCTCCGGGAACAAGATTTTTCTTAAGCTCTCTTTTGGGAGGTGTCAAATGTGTGTGTTCAGATGGGGGGGAGGATGTATCGGGTGACATCTGGAGGATTGCGAATCTTCCCACCTTCAATATTCGCAGCAATATTTTCCGCTATATATCTTCTACACATTTTCACTGCCTACATCTTCACAACTTTCTCCACACGCCACTCCTATGTACCCGAGGGATAAATCAGATACAAACGAGGAAATCTCCCGTCGAATGTTTGTAAGGAGAAATCAATAAAAGTAAGTGGTGAAGTTAGAGAGAGGGAAAATGTGTGGTAGCGTGTCGTCGATCAATATGCAGGCAATAAGGTTCCGGAGTGAAAATTTCAGATGTCAAGGGTGGAAGATCATAGAATCCTCCAGATGTCACCCGCACCATTTACCAATGTTACGATTAATATCTTATTGTGTGAGGACCAAGGGTATGTTCAACGATGAGTGCATTGATATAAAGAGGGTAGGCGGAGTGAGAAGGTTAGAGGATATCATAGGAATCGCTTGCACAGGGATTCCTAAAGCAGATTTGGATCCAGTATTGCAAGGGACAGAGAGTCAAGACTCATTTATATACATACTTAGATATAATACTCTATTGTACATGAGGATCAAGGATCCTATTATTAAAGACTTAAGAACCAATAAAGACTCTAAATTCCACTCGAGCCTATATCAAGAGAGCATGTAAAGAAGAAAGTCAGGGATAGAAGTTAATGCGATAAGAATTTATTTAACTCTTTATTTTTATGCTATATTTTAAGATATTTTTATCATTATATTCTTAGAGAAATTTATTGTAGTGCCTTCAACGCCTTTTCTAGGCAAGTTATTCCAACTTTGTGTCAATTTATAACAAAAGAAATTTTGTGGTATTGGAATGCTAAATCTTTTATTCTTGGTTTGTAATCATTATTTATAGCCAAGACTCAGTTATCTAGTTCAAATAATGAAGGATAGTTTCCATTAATTACTTCGATAAGATGCGAGGCAATTAATAATTTATTGACCTCTAAATGTTCTACGATCCAATTTCTAACATGCATTGACTCAAGGAGTTTACCCATGAAGGAAGGGAAAAGAGATCTCTCTTTATCCTTTGATGTCTCTGTAAACCAATGATATCAAGATCTATAGCCATAACTAATGCCTTCAATTCATTCATTTCATTTCTTTGAAAATTCCCACTTTCGGGTAAAAATATGGCAATTTCCTGCTAGATTTTCGGAAATATGGTTTTGTATATGATTCTACTATAGCCTTGGCAATCCTGCCTTAATCTCGAACGCGTACTACAATATACCGATAAATTTATTCACTTTCTTCGACACTGTTCTGTACCTAAGCTAAATTTTAATCCTCAGCCACCGAATTAGTAAGCCTACACAATGTTATGTAATTCCATATTTATTTTTTTAAGGGTTTTTAGCCCCTATCCTTTTGCCTTGCCTCCTCTACATGATTACCCTTAAGTTGTCTCTTTTTCATGTTCCTCTTGCTTTTGTTTATATATATATATATACGAAGTTAATCATATTTTTAACAGAAAATCATGCGCGGAATCTCTGTTTTAGACAAACTTACGTTCAGATTGTGTGTTATCTATAACACCAGAGGAGCCTAAAGAATTCAATTATGACCTATATGAAATGCTCCGCACTTAAAAAATAATATCGGAAAAATAGCACAAACAGCTTCAGTAATGCAAAAAAGAGAAGAAATTCAAGGTCTAGGAGGCCATAACAACTACATAAAAAAAAATGGCAAACCTAATCAAAACTTATATTAAAAAGGCACCAAACCACCCAGGAATTAGTAAAATTAACCTCCCCAAGGCATAAGACAACATCAAAGAAACAATAAAGAACATCTAGAAAGCGTGACTAAGCACCTAATACTTACCAGATGAATAAAAGTTAGAAAAAATTATCTTAAGCCACCAATCAGGAAACTCACCAAATCACCTCCTTATTATAGGCCTATATCCCTAAGGAATTTCATGTGCAACGTTTTCGAAAACATTTTAAAAGCGAAGATTTGAAGAAATTGAAGAAAATAACTTTATAATGAATACCAGTTTGGATTTAGAAAAGGAAGATACACCATGATGGCGCTTGGCATAATAACATAGAAAATAGCCAAGGCATAAGCAGAAGAAAAGTACATGTACTTGACCTTAAGAGATGTATAGAGAGCCTTTGATAAGATTTTGGTCAAGGGCATGCAATGCAAAATCTTAAATCTGTCGATTAACAACAATTTGGAAAGAATTCTTTGCAATTACATCACAGACAAAAAGGATACGCGGTGATAAATGATTACAAAGGAAACAAATTCAAGCTGGAGGCTTGACTCCCAAATGAAGCTGCCTTAGATCTAGACTATATTCAATATATATAGCGTATCTACCAACATCATTAATGTATAATACTAAAATATACAATTCGCGGACGGCATAAGCCAGATAGTCGTCAGCAGATACAGAAACGAACACTTTCATGCAGCGACAAAAGAAATAAAAATTAACAACATCGACAACTAAGAAATGCACTCAAAGATAGGAAGCACCTAAAGAAAATTCACGGTTTTTTTAAATCTCAAGGAACTAGGTAGCAAGTATCGAATTAGAAGATCAGAACTACAGATACCATTCGGGATGTGAATTCTTGGGATTAAAATTAACATCCAAAGCGATATAAATCACACCACAGAAAGAAAAACCCAACAACACCGATGCTAAACCTAATATACAACCTAAGATAAAAAATATAAAGAAAATTTACATTGCGCTCGGAAAAGAGAGGTATTAGTGTACCCACCCACGCCAAAGAACAGAAGAAAATGAAGACCAAAAGCTGGAAATCCAAAGGATGCAAAATACATCTCTACATATATTATTTTAAACACGGAGAGGAGAGGGCAAAGAAGCCAAAGAAGTCTACACTAAGAAGATGCCATGGAAATGTTCACTATAAAATTACTCCCTCTAGTTTGGGCAGAACATACTACCACCAGATCAGAAACCCCTTATAACACTCGATTTGTCAGCTATAAACACCAGTTAGGAGTTGAGGATGTACCGTTGTTCACTTAAAAATGAAGTCAATAACAATAAAAACAACTAGAGAGAGAGAGAAAGAAAGAGAGAGAGAAAGAGATCAAATCTAAATCCCCAAAGTTTACAAAATATACCGCACCTACTTGACAACGAACTTTTTAACAATTATTAATATAAGAGACTCTGTCTAGAAAGCTTTTGCCGCAACCCACTCACAGTTGTATACCTGAAATATTAACTTGACAGTTTAAATCTTTAAGTTCTGGCAATAAAGTTCCTTAACGCACAGGTAGTTCCTCCGACCTAGAGAACAAATATTATTAGTACCCACATGAACTACAGAAGTAGTCTTTTCCGTGGTTTTATTTGAAAATTCAGAAATGGAATTTGTTATCTATCGACCGTGCTTCTCGGATTCTCGGATAGCACTATAGCATCTTAACTGGAGAACATCTCGATGCATGTGCTCGAGACGTAGTAGATGCAGGTTTTTCCTTATTTCTATACTCCTAAGTTGCAGGCGAGGACTCACAGTGCTCAGGTATCCAATTTCGTCGAAAGACGCGCGATGTCTTGCTTTAGGCGAAGAAGCTCGCCCTCAAGCGGTCACCAAGTGGTCCAGCATCGACATCACGTTTAACTACCCTTGAAGTGTTTTTAAAGAACGCTTAACACTCTCTTTCACCTATTAATCGGTAACAACAGGATAAAAACAATAGGAAGTTTGAAATAGGTGCTAAATATGAGCGGGAAAGAGCACCCCTTTCTCTTGGGGCACTGGCGTTGGTAGGGCGTGTCGTTACTCCAGGTTTCAGTATTATCAGGGGTATTGCCCATTCTTCCACCACATACCCGCTTGCAGGTCTAGAAGTGAGCTATGAGTAATTTTCCTGAGCTGGTATATAGACCCGGTTCTGGGAGACTATTAGTATAGTTCTTTCAAAAAATAGTGATTCAGGACTAGATAATGGGTGCTATGTAGAAAGAAACCTCAGTAAAAATAGACAAATATAGTTGTGTATCTGATAATTATTGAGTTAAAGATTTTGTTAATTGGTAAGCTGTAAATGAGCAAATATTTCGCTCTGCCACCTTAAAAACGGAAAGTGAAATTTTTAAAAATACAAACATCCAAAAAAGCATTCATGAGTGACCTAAAAATATATATATATAAAAAATATATATTAAATTGAGAACAATATAAATCATTGAATTTCCACTAAGTACAAATTATCTGTAATAATAAAATTAACCTTATTAAGGGAAACTAAAAGGAGGATTTTTTTTTATTTCATGCGAGCTAGAAGTTCTAAGATCCTTTTGTAGATTATGGCTTGAGGCAAAAAATGGGTTAAATTTAGACGGATTATCAACTAATTAAAATTATGCCAGAGTTTGATGGGCTACTTTTTGCAACTGGAACTCTTACCAGCTATATAAAAAATTGAAACTTGCAAGTAGGGAGAAATAAAGTGGCAAATAAATAAAATAGAAAAAAAACAAATAGGGAGCAGAACAGTATACAACACTATGTATAATTGCATTAAAACGATAGTGACGTAGCTCAATTCCATATATGACGGAGGAAGGCAAAATTAAATATAAGGTAGATGTACGCAAGAAATTAACTTTCAGACGTTGTTTAAACCAATAAACAAAATGAAACGAAGCAAATACACGGATATTACTTTCGACCTTCCAATCACACAGAATCAAAACTCTTTTTACATCAAATACTGAATTTGACTACGAAACACACAGAACTATGTAAAATATCGAGTTGTTAAATACAGGACACAAAAAAGGTGATTTTCGCAGAGCGATTTGGAACACAACCTTTTAGTAGGCCGTCTGGTCAGGTAAATGTATTCAAAACGGTGTCGTCTCATTTTATAACAGGAAGGTTTAAATTTCGTGAAAATAAATCAATTTCTGGGCCATATGTCCCCTATTACTAAGGACCGAAGTGCATGGATGGAAACTTAGTAACTGATATGAATCACAATGACGTCTTGTGAGGAAGGGCTCAAAATAGAGAATAGAACGCAATGTTTCAAGTCACTTCCCTGGAATAGTGAAAAAAGGAAATGGATTTTCCATCGGTGCTGAGCGAAGTTGCTGTTTTTTTTGTGAAAAAAACGTTGAGAGATCAACCGAATTTTGCTAGTTAACTTCTGTCCAAGTTATTTCAGTTTAAAGGTGAATATTTTTTTTTTTTTAATCGATACTATAACCCAAAATCTCATTAAATATTATGGGCAATAATACCCTCCCATAATTGTTGTTAAGCTACAAACACCGCTTTCACATAAGTGAAGTTGAAGCCACCTTGAGGATGGTTACTTCTCCCATGTGGACCTGATTTCAGGCTGGTCTTTTTGTTCTCTCCCTGCCGTGTACTAAAGTGTCCCGTGACTCGGATCATTTGCTAAACTGAGGGAAACCACTGATATTGACGTTAAACAGTGCGTCCAGTGTTATAAAACAACCTAAAAAATTTGTGCATATGTATTTTCTTCCCCTAAATTGGGAAATTAGGTTAAAAGATGGATAGTTAGATCATGTAAATTTCTATCTTCCAGCCCATTTGGTTGGGTCTATTCCTCCCTGCCTGGAGCATCTACAGCTACAGACGCTACATCGGGCCACCCTGGCTCTGTAGGTGGAGTGAAAAATAGAGAAGCGGACTCACGGGTGGCATGATGTCTGTAAGTTTCCTCGATGGAGCCTCTTCTATGCACTCGTTCTCGCTGTCCCATATTGCGCCCTCCAGGAAGATACCCCTAATGTATGTCCCATCTTTAGGAGGGCTACATCCTTCCTTTACGTCCTGCATGACCTGTTAATAAGAATGAGTTCAAATACCTATTTTACGTTAAATTGGGAAAATTTGATAGGTGTTATGAGTTCTGTTATCACGTAATGGCCTGCTAGAGTCGGTTTAAAAAAAAAAAATAGAACGGGGAGGGTTGCATACCCACCCAAAATTTCAGAAGTGGAGTAATTAGGGGCAATATTAATGCATGAAAGGTAAATAGATCGAGTAGTCAAAAGTATAGTCTATGTGAAGGAAAGGTTTGTATCTCTCCTGAATCTTGTTTTATTTATAACCGTGAACTTGAAAAATAGTACTCTTGTACTCAATTCAGGTCATTAATTCAAAGCCTTCGAGTAGAAATAGACGTGTGTAGTATGAAGTGAACCAAAGATATGAACTTCAGGTACCTAAAGAATAGTAGTTCGATCTTTTGTAATTAGCACCGGACATAATACAGAAGCGATTATTTAAATCAAATAGACATGTAAATCGCTCTTCCGGTTAAAGGTATTGAAAAAGGTGGAAGAATCTCTCACCAGGAAATCGAACCATAACTGGTCAATCGAGATATCGTGAGCTCGGGCGTGATTCTGTAGAACAGCTGTGAGGAAAGACTGTGTGAAGAAGAGACCACTAATCCAGAATACGGATGGAATTCCTTCTTCAAACCATCTCTGTAAAAGAAAAGGTCGCTTTGAAAAGTCTTTTTCTCTTTGTTTAAATCTATAGTTTTGTTAGGTTCGGCTTCGCTTAGCTTAGTATATTGAAACCTGGTTGGACCTTTTGGATTGGTCTAGATTAAATTGTCTTGACTGGCAAGACAAGGCCTGAATTTAGTTTATCCAGGGTGAACTAATAAACTTGGCTTATCTTGACTAACTCGGTATATCAGACCATACTAGTCTTTGCTTTCTTTAGCTTAGTTTGATTGAATTTGTATGCTTAGCTCAGTGGCCTAATTTGACGCGGCTTAACAGATCTGACTAGACTTGGACTTCTGGGTTAGATCTAGCTTGGCTTAGTTTTGGCCTAAAGGGGATTATATGTATTTTTATTTGAGCTGAGTGAGCTTATTACTTGCCTAGCCTAGATTGACTGGTTTGACTCTGCTTGGTTTGCTTTAACTTGGCTTCACTGAACTGGGACAGGCTCATTTTGAGTTTACCAAATATCACCTAAATTCACTTAATTAAACTTTATTCGATGTCTCTTTTTTTATTTATTAAAAAGAAAATAAGTCTTACTACATATATGTAGGCATGGAATTTTCTGACACAATATTCTCGATTAAGGCGCTGACACAAACAAAAAAGAACGAGAATAAATCTAAAACAATGATAGGCAGCAAATATTGACTCGCCAACAGCCAACCATACCAAAATCTTACTCCAAAATGGTAGTGAGAACGTTAATCCCTAAGCTCAAGAGAGAACAATGGCAGGAAGAAACTCGTGATAACCCCATAATAAAGAAGCAGGTTTGGAGAGCTTGCATTAACATATGATGGAAATATTCATCCTTGATCAATTACCTGCAGGTACTCGAGACGTTGGCACAAGTCACTGATGTAAGAACCAAGACTCTTCAAGGTTGGGTATGACTTAGACTTCCACAAAGAAGGAACACGGCCTGTGCGAATACTGACTAACACCTCTTCCGTAACGTCAGTTAAACTTTCGCTACCTTTATGGGAAGAAATATAAAGATTTAGCTTTAGATCCACACTAAACCCTAGCTATAAATTATGGGTTCGAAATCGAGGGTACAAAACATGTCTGTTAAGGGTGCAAGTTGTTTAACTCAAAGATATGTGATCTTTGAGATACATAGCGAAATTGTATTTGTTTATTGCCTTTTAATAAATATAAATAAAACATTTATATAACTGAGTTTCCATTTTTTAGGAATATATAAAATATAAATTAAAATTGCAATAAATCTTGATACTGATATCCATTATATTTTTCTTATATGACAGTAAGAAATGGGGTGCCACCACTACTTGGTGCTTTGCAAGGGGTGTAAGTATGACCAAAGGTTAAGAAACATTGCTTTTAACCAAACAATAATTTAGCTTCAGATGTAGTCTTGGCCTTTGAGCAAGAACGTGATTTAATATTATACCAAGACCAAAATTTAGATTTAGACCAATCACTAAAACCAAGGTTTAGCTCTAGACAGAGATATAACTTTGGAGTGCTAATAGACTAAAACCAAGGTATCATAAGTCCATCGACCAGCTGGCACTGTCGGGCACTAACTGTATCTCCTTTACCTTTACAGAGTTTCATTACTTGACATACTCAGGCTACTATTTCATTGACATTAAATCATAAGTCATGTTACTTTAATCGCAATTGTTTTAGTATGTTTGTGACATCTATTTGTGCCATACGATGCCTTCAAGTGCTGAAACACTGTTTGCTACAGCTAATGTCAGCTGCCGTAAAATTCAACCATCTCTGCCTAGAAACTTTTCAATAAAATCGTGAGGCCATAGCAATTTTGTTTAATCGGATACCCCTAGAAGCCCTCTAATTTTGATATAGAGGTAATTAGAAATCATACGGTACTTAAAAGGAATTGATACTAAAATATAAATAAAAAGAGATTGTAAAATCATTTGTACTCTAGCAAAATTAGCCATCATGTGTAAACGAAATCATTTAACATCCATACATGCTCTAAATAATTTAGCGGCTTGTGTGCCTTAAAGAAATTATCGTTTATAAATAAGAAAAAATTAACATCTATATATGCCTAAAAGAATTTAGCACTATTTTTCTTAAGAAAATTAGTGATTATATAGGGTCTTTCAATAAGGTCGCTCAATTTTTAAATGTAAATAAAACAAGTTGTGTGTGATAGATGCACTCAATTTATTTTAATTTTGAAAGTATATTTTATGGCATTAGGTGTGGAATATGACATGGTTCAAATATCCGCCGTGGCTTCGCTATGGTGGAACGTATTTGGGAGGCATAATTTTCGATGACTTTGTCGCAGAAATCTGGCTGAATTTGCTGAATGGTGTTCGTTACGTTGACTTTGATGACACCAACTGTTTGCAGATTATTCGCATACACCTGCGATTTAAGGTAGCCTCAAAGAAAGTAGTCTAATGGCGTTGAATCGCATGATCTCGGTGGCCAGTTGACGTCGCCGCCGCGCGAGATCACCCTGCCCTGAAATCGCTGGTGCAAAATGTCTATCGTGGCGTGCGCAGTGTGGCACATAGCGCCGTCCTGTTGGAACCATATGTCGTCAGTATCCATATCAGGCATATAATCCAGTTGAAGCCACAAGAAGTTACTTATCATCGATCTGTAGGTCTCGCCGTTGATGGTTATGGCAATCCCATCTTCGTTCTCAAAAAATAACGACCGGTGATTAGGTTAGATGAAAATCTGCACCAAACAGTGACTTTGTTGGGTTGCAATTGGGGTTGTTGTATCTCTTGTGGATTATTTTCGTCCCAAATTCGACAATTTTGTTTGTTCACAAATCCATTCATCCAAAAATTGTCCTAGTCGCTGTGGTGTGGATAGAAATCACGTAATGCGCGGAACGTTTGTCGAACAGAGCACTAATTTTGATAATAACATTTGATAATTTTCACACGCTGTTTAACAATATAACCTGTCATCGTAACTTGCCAAGTACTACTGAACAGTTCACAGTGAGCTTGCCAGATGTCGCATTAACAACATAACCATTATCGCCTGACAAAGCTCGAGCGTCCTTGTTGAAAGACTCTTTATAAGCCTAAGAGAATTTAGTGCCATGCTAAGCTTAAAG
The DNA here is from genome assembly GCA_963969495.1 of Ceratothoa steindachneri. Lineage (NCBI taxonomy): Eukaryota > Metazoa > Arthropoda > Malacostraca > Isopoda > Cymothoidae > Ceratothoa > Ceratothoa steindachneri. The sequence goes on along the minus strand of OZ018323.1, from coordinate 62,663,280 downwards.
AAATTAGTTTTCATGTGCAAGTAAAAACAATTTTGTCCAAGACTTTACCGACATTTGAGTCTTTAAGAAATTAGTTTCAATTATGCACCAAAAGAATTTGGCGCCTATTAGCGTCTATTAGCCCCTATTAGTTTAAAGAGGTTACTGATTAGAGCTAAACGAAATTCAGTCACTGTTACATACAGGATAGTATACAAAGTTTTGACTACATATCATTTAATAGTATTAGTAGTCTAATAGTAGACTGGAAAGAGAACACTAACTCAGCGACAGAGCTCAGATCACCGCGGTGCAGCGAGAGAGAATATATATATATATATATATATATATATATATATATATATATATATATATACATATATATATATATATATGAATGCAACAAACCGCAAGAAACAGAAAACGTGAAAATATTTCATCGGAAGTATTATTTCCTAATTCACAAAAATTCCGTACAAGGGTAGGATTCGAACCGTGCACACTAAGGCAGCGAGCATCCGACTTGATCTTAATTAAATCATCTTTTAGGCTACTTGGCTACGTGGATGCTCGCTGCCCCCGTGTGCACAGTTCGAATCCCATTCCAGTACGGAATTTTTGCGAAAAACTTTCCCGTTTTGTTTCCTGCGGCTTGTTGCATTTGTGTGTGTATATATATATATATATATATATATATATATATATATATATATATATATATATATATATATATATATATATATATATTTGTGTATGTGTGTGTGGGTGTTATCAATCCTACACTTTTATTTTTATTTGCTATATTATCTTAGTCGGTCTCAATTCTCTCTTGGCTGGTTGTTTACGGTCGTCTATGATTCTAATCACAAGCGAAGTATGAATATTAACCAAGGTCCGAAAGCAATATGTTCGTCGCCACCATCTGTTACGCGCACGCTGTCTTTAGCTTTCTTTACTCACAACCCCCATCCATCCCTTAAGTGACTTCCCTTCTTTTCGTCGGTGGATGGTCATCCAGAGCTACTCGTTCGTACCCAATGTGGTCCAACAAGCACTTTCTCATGTCATTAAAGAAAAATTTTCCAATAGTGTAAAACTGCATTCTACCTCACTCAATCAACTCTATTTTTTATCTCTAAAACTCGTATTAAAGGAGGCCTTTCACCCATCCGACTCATCATTTTAGGACTGAAGATGGAAGCAGGATTCTTCCGAAACTAGTCTCGACTCATGTACCACAAAAGAAGCGTATTTTCTTCAGTGACTGTGAAGTCCATCAATGAACTGATACCCCCTTCTTCATGTACCGATTCCCCTCTTCGCTACATAGGTGAGTCGCATTACCGGGAGCGTTCCATTTTGCATCTCGTGTGGTACATTCGGAAGGATGTCAAGCACTGAACCACTCCTTCACACCCTAAGAGGTTTGAAAGAGGTTAAACAGGGTCTACTAGACGCCCCCTGATACCTGCCTACCTGAGGACATAGCAGAAACACTGGTTACCCAGCCGACCCCTGTTTCGAGCCCGCCAATACACAAGTTCAGCTTTCGCCAAATTCGGCACCTTGAATGTGCCGATATTATTATCGTCAACTCCTTCCTTGGTCAGGCCGTCTTTTCTTTTAATACATTCACATAATCATTTATTCTTTTACGTGGCCTTCCAAGTCTTCATACAAGATGACAGTCACTTTCTTATATTCGCTTTACATTTTATTCTTATTAATTCTCCTTAAATCACTGGACCATATCAGAATGTCCTCATTTGCAACCTCATATTTACCTTTCTTCACATCATATTCACCTCTAACCCAATTATCACTCTTCTCTGTAACATTCTCTCATGCTCCCCCGCCACATGGCCCATTTGAGTACCCCCAATCTTGCTTTCCTTCTTCCATACAATAGTCTCCCTCACTCACACTAAAGTTGAAACTAGCATACTTTTATGCAGCTTTTTGGCTTATCCCTTAATGCTAAGATCGCCCCTGAGTAAAAATTGTACGTTAGATACAAAATTCCAGTAGCAAACGAAGAGGAGTGATATGGATCTAGAGCGTCAATCAACTCTTTTAAACTAGTCTCCATGCAATAAGGTAATCAATTCAGGAATGTGATTTTCCAACCTGATAACGCTCTGAGAACCGACTGCAAGCTGGTTCTTATCGTCAAATTGAGTGTGTTGTAGCGACACATTTCTTGAAGAAGAACTGTGTTGAGGCTTTGCTCTCGACATGTTGGGTATTTGGTCAGAGCAGCGTCCACATTGAAGAGTTCTGGGAGTCTCGAGAGAATGTCTTCGCAGGTACGTCCCGTGAAATCAACGTTTGAATCCCCGTCTTGGCCCCGAGTGGCTAAAGAACTCTATAAAGATAAGAATTTACTTGTTGGTTTATTAATTCCAGGGGTGAAAATAGCAGACTAGAGCGGATCCTGTTTACTTTGAGGAAAAAGAGTCGGGTAATAGTAAGATAAGAAAAATAAATGAAACAGGAAAAAGGAATAAATATGAAATGATTGCAATAGAAAATGCTTCAACCTTAAATGTAAATGTTTGGAGATATAAAACCCTCAAATACCTGCCGTACCCAAAACTAACCCATTGAAATTACGAATTAAAGCGATTTTTAAGTGATATAATGAAATTTATGAGTTGCGAAGATTATGAGAATTACTCTACTTTCTAAATAAATATCTTCAAGAATGATTAACATCACTGGATTAAACAGATATCTTAAAGAGGGTTGATAAACTTAAATTTAGTAATTTAGCTACATCTCCCTAAATATGATGATATTAAAAATATCTTAGTAATTTTTAATCCATCTAAATGAAGCCTATTTGTCCTTTATTATGACACCTTAACGCGATTATTCGTTACTCATTGCGATTATTCGTGACTTAACGCAATTATTCAGGGCTCAATACGATTTATCGTCACTCAAAGCGATTATTCGTGACTCTATTCAATTGTTCATGACTCGTTGTGATTATTCGTGACTCAATTCGATTTATTCGTAATATCGCAATTATTTGTAACTCGTCGCGGCTATTCGTGACTCATTGCGATTATTCGTGACACATCGGGCTTTTTCCTTACTCATTGCGATTATTCATGACTCAACATGTCTATTCGTGATTTATCGGGAATATTAGTGACTCATCACAATTATTCGTGTTTCATGTTGCGAAAAGCCTCACATGCCTTCGCCACAAGACTTAGGGCTGAGAGTGGCTCGAGGGGAAATTCTCACATTTTAAATTAAATTTTTCTCTCATATTTATTCCTCATCTACTTATCCTTTATCTCTTCTCCGTTCATTTACCCATAATTTCATTATTTTTTATCTCTTTCTGTTCATATATTCGTCATTCCCTTCTCTCTTATCTCTTCCCCGTTCCTTTATTCCTCATTTCGTCTCCTTTTTCTCTCCGTTCATTTATTTCGCGGCCGTTGTTCTCTTTTGGCTAAGACAAGGTTCCCTGCCTGTTGAAGGACCCCTTCCCCATATTAAAAGAACTAAAGTCCTTAAAAGAGGAAGGTTAAAATTAATTTTGTGCTGCGTGGAGGAGGGGTTGAGGAGGTCACTTCTGTAGAGGAGGAGGGTTTTGAGAAATCACCTCTGTAAATGGGAAGGGATTGAGGAGGGGGAATGACAGAAGAAAGTTGTTTAGTGGTAAAAAAAAACACCCCAAATAAGACGTGTGTTCGACCTCCGACCGTAACCCATCGTTGGTCACGACAAAATGTGCGAGATGAAAGCAACTCAAGAAACAAACATTTTATGTTACCACCACGGAGGAAAACAGAAACCCTTTCTGGGGTTATTCCCCCAACATTTAGCCCACATTATTGTACCAATCCTCACCTCTTGTCTAGATTTTCTCTAGTTTAATTCTTTATTTCAACGTGTCCTCCCGGCCCCAACGCCTACAAATACGTGATTTCCAGGGACCGAACGGTGCAGATGAATCTGCAGCTGCATAGCGTCAACACATTTTCACCTCCTCCAACTTCATCATTTTCTTTACTTTTCTCCCAATTCTGCGGAAGTGGCCCTCGTAGGTATTTGCTTTAAATTAAAAACAAAATTTATTTCGTTCTATTCCTGTTATCTTTATTGTTTAATTTTTCATATATTCTTTGTTTCTTTTCCTTATTTTTTCTTATCTTCAGTGATTCTTATCTTCATTTTCTTATCTTTATTCTTTCTTACTTTCATTTTTCAATGTTTCTTATATTCATTATTTTTTATATTCAATGTTTCTTATCTTCATTGCTTTAGTGTTTCTCATCTTTGTTGTTTTTCTATCTTCATTGTTTATTATCTTCGTTATTTCTTATTTTTATTGTTTCATATCTTCAATGTTTCTTATCTTTTTGTTTCATTGTTTATCTTAATTGTTTAATTATTTCTTGTCCTAATTGTCTCCTTGTTTTATATCTTCATTTCCATTGTTTCTACTCTTCCTTGTTTTATTATTACTTATCTCCACTGTTTTATTGTTTCTTGTTTTAATTTTTATTATCTTCACTGTTTCTCGCACCTGAATAGAGCTAAGCAAAAGTAAAGGATGACGTTTTGTACGAGCTTCCGACGGTGGGGGACTCACCTGAGTTGAGAGGATGGCAGAGAAGAGTCGATTAGTCTCGGCGTGGTCCTTGGTGATATTGGCATTGCTGTTCATTCCAAAGACCTTGGGAGAGGCGTCCCGAGGCAACTCTTCTATGTAGGACAAGAACATGGAGTGGTCCCCGTCTGGGGGGGCCAAATAACCACCTAGAGAAAGTGGGAAATTAGTGATTAGGTTACTAGGGAAGATGGACTTTGAAGTCGGTTTACCATGGGAGAAAGTGGGTTGTTTTGAGATAGTCTGAGGTAAAAGAGTGAAAAGAATGGTAAAGGATTTGCTTTAAGGGAGAAAATTATTTTCATTTCAACTTACCAGGGTGGTGGATTTAAAAAGAAAATGGTTTAGATTTTAGTGGTCAAGGGAAACTGATTTAAAAAGAAAATGATTTGGTTTCAAGTTACCAAGGGTGACGGATTTCCCAAGAAAATTGTTTAAATTTAGGTTGTCAGGAGAAACGGATTTAAAAATATAATGTTTCGGTTTCAAGTTACCAGAGGTGAGAGATTTAAAAAGAAAATATCTTGTTTTAGGATACCAGGAGTTAAGAAGAAAATAGTTTGATTTATAGATGTTTTGACAAAAGCTTCAAAAAGTAATTAAGTAAGCATTAGGTTGCGATATGTAACGATTATAAATAGAAAAAAGTTTGATCCTTTGTTTCAAAGACAATGGATTTAAAAATAAATTAGTTTGGTCTTAGTTTGACAGAGAAAATGATTTAAAAACTAAGTTGTTCGTTTTAAATTTTCAGTAGCGATGGATATAACAAAAAGATATGGTTTTGTTTGAAGGTACCAGTGGCAAAATATTCACAAAGAACACTGTTTCTTAAAAGGTTTCCAGTAGAAACGAAATTAAAAAGAAAATAGTTTGGTTTAAGATACATATTTACAACGAAATTGAAAAGAAATGGACTTGATATGCAATTGCAAGGAGTAAAGAAGATGCAAAGAAAAAGATTTCGTTTAAGGTTATCCCCTGAAACAGATTTGAAAAGAAAATGATTAGAATGGTTTGAGATTGCTCATGGTATCCAATTTAAAAAGAAAAATTTCGGTTTGAGGTTACCACTATAATGGTTTGAAGAAAATGGTTTGATTTGAAGTTACCAGAGTAAGTTGATCTTAATATGGTTTAATATGAAGTTGCCAAAGGTAACCGATTCAAAAATAAAATGATTTAGTTAGAAGATGATATGGAAAGCGGATATAAAAGGATTATGGTTTAATACGAGTTTGACAGGGAAACAGATTGAAAAAGAAAATGGCTTGGTATGGTTGAAATTGGTAAAAGTTTTTAAAAAAATGGTTGGAATGTGAGGTTGCTATGGTTAACGTATTCAAGAGGTAAATGGTTAAGTCCTAGTTTGTTATGGATAATATTTAGAAATAAAATAACTTGATTTGAGTTTGCAAATTACAACAAATTTAAAAATAAAACGATTCCGTTTGAGGGTGTTGTGAGTAATGACAATAAAAATAAAATAAAATGATTGAATATGGATTAGATCGGTGGATAGGAACCCTAGACAAGCAGCATTCTTTCTCATGGAAGAAAAACATTACAGTAATGTAAGAGATAAATCTTTCATTACACCAACTGAGGCACCCTCCCCTTCCCACCTCAAGAATAAGGTTTCTTCACGTACAGCAGTTTATATAATTTTTTTTATTTCTTCCACGATACTTTTATATTTTATTTTTTTATCGTTATCTAATTCTGTTTGTCCTCCAAAATTCTATAAGTGGCGTTCATAACAATTTCCGAATAGAGACTAAAAAACCTGCTTCGTTTAGGGTTTGTGAAAATTTGGGGAACTTGTTTAGTCCAAGTAGGAGAGGAGACTATTTGGAGTCCATATTATCAAGAAAAATACATTTGGTAAATAAATAAAATATACAATAAAATACTGCCTCATTAAACCTACAAAACGTTATACTAATTCGTGTTGGGGAGAGGACTGGTGTTCAGAAATACGAACACTAGTGGCATAACTTAGTGTGTGTTCTGAACACACCTTATATATATATATATATATATATATATAGAGAGAGAGAGAGAGAGAGAGAGAGAGAGAGAGAGAGAGAGGCCCAAGGAAATGGAAATTGATAACACAACCCAGAAAAACACTAAGGAGAATATTACATGAACCAATAAAAGCTTAAGAAAGAAAATGGGAGATGTAGAGAATGGAAAGATAGGGCAAACTATTTTAACCGTTATATGGAAATAAATAAAGAAGTTGGATTTGAACCTGTGTCATTAAGCGCTCATCGCAAGAGCTACCAGGCCCATTTGTTTGGGCCTTTAAATACATCTATAAATCCCGTGTCATGTGATTTTCAATTATTATATATATATATATATATATATATATATAATATATATATATATATATATATATATATATATATATATATATATATATATATATATATATATATATATGAACGGTCTCGACAAAAATTTAGGAAAAAAACTTTGTCAAAATTTTCTCTCCACAGTAATGGTGCTAGTATGGCAATAAGGCAAATTTGAAAAGCGCTGGCTGAGAGATGGCAGCTGCCCATATTCAATGTAGACTATGTAAAATAATGAACATAGGGTGGCAGCAACGAGAGGAAAGGACAAAAAAATGAAGTGGAAATTCAAAACTTCCCCGGTTAAATTTGCCTTCAGCAACCGAATCATTCAAGTCTGGGTTGGTCTAGCTCAAGAAGTAGTCAACGCTGTATGCACTAAATTTGAAAAAAATATAAAGAAAAATTGAAGAAAGATGACTTCAAAATATTGAATAATATAAGAGAATAGAATAAAAACATGTTGATCAAATATCCATATTCTTAATAGAACTTGTATGAACTGATATAGCTCCCCATAGGTATCAATAATTGTTTTTGTTCGTTTGTTTGTTTTTTCTCCGTTATATACAGCGCTTGTAATACCATGTTTGGATATGCTGTGCAATTTTGCTCTCCATACATTCTTAATGAGATGACAACATCGCAACGCGCCCAACATCGATTGATGAAATTATTTCCTGAACTTAGAAAGAGATCATACAAAGAGAGAGTGAAGAACTTGAATTTATGATAATAACTGTATCCAATTTACTTTCATTGAAATATCAGCATCTGCGATGTCAACATATTGAAGTCTTTAAAATAATAAATAGGTTCACAAATATAATATGTGATTCAATATTTAAACTATTTCAAGTTCTCAGCAATTAGAAATGACAGTTTAAAGCTAGTAAACAAAGTAGATTTAACATTGTGATTGCGCCAAATTTCTTTTCTTATCAAATAACAGATTTTGAATGGCGTTGCTAGTAATTTCGTCTAAGGCACTACAATGAATATGTTTATCTAAAGAATGATAAATATTACTGTAAAATATGACCATGCAAAATTAGCCCCGAGTCTATCTTAGGGTATTTTCTGGTTTCTAATTCCCTAATTTTACATTACACAACAAAATAAATCATTAGTCTCGCTAGACAATAGAAGAAAAAAAAAAGTTATTTCACTTAAATGGGTAACAATTTTCAAAATTGAAGCTCTGATCAGCGAATTTGAGATGTTACACACCGAAGAAATAAATAAAATTAAAATTAATGATTATACATCGTGAGTCACATATCCTTGTGATCTTTTAGTTAAGTATAACTACTATATTCTAACCAATTTACCTAAAGGTATTATGTTGCGTGCATTAATGTAAAATATTTGTAATATATACAGGGTGCGGACGTTATTAATTCTTATGATGACTTCCTCCAGCAAAAATACAAGATTTTTTTCTTTTTTTGAGATATATTTGTTAAATTTGAGTCACTTTGTCTTCATGATATGTTCAGTCGATCTCCCTCAATGAACCCGCCTATGGCCTCGATGACATCTTCAGGCAACCTCGGAACCGGCCATAGGCCCCTCTTACTAACTCCCGTTTTATGCGCCTAGTAATCCTGACCGTCAGCTCGTTCTTCTTGTTGCAGCTGGATTTGGTGGTGTCTCCTTCCACCGCGCCTTACATAAAGAAGTAGAGGGGGTTGAGGTCAAGCAAGTTGAGAGTCCAAATTTCAGGTATTGTGTGATCGAAGAAATTATTCCGGCTGGTGTAGCAAGTATAGAGAGTCTCGTTGCCACGCGTAAGGCCTTCTTGCAGTTATCCAGGCGATCCAGGGCTTCACTACCTCATTCAGAACACAAATGTAGCCATCAGTGTTCAGCATTAGTCCCTCAGGGAAGCAGTAGGGCGACATGACGTCATTTTTACTGCTGAAGAAACCGAAAATCATGATTTTTGCTAAAAAGTTCATCTGCATGACTCTCTGCTTGTCCTTGGGTGGAATAATAAACCCCCTGTCGTTCTGTGGGTTGATCTTCTGGTCTTGACCTAAATTCTTTTTATCGGAGAAGAACTATACCATGTCTGGCTCCAATGAGTGTTTCAACTTGATTATCAGCTACTTGGTATACTTGAGACACTTTTCCTGCATCGCCTTAGACAGAAATTTTCCCTTTCTCATCTTGCATGAAGAGTAGAGAATGTCCTTATGCAACACCAGCATTATGAGTTTTTCAACCACACGTTTCTTCCTTGTAATGGCACGTCGACGTTCTTAGACCTTTGTTGATAATTTTCTGGGTTTCAACAAAAAATTTAGGCTTTCTGATGATGTAAAATCGTCACTCATGGGGTTTGCTCCCTTCCATCGCCTCGTACTCGAACCCAGAATCTTCTAGTTCCTTCCTGATTCTTCCTACATCGTTCTTCTGACGTTGATGAAATCTGAAATCTCCTTGTTTGTCCTCACAAGGATTGCGACTACAAGGAGGACTCAATGCGTCTTCATCAAATTACAAGGTTAAAAATTTTACATACTCAATTATTCTAGAAGAAACTAAAGAAAAAATGGTTATTGTTTTTATGAAGAGAAAGACCGACAACGAAGATAAAAATATACTTAAAATTAGGAATTGAATATTGTAAACGAATTTTTCCTTTAAGCAACACCCTCACTTTGTCTCTAATCAGCCATTAAAAGTTACAGAAAAAGATAAGTCAAGGAAGATTCAATCTCCGATAGACTGTTACCAGTAGTATTTGATAAATCTTTTAGGAATTTAAGTTGGGAGCAATAAGGAAACCGAATTCATGTTTGCTACTCATATCACATTCGCAGTCTGGCTGTTACACGTAAGGCTTTCTTGTAGCTGCTCGGTCGATCCAGGGCTTTACCACTTCGCTCAGAACATAGATGTAGTCGTTGCTGTTCAGTCTAGGGCCCTCAGGGAAGAAGGGCGTTGTCGTGACGACACCTTTACTGCTGACGATACCAAAGACCATGATTTTCGCTGAAAATTTCATCTGTATGACTCTGCGCACGTCCTTGTGTGGGATAGCGATCCACCTGTTGTTCTAGGGATTTATCTTCTGGTCTTGGCAGAAATTCCTCTCGTTGGAGAAGAACTAGAGCATGTCTAGCTCCAATGGGTGTTTCAACTAATTGATTGGCTTCTTAATGTGTTTGAGTCGCTTTTCCTGCATCACCTTGGACAGAAAATTTCCCTTCCTCCTCCTGTATACAATCGTAATATTTACTTTGATCAGTAAAAATCACAACAATAATCATAAGTGAATATCAATCTTGCATGGAAATTGAGCTTTTCAAAGACTAAAATAATGATCACGCAAAAGATAGAACAAGTAGCCTTCACGATCATATTTGAGATAGGGCTAAAAGATTATGTATACTTAGGACATATTGTGAATCCAGATTTGATTTAAAAGACAACTTCAAGGGAAAACATCAGTTTCTTTTACGACACTGTGGTCGGGATGCTGTGATGTTTAAATCCTGATAGGAACATGGAAAAGGAATTCAGTAGAAGTACAAAATCAGGCTGGAGAGTGACAGGTAGAAAGCCCTCCATATCGTCGGAGACAACAAATTCATACTGGAGACCAACAGGTAAAAAGCTCCGATACATTTTTCAGACTGGATAGCGCAAGTAGAAAGCTCCAATACATGTTCAAATGCGATAATTTCAGACTGGAGAGCGCAAATAGAAAACTCCGCTACATCTTCAAAAGCGTCAATTTCAGACTCGAGAGCACAAGTATAAAGCTCCACTACATATTCAAAAACAATAATTTCAGACTGGAGAGCGCAAGAAGAAAGCTCCGCTAAATGTTCGGAAGCAATAATTTAAGACTAGAGAGAGAAGTAACAAACTCCGCTACATATTGAAAAGTGATAATTTCAGACTGGAGAACGCAAGTAAAAGCCTCCGTTAAATGTTAAGAAGCGACAATTTAAGACTCGAGAACGCAAGTAGAAAGCTTCGCTACATGTTCAAAAGCAATAATTTCACAGTGGAGAGCGGCAGGTATAAAGCTACGCTCAATAATCAAAGGCAAAAAATTCAGACTGGAAGTGCAAAGAAAAAGTTCCATAACATGTTCAAGAGTGATATTTTCAGGCTGGTGAGCAGTATTTAGAAAGCTCCACTATCCTGTGAGAAGCTAAATTTTACACTAAAGAGAGCACGTATAAAGCTCCGCTACCTGTTCAATAGCGACAATTTCAGATGAAGATCGTAAATAGAAAGTTCCGCTACATATTCAAAAGCGATAATGTCAGACTGGAGAGCGCAAGTAGAGAGCTCCGCCAAATGTTCAGAGGCGACAATTTCAGACTGGATAGACAACTCGAAAGCTCTGCTAGGTGTGCAGAAGTGATAATTTCAGAACGAAGAGCTCAAGTAGAAAGATCCTCTACCTCTTCAAATGCGACAATTTCAGACTAAAGAGAGAAATTAGATAGCTCTGCTACTTCTTCAAAAGAGACTTGAGAGCGCAAGTAGAAAGATCCGCTACGTGTTCAAAAACGATAACTTCAGACTGGAGAGCGTAAGTAGAAAGCTCCGCTAAATGTTAAGAAGGGAAAATTTCAGACTGGAGAGAGAAGTAGAAAGCTTCACTACATTTTTAAAAGCGACAATTTCAGACTCGAGAGAGCAAGTAGAAACCTCCACTACATGTTAAAAAGCGATAATTTCAGACTCGAGAGTGCAAGTAACAAGCTCCGCTAAATGTTCATAGGCGACAATTTCAGACTGGAGAGACCAGTAGAAAGCTCCGCTACATCTTCAAAAGTGATCATTTCAGACTGGAGAGCCAAGTACAAAGATCTTCTACCTCTTCAAAAACGACACTTTCAGACTGAAGAGAGCAGGTAGAAAACTCCGCTACATCTTCAAAAGCGACAATTTCAGACTCGAGAGCGCAAGTAGAAAGCTCCGCTACATATTCCAAAGCTTTAATTTGAGACTGGAGAGCAGCAGGTAGAAAGATCCGCTACAACTTCAGGAAAGATAATTTCAAACGCGAGATCGGCAGGTAGAAAGCTCCACTACATCCTCAAAAGCGACAACTTCAGACTAGAGAGCGCAATTAGAGAGCTCCGTTACTTATTCAAATCTATAATTTCAGACTGGAAAGCGGCAAGTATAAAGTTGCGCTCAATCTTCAAATTAATAATTTCAAACTGAAAGCGCAAGTAGAAAGTTCCACTACATGTTCAAAAGCGATATTTTCAGGCTGAAGAGCGGTAGGTAGAAAGCGCTACCATCCAAGAAGCGAAATTTTACACTGGAGAGAGCACGTATAAAGCTCCGCTACCTGTTCAATAGCGACAATTTCAGATGAAGAGCGTAAATAGAAAGTTCCGCTACATATTCAAAACCGATAATTTCAGACTTGAGAGTGCCAGTAGAAAGCTCCGCTAAATGTTCAAAAGCGATAATTTCAGACTAGAGGGACAAGGCAAAAGCTCTGCTACATGTTCAGAAGTGATAATTTCAGACTTAAGAGAGCAATTAGAAAGCTCCGTTACGTCTTCAAAAGCGACAATTTCAGAATCGAGAGCGCAAGTAGAAAGCTCCATTACGTGTTCAAAACGATAATTTTAGCCTGGAAAGCATTAGTAGAAGCTCCGCTAAAGGTTAAGAAACCAAAATTTCAGACTGAAGAGAGAAGTAGAAAGCTCCGCTACATTTTCAAAAGCGACGATTTTAGACTCGAGAGCGCAAGTAGAAAGCTCTGTTACATGTTAAAAAGCGACAATTTCAGACTGAAGAGAGCAGGTAGAAAGCTCCACTACATCTTCAAAAGCGACAATTTCAGACTCGAGAGCGCAAGTAGAAAGCTCCGCAAAATGTTGAGAAGCGAAAATTTCAGACTGTAGAGAGAAGTAGAAAGCTCCGCTACATTTTCAAAGGTGACAATTTTAGACTCGAGAGCGCAAGTAGAAAGCTCCGCTACAAGTTCAAAAGCGATAATTTGAAACTGGAGAGCGGCAGGTATAAAGCTCCGCTACATTTTTAGAAGTGAAAATTTCAGACTGTAGAGCGGCTGGTAGAAATCTCAGCTACATGTTCGAAAGCGATAATTTCAGACTGGAGAGCGGCACTTAGAAAGCTTCGCTACAACTTCAGGTGAGATAATTTCAGTCGCGAGATCGGCATGTAGAAATCTCCGCTGCATCTTCAAAAGCGACACCTTCAGACTTTAGAGCGCAATTAGAAAGCTACGCTACATGTTCAAATCGATGAGCTCACACCTTAGAGCGGCAAGTATAAAGTTGCCTTTTCTTGAAACGTAATAATTTCAGACTGGAAGCGCAAGTAGAAGTTCCATTACATGTTCAAAAGCGATATTTTCAGGCTGGAGAGCGGCAAGTAAAAAGCTGCCACTATCCTTTTAAAAGCAGAATTTTACTCAGGAAAGCAACAGGTAGAAAGCTTCGCTAAATGTTCAAATGCGACAATTTCAGAGTGGAGAGGACCTGTTCAAAACCGATAAATTTCAGACTGGAAAGCGCAAGTAGAAATCTCAGCTGAATGTTCAGAAGCGACAATTTCAGGCTTGAGAAACAAGTAGAAAGCTCCGCTACATGTTCAAAAGTGATAATTTCAGACTGGAAAGCGCAAGTAGAAAGCTCCTCTACCCCTTCAAATGCGACAATTTCAGGCTGAAGAGTGCGAGTAGAAAGCTCCACTACATGTTTAAAAGTGATAATTTCAGGCTGGAGAACGCAAATAGAAAGCTCCTCTAACTCTTAAAAAGCCTCAATTTTAGTCTGAAGAGTGCAAATAGAAAGCTCCGTTGCATCTTCAAAAGCGACAACTAAAGATTAGAGAGCGCAAGTAGAAGGCCCCACCACTTGTTCCTAAGTGATTATTTCAGGCTAGATAGCGCAAGTAGACAGCTCCTCTACTCTTCAAAAGCGACGACTTCAGACTGAAGAGTGCAAGTAGAAAGCTCCGCTACATGTTTAAAAGCGATAAGTTCAGACTGGAGAACGGTAGGTATAAAGCTTTGCTACATTTTCAGAAGCGCAAATTTCGGAATTGAGGGCGGTTGGTAGAAATCTCAGCTACATGTTCGAAAGCGGCAGGTAGAAAACTTCGCTACAACTTCAGGAGAGATAATTTCAGACCAAGATCGGCAGGTAGAAAGCTCAGCTAAATCTTCAAAAACGACAACTTCAGACTGGAGAGCGCAATTAGAAAGCTCCACTACTTGTTCAAATCGATAATTTCAGATTGGAGATTGGCAAGTAGAAAGCTCCACTACATCTTCAGTAGCGACAATTTCCGACTGGAGAGTGGCAGATAGAAACTTCTGCTATATCTTAAGAAGCGACAATTTAGGACTCGAGAGCGCAAGTAGAAAGCTCCGCTACGCGTTAAAAAGCGATAATTTCGCAGTGGAGAGCGGCAGGTATAATCCTCCGTTCCACCTTCAAAGGCAATAATATCAGACTGGAAGTGCAATGAGAAAGTTCCAGTTGATGATCAAAAGCGATATTTTCAGGTTGGAGAGTGGCAGGTTAGAAAGCTCCCCTACCCTTTCAGAAGGGAAATTTTACACTGGAGAGAAACAGGTAGAAAACTTCGCTAAATGTTCAAATGCGAGAATTTCAGAGTGGATGCGCAGGTAGAAAGCTTCGCTACCTGTTCAATAGCAAGAATTTCAGATTGGAGAGCGCAAGTAGAATGTTCCGCTACATATTGAAACCCGACAATTTCAGGCTGAAGAGAGCAATAGAAAGTTCCGCTACATCTTCAAAAGTGACAATCAGACTCGAAAGCGCAAGTAGAAAGCTCCGCTACATGTTCAAAAGCGATAATTCCAGATTGGAGAGCGTAAGTAGAAAGCTCCGCTAAATGTTCAGAAGAGACAATTTCAGACTGGAGAGACAAGTAGAAAGCTCTGCTGCATGTTCAAACGTGATAAGTTCAGACTGTATAGCGACAAGTATAAAGCTCCGCTACATTTTTAGAAACGAAAATTTTAGACTGGAGAGTGACTGGTAGAAATCTCAGCTACATGTTCGAAAGCGATAATTTCAGACTGGAGACCGGAAGGTAGAAAGCTTCGCTACAACTTCAGGAGACATAATTTTAGACGCGAGATTGTCAGGCAGAAAGCTCCGCTACATCTTCAAAAGCGACAACTTCAGACTGGAGAGCGCAATTAGAAAGCTCCACTATATGTTCAAATCGATAACTTCAGACTGTAAAGCGGCAGGTATAAAGTTCCCCTCAATCTCCGAGAAACGTGCGCCTTCATGCCCCCCCTTTATCTTCATGCCGTCCC
This sequence comes from Ceratothoa steindachneri, assembly GCA_963969495.1. Taxonomy (NCBI): domain Eukaryota; kingdom Metazoa; phylum Arthropoda; class Malacostraca; order Isopoda; family Cymothoidae; genus Ceratothoa; species Ceratothoa steindachneri. Next base: position 62,647,994 of record OZ018323.1, on the reverse strand, counting down.
ATTCGAACAAATAACACAAATAAACACCACGCATCGGTGTATAGCCACCAATCTGTTAACTAAATCTATTCCCTCTTTAGTTTTTCGTAGACCCTTTTTCCTTGCGAATACATGATCTCTATTTGGTCACCACAGTGATCGTGCAGTGGTGTACGAATCACATTGAGGAATGGAAAAGATACTAAAAGACAACTAAAAAATGAGTACTTTGAAGTTTTCTGAAATATTATAATGTGTTCACACGTTGAACCAAGAAATAACATTTGATGTAAAGGAATCGAAAAGGATAAGTGTTCTTAAAAGAACCTTGTTCCGAATGCTATCACCACGCTTTTGTGAAAGGTCAGAATGGAGAATAGCCACTGACCGGATTTTTTGAGTTTCATAAGCCGGTGTGATCTGTGCAAATAGCTAAACTACAGTAACAAAATAATCAAAACACTACTAATTACAAACGAGCGCCAAAAGATAATGCCAAATCCCTTAAAGAAATGAAGAGAAACTCATGCAAAGTTGCATGCGAGCTAAAGCTCTGAAACCACGAACCATCTTTCTTTTTAATTTCAAAGGTTGGCCCAAAAAGGTAATTAGGTAATTTTATAACAGTAAACACACGTAACATTATAATATAAATATCTTTTAACGCTAAAGAGTAAACAGCTTATTTAGATTTTTACAAATTTCTGTCTTTTTTCCTTATCAACGTTATTTTATTTTTACGAATAACTAAATCATTTTTCTTTCAGTTAATTCAACAAACTTTAAAACCATCTTAAAAAGAAAAGAAAGGCTGGAATATAATAATTTTGATTCATAATTATAAAATCTATGTAAAAGTCTATAGATAACAATTTCAGTCTCATTTATTCTATATATTTAATATAAATCGGGGGTAATCGATGTTTGAAAGGGGAAATTGTGATTTAAGAATAAAAAGAGAGAAATGGTGGCATTTGGCATCCATTGAAGGCATGTCTCTAGCTCCCAACATTTTCGCTAATTAAACATTGAAAACAACCACCAAATGAGTTTAATCTTATATAAAAACAATATTATGGCTTTATTTTGTTTCTGTCAAGATTTAGATATCCTTAATTAAAAAAAATCTATTTACCATAAATTAAACCCCCCAAATCTTATTAAATTGCTTAAGTATAGTAATACAACAATTTTAAAATTAAATAATAATGTAAAACATTGTAAAATTAAGTAATTTAAATCTGTTAAATAACGCCGTGTGTGTGAGGGCCGTTTATATAAAAGGGAAATTGGAAAGTGCCTCAGAATGAAGACTCGAAATCTATTAAGAGAGAAATATATGAAAGCTTTCTAAGTTCCCGCCGAATAAAAAATCACGAATCCAGCTCCAAGATTTCTTTACCCTTCATGAAATCTCTGATCGCCTTTACCTGGCCTACAATCAAGAAAGAAGAGAACTCTTTACCCTTTTAGAGCCAGTGCCTCGCGTATAAGGCACTACCAAAAGAAACGAACCGGTGGCCACCAGGTCGTGCTCAAAACTATTCTGGCTACCCTAAGAGTGGTAACAAAACTCGGTGACAAATCACCCCTGCTACCTAAACCACTCATAACAGGGCTACAAAGCTTACCCCACATAATCCCTTTCGGTTCTATATATACACATATCGTATCGTATGTGTTGTATGTTAAAAAACACATATCTGTATGCATGTGTTGTATGTTAAATTAGCACATTCGTGTGCAGGCGTTTAAAGAGCACATCAATGTGCATGTGCTCTAGGTCAAAATAGCACATCCTTTTATATGTTGTATGCCAAAAGAGTACAACTATGTCTCGGTGCTGTATGTCAAAAGAGAATATTCTTATATGTGTGTTGTATGTTAAAAGATCACATACATGTGTGTTGTATGTCAAAATATAACATTTATGTGCATGTGTTGCATGTTAAAAAGCATATCTATGTAGATGTGTTTATTTTAAAATAAGACATCCATGTGTGTGTTGTATGTTACAAAACACATCTAGGTATAAGTGTTGTTTGTTAAAATAGCACATTCATGTGTAGGTATTTTATGTTAAAATTGGACAACTATGTGTATGTTTTGTATATTATAATAGCAAATCCGTATGTATGTGATGTATGTTAGAAGAGCACATCCATGTGTTTATGTTTTATGTTAAAAGAGCCGAGTAGTCGGTGACTAAATGGAATACGCAATTTCACTTCTACGCAAAAGTGTTTAGGCAAATAAAAATCTTTTCGCGCCCGAATCGTGTGAAATCAATTTCACGCTCATAACCATCATTTATAGCGATATACTAAATAATTTGAATATTCTAATCTCTAATATTCATAGTAAACTAGGCAATTATTAAAAATATTGCTATCTAACTATACATTCGAATATTGTATTCCTAATATTGATATTATAATAGAGAATTTAATGAAGAACAATATCCTAAAGGACCATTCAAATATTCTATTCTATGGGATTTTTAGTAAGCTAACATATATTACAGAATTATATTCTATGCAAATATTTCAATATTATATTCAATAATTTGAATATAGAGCTAAAACAAAATGTATATGACTATAGTATTTTTCTTCACAAGTCCTGGTAGAAGCAATATGGTGGAGATATTTCAGACCAGAGACAAGATGTTGTTATTCTAACTCGATGTACTAGTAATCTAATGTCAGATATTATTGGAAATGTCTCAATATCCTTAAAAAACTAACCTACGTTAGATTACATGTAATAATAAAGTAAACTTGAAAACAATATGTACAAATGCCATAAGAATAGGAAACAAAGTGTAAAAACGTTAAAAAATGTAAAATGATATGAAAAATTATTCAAAAAATAGGAAGTAATGTGTAAAAATGTTAAAAGAATAGTAAACAATGTGGAGACATGTTATAAAACGTGAAGTAATATGTACAAATCTTCAAAGAATAGGAAGCAATGCGTAAATATGTTAAGAGAATAGGAATCAATGCGTAAAATTATTAAAAAACAGTAAGTGATATTTAAAAAGGTTGAGAAATTGGAAGTAATATGTAAAAATATCTACAAGTGGTTAGCAAGAGGTAAAAAGGTTGGAAAATGGGATAGGGAGCAATAAGAAAAAGAGTTCAAATATTGGGATACGAAGCAATGTGCTTAAGTGATGAAATTATGAAAAATAGGTTGTTTTTTTAAAGGTCAAAAATAGGATGGGATGAAACATGTAAAGAGGTTAAAAATAGGATGGGAAGAAATATATAAAAAGTTTAAAATAGGATGGGAAGCAATATGTAAAAACCTAAAAATACGAAAGGAAAGAGCATGTAAAAAGGGTACAAGAGAGTGGGAAGCAATTTGTAAAAATGGTAAAAATAGGATGGGAAGATATATATAAACGGGTAAAAATAGGATGAGAGGGAGGGTGTGAAAACTTTTGAAATATGTTGGGAAGCACTATGTACATAAAAGGGTGAAAAATAGTACGGGAAGCAATATATAAAAAGGTTAAAGATTGGATGAGAAGGAATATGTAACAATGGTAAAAATATGATAGGAAACAATATGTAAAAATGTTAAAAATAGGATTGGAAGCAATATGTAAACAAATTAAAAATATGATAGCAAGTATGTGAAAAGGTAAAATAGGATGGGAAGAAATATGTAAAAAGGTTAAAATAGGATGGGAATAAATATTTAAAATTATTAAAAATGGGATGGGAAGCAATATATAGATAGGTTAAAATATGATGGGAGGAAATATCTTAAGGGGGTAAAAATAGCATGGGAAGCAATATGTTAAAAGGTTTAAAAAAGGATGGTAAGCAATATGTAAAAGGGTTAAAAATAGGATGTGAGGCAATATGTAAACAGGTTAAAAATAGCATGGAAAGCACGTGGTTAAAAGGTTGTAATAGTATGCGAAGCAAAATGTAGATATGGTAAAAATAAGATAATAAACAATTTGTAAAAGTATTAAAAATAGAATGCAAAGCATTATATAAAAAGGGAAAAAATAGGACGCGAAGAAATATGTAAAAGGGTTAAACAAAAGATGGGAAGCAATATTAAAAGGGTTAAAAATATCATGGGAAGCAATATGTAAGAAGGTTAAAAATAGGTTGGGAAGCAATATGTGAGAAGGTAAAAATTATGATAGGGGGCAATAAGTAAAATGGTAAAAATAAGATGGGCGGCAATATGTAAAAAGGTGAAAATTGGAATCAATATGTATAAACCTTAAAAAATGTGATGCAATGTGTAAACAAGAGGGAAAGTCACTCCAATGACCTGCAGCGTTTTCGTGATAAGATGATAAATGGTTATTGAATTGATGGTTCCCCATGGTTCAAATCACTTACAAGGGCATTTGAATGGCTAAATGAGGCTTCTGTCACTAGATGGTGCCACCCAGCGCGGAATTCGATGGCAGATTTGAAATCTCCATGGTGAATAACCATATGTCCCATGGTCATATGGGTCATTTCATGGCTCGAAATAGGTAAAATTGAACTTTACTCCTTTTGAAAAAAAAAAGCGACACCTAGACCTGACACTTCGCCGCAGATAAAAAATAAGAGAGGAAAAATAATCTGTTAATGTGTTAAAAATTCGAAGCAATATGTAGAAAGTGCCTAAAAAGAATGGAGATACAATATGTAAAAGGATTAAAAAGAGGATGGGGCGCAATTTGTAAAAGGGAATAAATGGGAAACAATATGCAAAAAAATAAAAATAAAAAATACCTAAAACTGTTAAAAATAAGAAGCAATACGTAAAAATGTTATATGAAAAGCAGGAAATAAGTTAAGGTGATTTAAAAATAGTGTATATGTATAAGCATCAAGTGTAATAGGTGAAGTGTGTGAAGATTTAAGAAACGTAATATTGGAAGTGGCTATTCAGTGTAAATAAATAAGTGAAATCTTTGAGAATAAAAGGTTAAAATAAATGGGTAAATAAAATGGATTCGAATGAAAAATGGATGAATATATGGTTGAATAAATAGGTGAATCACTTGGTGATTAATTACGTGAATTGGCTAAGGAATAAACTGGATGAATGAGCGAATGGAAAATAATTAATTAATGGGTGAGTAAGGGAACGAATATATGAATTAAAGGGTGAATAAATGGGAGAATTTCACGGTGCATGGCGCCTCAAAGATGAACCCATAATACCTCGCTGAGGGCCATTCCTTAAAGGGACGTGGCTGAATCCAGGGTTGATAGCTATCCGGCTCTTCAGTGACTAGCGGAGGAGGGGAGGGGCAGTGAGCTTCTGTGCCATCTACACATTTTAACTTCTCTTAACTTCACCGGTTTTTAATCATCTTCTTTACAAATATTCTATGTCATTTTCGCTTTATTTTGTTAAATAAAAATATATAAAAAGAAAAATAAGTTGGAACTAAACAAAAGGTCCGAGGTTCGGTCTCCACCTTGGGGTGGGGATTTGGGGTGACTTGTTCATGTTAGTTAACACATTAGTTGGCTGTCATATGTTAGCCTTTATTAGATTACAATATAAATATTGGTAGTTATGGGTAGCTTGGATTACTTATAACATTTTAATGGTAGCTATAGGTAGATGACGATTTCTTATAGGAGTTTAATGGTAGCTTTTGGGTAGCTTGGCTTGCCTATGGGAGTTTATGTTAGTTATGGGTAGCTTATAGGAGTTAAATGGTTACTTTGGTTAACTTAAAAGAGCTTAGGGTAGTTTAGTGGTAGGTTACGATAATTTAATGGTAGCTTGTGGTAAGTCAGTATAAGGTACCTTAATATTATCTCGTAGTATGTGAAGCTAGCCTAATAAAGGTAGCTCATCAGTTGAACCTCGAAGGTAGACGAGCTTTCGTTGAAAGGACAGCAAATTGAGGAGAGTTGCGCGCCCCATTGGTCTCTAGTGAGTTGATCTATTCTTCGTTACACAACCTGGGTTGTTTTCTTTTAACTTCCACTAACTTTACCACTTTCATAATTTAAGCAGTAGTCTGCAGGGGTGCAAACAAAGGTTCTTAACCAACCTCCTGCACCCCCTTATTTATGAGCCTATCGTTCTGTCAGAAGATTCGAGCAGCAGAAACTCTGCAGAGGTGCAATCAAGGGTTCTTAACGAACATCCTGCCCCCCTCCCCTTACTTACCAGCCTGGTCGAAGCTGTACTGAGGTTCTGCCAGTACATTCGAGCAGTAGAACCGCTGTAGAAGAGTGGCCAACGTCCGCCTGTCCCTTTCATCCGTGACACGTCCGCCATAATTACACTCCGCTGTCAGATATAGGAGGGCTTCCCAAGGAACCTCCTGAAACATGGGGAATGCGGAGATACACTTTTAGCGGATGAATTCGAATGGGTGAATTGATGAAGAAAAGAGTGAGGAGAAGAGAACGGTCGAAGAAAAGAGCGAAGAGAAAAGAACGGTCGAAGAAAAGAGTGAAGAGAAGAGAACGGTCGAAGAAAAGATTGAAGAGAAGAGAGCAGTCGAAGAAAAGAGTGAAGAGAAGAGAACGGTTGAAGGAAAGATTGAAGAAAAGAAAACGGTCGAAGAAAAGATTGAAGAGAAGAGAGCAGTCGAAGAAAAGAGTGAAGAGAAAAGAAAGGTCGAAGAAAAGAGTGAAGAGAAGAGAGCAGTCGAAGAAAAGAGTCAAGAGAAGAGAACGGTTGAAGGAAAGATTGAAGAGAAGAGAACGGTCGAAGAAAAGAGTGAAGAGAAGAGAACGGTCGAAGAAAAGAGTGAAGAGAAGAGAACGGTCGAAGAAAAGATTGAAGAGAAGAGAACGGTTGAAGGAAAGATTGAAGAGAAGAGAACGGTTGAAGGAAAGATTGAAGAGAAGAGAACGGTCGAAGAAAAGAGTGAAGAGAAGAGAACGGTCGAAGAAAAGATTGAAGAGAAGAGAACGGTCGAAGAAAAGAGTGAAGAGAAGAGAACGGTCGAAGAAAAGATTGAAGAGAAGAGAACGGTTGAAGGAAAGATTGAAGAGAAGAGAACGGTTGAAGGAAAGATTGAAGAGAAGAGAACGGTCGAAGAAAACAGTGAAGAGAAGAGAGCAGTCGAAGAAAAGAGTGAAGAGAAGAGAACGGTTGAAGGAAAGATTGAAGAGAAGAGAACGGTCGAAGGAAAGATTGAAGAGAAGAGAACGGTCGAAGAAAAGAGTGAAGAGAAGAGAACGGTTGAAGGAAAGATTGAAGAGAAGAGAACGGTCGAAGAAAAGATTGAAGAGAAGAGAACGGTCGAAGAAAAGAGTGAAGAGAAGAGAACGGTCGAAGAAAAGAGTGAAGAGAAGAGAACGGTTGAAGGAAAGATTGAAGAGAAGAGAATGGTCGAAGAAAAGAGTGAAGAGAAGAGAACGGTCGAAGAAAAGATTGAAGAGAAGAGAACGGTTGAAGGAAAGATTGAAGAGAAGAGAACGGTCGAAGAAAAGATTGAAGAGAAGAGAACGGTCGAAGAAAAGAGTGAAGAGAAGAGAACGGTCGAAGAAAAGATTGAAGAGAAGAGGACGGTTGAAGGAAAGATTGAAGAGAAGAGAACGGTTGAAGGAAAGATTGAAGAGAAGAGAACGGTCGAAGAAAAGAGTGAAGAGAAGAGAACGGTCGAAGAAAAGATTGAAGAGAAGAGAACGGTCGAAGAAAAGAGTGAAGAGAAGAGAACGGTCGAAGAAAAGATTAAAGAGAAGAGAACGGTTGAAGGAAAGTTTGAAGAGAAGAGAACGGTTGAAGGAAAGATTGAAGAGAAGAGAACGGTCGAAGAAAACAGTGAAGAGAAGAGAGCAGTCGAAGAAAAGAGTGAAGAGAAGAGAACGGTTGAAGGAAAGATTGAAGAGAAGAGAACGGTCGAAGAAAAGATTGAAGAGAAGAGAACGGTCGAAGAAAAGAGTGAAGAGAAGAGAACGGTCGAAGAAAAGAGTGAAGAGAAGAGAATGTTCGAAGAAAAAAGCGAAGAGAAGAGAACGGTCGAAGAAAAGATTGAAGAGAAGAGAGCAGTAGAAGAAAAGAGTGAAGAGAAGAGAACGGTTGAAGGAAAGATTGAAGAGAAGAGAACGGTCGAAGAAAAGATTGAAGAGAAGAGAGCAGTCGAAGAAAAGAGTGAAGAGAAAAGAACGGTCGAAGAAAAGAGTGAAGAGAAGAGAGCAGTCGAAGAAAAGAGTCAAGAGAAGAGAACGGTTGAAGGAAAGATTGAAGAGAAGAGAACGGTCGAAGAAAAGAGTGAAGAAAAGAGAGCGGTCGAAGAAAAGAGTGAAGAGAAGAGAACGGTTGAAGAAAAGATTGAAGAGAAGAGAACGGTCGAAGAAAAGAGTGAAGAGAAGAGAACGGTCGAAGAAAAGAGTGAAGAGAAGAGAACGGTCGAAGAAAAGATTGAAGAGAAGAGAACGGTTGAAGGAAAGATTGAAAAGAAGAGAACGGTCGAAGAAAAGATTGAAGAGAAGAGAACGGTCGAAGAAAAGATTGAAGAGAAGAGAACGGTTGAAGGAAAGATTGAAGAGAAGAGAACGGTCGAAGAAAAGATTGAAGAGAAGAGAACGGTCGAAGAAAAGAGTGAAGAGAAGAGAACGGTCGAAGAAAAGATTGAAGAGAAGAGAACGGTTGAAGGAAAGATTGAAGAGAAGAGAACGGTCGAAGAAAAGAGTGAAGAGAAGAGAACGGTCGAAGAAAAGATTGAAGAGAAGAGAACGGTTGAAGGAAAGATTGAAGAGAAGAGAACGGTCGAAGAAAAGATTGAAGAGAAGAGAACGGTCGAAGAAAAGAGTGAAGAGAAGAGAACGGTCGAAGAAAAAATTGAAGAGAAGAGAACGGTTGAAGGAAAGATTGAAGAGAAGAGAACGGTTGAAGGAAGGATTGAAGAGAAGAGAACGGTCGAAGAAAAGAGTGAAGAGAAGAGAACGGTCGAAGAAAAGATTGAAGAGAAGAGAACGGTCGAAGAAAAGAGTGAAGAGAAGAGAACGGTCGAAGAAAAGATTGAAGAGAAGAGAACGGTTGAAGGAAAGATTGAAGAGAAGAGAACGGTTGAAGGAAAGATTGAAGAGAAGAGAACGGTCGAAGAAAACAGTGAAGAGAAGAGAGCAGTCGAAGAAAAGAGTGAAGAGAAGAGAACGGTTGAAGGAAAGATTGAAGAGAAGAGAACGGTCGAAGGAAAGATTGAAGAGAAGAGAACGGTCGAAGAAAAGAGTGAAGAGAAGAGAACGGTTGAAGGAAAGATTGAAGAGAAGAGAACGGTCGAAGAAAAGATTGAAGAGAAGAGAACGGTCGAAGAAAAGAGTGAAGAGAAGAGAACGGTCGAAGAAAAGAGTGAAGAGAAGAGAACGGTTGAAGGAAAGATTGAAGAGAAGAGAATGGTCGAAGAAAAGAGTGAAGAGAAGAGAACGGTCGAAGAAAAGATTGAAGAGAAGAGAACGGTTGAAGGATAGATTGAAGAGAAGAGAACGGTCGAAGAAAAGATTGAAGAGAAGAGAACGGTCGAAGAAAAGAGTGAAGAGAAGAGAACGGTCGAAGAAAAGATTGAAGAGAAGAGGACGGTTGAAGGAAAGATTGAAGAGAAGAGAACGGTTGAAGGAAAGATTGAAGAGAAGAGAACGGTCGAAGAAAAGAGTGAAGAGAAGAGAACGGTCGAAGAAAAGATTGAAGAGAAGAGAACGGTCGAAGAAAAGAGTGAAGAGAAGAGAACGGTCGAAGAAAAGATTAAAGAGAAGAGAACGGTTGAAGGAAAGTTTGAAGAGAAGAGAACGGTTGAAGGAAAGATTGAAGAGAAGAGAACGGTCGAAGAAAACAGTGAAGAGAAGAGAGCAGTCGAAGAAAAGAGTGAAGAGAAGAGAACGGTTGAAGGAAAGATTGAAGAGAAGAGAACGGTCGAAGAAAAGATTGAAGAGAAGAGAACGGTCGAAGAAAAGAGTGAAGAGAAGAGAACGGTCGAAGAAAAGAGTGAAGAGAAGAGAATGTTCGAAGAAAATAGCGAAGAGAAGAGAACGGTCGAAGAAAAGATTGAAGAGAAGAGAGCAGTAGAAGAAAAGAGTGAAGAGAAGAGAACGGTTGAAGGAAAGATTGAAGAGAAGAGAACGGTCGAAGAAAAGATTGAAGAGAAGAGAGCAGTCGAAGAAAAGAGTGAAGAGAAAAGAACGGTCGAAGAAAAGAGTGAAGAGAAGAGAGCAGTCGAAGAAAAGAGTCAAGAGAAGAGAACGGTTGAAGGAAAGATTGAAGAGAAGAGAACGGTCGAAGAAAAGAGTGAAGAAAAGAGAGCGGTCGAAGAAAAGAGTGAAGAGAAGAGAACGGTTGAAGAAAAGATTGAAGAGAAGAGAACGGTCGAAGAAAAGAGTGAAGAGAAGAGAACGGTCGAAGAAAAGAGTGAAGAGAAGAGAACGGTCGAAGAAAAGATTGAAGAGAAGAGAACGGTTGAAGGAAAGATTGAAAAGAAGAGAACGGTCGAAGAAAAGAGTGAAGAGAAGAGAACGGTCGAAGAAAAGATTGAAGAGAAGAGAACGGTTGAAGGAAAGATTGAAGAGAAGAGAACGGTCGAAGAAAAGATTGAAGAGAAGAGAACGGTCGAAGAAAAGAGTGAAGAGAAGAGAACGGTCGAAGAAAAGATTGAAGAGAAGAGAACGGTTGAAGGAAAGATTGAAGAGAAGAGAACGGTCGAAGAAAAGAGTGAAGAGAAGAGAACGGTCGAAGAAAAGATTGAAGAGAAGAGAACGGTTGAAGGAAAGATTGAAGAGAAGAGAACGGTCGAAGAAAAGATTGAAGAGAAGAGAACGGTCGAAGAAAAGAGTGAAGAGAAGAGAACGGTCGAAGAAAAAATTGAAGAGAAGAGAACGGTTGAAGGAAAGATTGAAGAGAAGAGAACGGTTGAAGGAAGGATTGAAGAGAAGAGAACGGTCGAAGAAAAGAGTGAAGAGAAGAGAACGGTCGAAGAAAAGATTGAAGAGAAGAGAACGGTCGAAGAAAAGAGTGAAGAGAAGAGAACGGTCGAAGAAAAGATTGAAGAGAAGAGAACGGTTGAAGGAAAGATTGAAGAGAAGAGAACGGTTGAAGGAAAGATTGAAGAGAAGAGAACGGTCGAAGAAAACAGTGAAGAGAAGAGAGCAGTCGAAGAAAAGAGTGAAGAGAAGAGAACGGTTGAAGGAAAGATTGAAGAGAAGAGAACGGTCGAAGGAAAGATTGAAGAGAAGAGAACGGTCGAAGAAAAGAGTGAAGAGAAGAGAACGGTTGAAGGAAAGATTGAAGAGAAGAGAACGGTCGAAGAAAAGATTGAAGAGAAGAGAACGGTCGAAGAAAAGAGTGAAGAGAAGAGAACGGTCGAAGAAAAGAGTGAAGAGAAGAGAACGGTTGAAGGAAAGATTGAAGAGAAGAGAATGGTCGAAGAAAAGAGTGAAGAGAAGAGAACGGTCGAAGAAAAGATTGAAGAGAAGAGAACGGTTGAAGGATAGATTGAAGAGAAGAGAACGGTCGAAGAAAAGATTGAAGAGAAGAGAACGGTCGAAGAAAAGAGTGAAGAGAAGAGAACGGTCGAAGAAAAGATTGAAGAGAAGAGGACGGTTGAAGGAAAGATTGAAGAGAAGAGAACGGTTGAAGGAAAGATTGAAGAGAAGAGAACGGTCGAAGAAAAGAGTGAAGAGAAGAGAACGGTCGAAGAAAAGATTGAAGAGAAGAGAACGGTCGAAGAAAAGAGTGAAGAGAAGAGAACGGTCGAAGAAAAGATTAAAGAGAAGAGAACGGTTGAAGGAAAGTTTGAAGAGAAGAGAACGGTTGAAGGAAAGATTGAAGAGAAGAGAACGGTCGAAGAAAACAGTGAAGAGAAGAGAGCAGTCGAAGAAAAGAGTGAAGAGAAGAGAACGGTTGAAGGAAAGATTGAAGAGAAGAGAACGGTCGAAGAAAAGATTGAAGAGAAGAGAACGGTCGAAGAAAAGAGTGAAGAGAAGAGAACGGTCGAAGAAAAGAGTGAAGAGAAGAGAATGTTCGAAGAAAATAGCGAAGAGAAGAGAACGGTCGAAGAAAAGATTGAAGAGAAGAGAGCAGTAGAAGAAAAGAGTGAAGAGAAGAGAACGGTTGAAGGAAAGATTGAAGAGAAGAGAACGGTCGAAGAAAAGATTGAAGAGAAGAGAGCAGTCGAAGAAAAGAGTGAAGAGAAAAGAACGGTCGAAGAAAAGAGTGAAGAGAAGAGAGCAGTCGAAGAAAAGAGTCAAGAGAAGAGAACGGTTGAAGGAAAGATTGAAGAGAAGAGAACGGTCGAAGAAAAGAGTGAAGAAAAGAGAGCGGTCGAAGAAAAGAGTGAAGAGAAGAGAACGGTTGAAGAAAAGATTGAAGAGAAGAGAACGGTCGAAGAAAAGAGTGAAGAGAAGAGAACGTTCGAAGAAAAGAGTGAAGAGAAGAGAACGTTCGAAGAAATGAGTGAAGAGAAGAGAACGGTCGAAGAAAAGAGTGAAGAGAAGAGAGCGGTCGAAGAAAAGACTGAAGAGAAGAGAACGGTTGAAGGAAAGATTGAAGAGAAGAGAACGGTCGAAGAAAAGAGTGAAGAGAAGAGAACGTTCGAAGAAAAGAGTGAAGAGAAGAGAACGGTCGAAGAAAAGAGTGAAGAGAAGAGAACGGTTGAAGTAAAGATTGAAGAGAAGAGAACGGTCGAAGAAAAGAGTGAAGAGAAGAGAACGGTCGAAGAAAAGAGTAAAGAGAAGAGAACGGTTGAAGGAAAGATTGAAGAGAAGAGAACGGTTGAAGGAAAGATTGAAGAGAAGAGAACGGTCGAAGAAAAGAGTGAAGAGAAGAGAGCAGTCGAAGAAAAGAGTCAAGAGAAGAGAACGGTTGAAGGAAAGATTGAAGAGAAGAGAACGGTCGAAGAAAAGAGTGAAGAGAAGAGAGCGGTCGAAGAAAAGAGTGAAGAGAAGAGAACGGTTGAAGGAAAGATTGAAGAGAAGAGAACGGTCGAAGAAAAGAGTGAAGAGAAGAGAACGGTCGAAGAAAAGAGTGAAGAGAAGAGAACGGTTGAAGGAAAGATTGAAGAGAAGAGAACGGTCGAAGAAAAGAGTGAAGAGAAAAGAGCGGTCGAAGAAAAGAGTGAAGAGAAGAGAACGGTTGAAGGAAAGATTGAAGAGAAGAGAACGGTCGAAGAAAAGAGTGAAGAGAAGAGAACGGTCGAAGAAAAAAACTAATGATAACAACAAGGGATAAATTAAAGGAGCATCGGTCATGCCTTTTGGATGCGTGACTGGGCGACCTTGCACCAGAAAAAGTGATGTTGAGTAGTTAAATTCTAATACCACAAGCGGTAAAAATTCTGCCATATAGTAAAATGTTACGTTGTAAAAAATTAATGTCACGCACAAGGAAACATTATACCAGTAGTAAAGTATTTTAGGCGTACAATAAATCTTTTAGGCCCCACACCCAGAAAAATTATGCCCCTGGGTAAAATTAATTCGGCGGAATAAAATTATATTGTTAGTGGTGAGCACATGAAAAATTATACCTCGAAATAAAATTTTAATGCAGCTTTCTTAAATTTAATGACAATAAAAATTAATTTAGGTGATAAAATTTTAGGCAGCGTTTTAGTCCGGCGCAGTATAATTTTAATGTCGCACCCTAAAATTTAGGCTACGTAAATCAAATTTAAAAGTCACGCACATGACAAATTATGCTAGGTAAGGAAACTTTAATGGCGCGTAGGAGTAAGACATTGTCCCGTATTAAAATTTCCTGGCAGCGTAATATAACTTTTGTCAGACTCAGTAAAACTGTGATGTCGTACACAAGAAAAATTGTGTTCTTTAGTAAAATTTTAAGGCCACGCACTGCTAAATTATGTGAGGTAGTAAAATTTGAATGCAGGATATTAAAATTTTCGTGACGAGTAAATTTTTAATGCCGCACACCAGATTTTATTTTAGCATGTAATAAAATTTCAATTCCGTACACCAGAAAGATTATGCCATGTAGTAAAATTTAATGCATCGTACCAGAAAAATTTCTCCACATAATAAAATTTGAATGAAGCGTAGTAAAATTTGATTGCCACACAGTAAAATTTCAATGCCACGAATCGGGAATTTATGCCACGTAGAATTTTTTGAATGCAGTGTACAAGCATAATTAGTTCACCTAATAAAATTTAAATGTAGCTAGTAAAATTATAGTGCCACACAGTAACAGTTTAACGACGCACATCACTAAATTATCCCACGTAGTATTCTAATGTAATAGAAGGAAAACCTTTGCCGTAGGGTAAAATTTTAATCCGGCAAACGAATTTTGAAAGATATGCAAAGCTTAAATTTTATATATGGCTGTAAGCGGCCCCTATAGGCCTGTCCAGCTGCACTTGTGGTTCTGTGTCTGACCATCCGATACAATGTGAACATTTCTGTAGCATTGTAACGTTTCAAACCCTTGATGAAAAAGTATGTACTAGTTCTCAATAACTGAAAAAATATGAACGGCGGCAAATTACTTGATAAAGAGAGAGAAGATTCTTCAGCTGCAGCACGGAAATCCGGAGGTCGGTGTCTGAAAATGAGTACGGAACGTTCCATCCTAGGGGTCCAAAAGAACGTCGTTCTTGAACTACGGCGTGGAAAAAGGACACAGCGAACACGAGACGTCTAAAGCGAACGTCGGTTTTCGATCCTGTGAGGTAGTCAGGTTCCGAGAGTGGGTCGGACATGTACAAACTGGGGGAGAAAGTTAAGAAAATATATACTACATTTCGCACTTTCAAATAAGGGCGTTTTCGTTTGTGAGCTTACAAATGGAGGAATAAATCGGTTAATATAATGAAAAAACATTTGTTAGTACCCTGAGTGTTGATAAAGTTTACGAACGTTTAAAGAACACGAGAAATACAAAGAGCAATGTAATTATTACTATCATTTATGTTTGTATTTTTGATCCCCTGTACTCTTTGGTACGTACTACCTAACATGTCCTACAGGATGAGCAAAAAATTAAAATAAAGTGTTGAGTTTGTACCTCTAATATTATGCGTTATCTATTACGAACATAAAGAGTCTAAAATTGAAATAATAAACATATAAATTAAATGAGGATGAAACAGACGAACTATCGATTAAAATTCTATTTACAAGTAATTTACTAGTTTGTATTTAAGCGATTAGGTGTTTCATTTAGACTTATTGTAAGTTAAGAATGTCACCCAGTCTGAACATTGTCTTCCTCGGTCCAATTGACTAGGATTAACTTTTCCATACATTCCTCACCTAAAATTTAGAGCCTGGATATTTCTTTAAATTTCCCGATTCTAACACGGAATTAATGTTCTTTGCAAGCAGTTAGTAGCCCTAAAATCCAGTATATTCGTCGTAAAAATTCAGGACTGTAATAGAGGTTTTAAATTCAAGTGGATAAAAGGTTATAATTGACTAAGTATAGGTAAGGTTCTTATTTTTAGTGAACATGATAGGACAGGCTGCAATGGATTTAAAATGGACAGGTTTAGATTTAGGAAAGAGAGTGGTAGAAGCGGTTTACAAATCGAGTGGTAGATGAATGGAATAGGCTCACTAGACATGTGATAAAAGCCTCTTCCCTGCGGAGTTTTAAGAATAGACAGGATAGATTGAAGAGGTGTAACTGAACTTGGGAAGTGAAAAAAAAGAGTTGTTTCGTGTAGGCTATTACAGACTCCTTCCTTCTTTTCTTATGTTCTTAAATTGAAGGAACGACCACAGGAGATCTTAGCTGTAAATGTTGGGAGGTTAGAGAAGAATTGCATTGCCACACAGTCCCGAAGTCCCTCACATTCTATTTTTTTAATTACCACTACATTTTCAAACCTCTCGTTACAAATGTATTGGTGGTAATGCCTCCTTTGGTTTTATTTTCTCTATTTAATAGTGATAGCTAACCGTTTGAGATTGGCCCTTATTCCTTTAGGAGCTTCGGTGACCATCTTAAGTGAATTCTGCAGGACGGAAACCGGGAAGCTGGAGGACGGGTAGCTAGTGAGCCACAGGCGGAAGTCCGGGTGCGTTGATTCGGGTTTGAGGTCTTCACATACCTGTAATAGTGGGATGTGTTTGAGTGGTAAACCCGCCTGAGTGATTCGGGACTTTTTTTAATTAAAGTAAATTTCTCGCATACTTATAATACCCACACAGATTAGGATGGTATTTTTTGTGATTGGGGATTAGTGGATTTGGAGTAGGTTTCTTGCACACGTGTGGCAATGGCGCGTGCTCGAGTGGTAAAATGATTTAAGTGATTGTAGAATGTTTTAATTGGAGTAAGTTCCTCGCACACCTGTAATAGAAACTCGTAGACAAGTGGTAAACCGCTTTAGGTGATTGGGGATTTTTGTATTTAGAGTGAGGTTGTCGTTCACAGATAATAACAACGCGTGTTCGAGTTGTAAACGCGTTTGAGCGATTGGTAACTTTTATAATTGGATGAATACCTTCGCACACCTGTGATAGCAACAGGTGGTTAAATGGCAAACCTCTTAAAGATTAAGGACATTTTACGCGATGGAATTTTTCTAATCTGATTGACATCTTCACCTGTAATCGTGGCATACCGTCGAGTGGTAAACTCGTTTCATAAATTAGGACTTTTTTAATCGGGTAGGGCCCCCCTCCCCACACCGTATGAGAATCCCTACGGCCAGTTTATACCCTCGAACACCTACGATAACGACTCGTGGTCTAGTGGTAAATTAGTTTTATGGTTGAGTTGTAATTTTTTTCAAATTTGGGTGGCACTATCACACAATTATAAAGCAACCCGTGGTCTAACACTTGGTCGCGTGGCAAACTAGTTTTAGTGATTAAGACTATTTCTAAAATGCCCTTAGTGTCTTGGCAAACATAAAAAACAACATAAGAAAAGAAGGAGTCTGCAAAAATATAATCAATAGCCTATACGAGGCAGCTCCTGTTCCCATCATTGAGTTTTGTCTAACCTATTCAATTTATTCTTAAAACTCCGATTCTATAACATGACTCTTGAGCCTATTTCATTCAACTATCACTCTATTTGTACACCAATTTCCATCAATCTATTTTCTAAACTTGTCCAGCTTAATTAAACCCATTGCTACGTCTCTTATCCCGCTCACAAAAATTAAGAACCTAACCTATGTCTCCCCTATTATAACCTTTCAACCACTTGAAGACATCAATCAAGTCGCCTCGAACTCTTCTCCTTCCTAACTTATGTAGATTTAGTCACTTAAGCCTTTCACCATAAGCCTTCAATCCATGAATCATCTTAGTAATCCTTCTGTTACTTAAGACGCAAGCAAACCAATATCCATTCTATAATATGGAGACCAAAATTGCCCCTCATAGCCAAGATGAGGCATAACTAATGCCAGGTCCAGTTTCAGGTACACTCCTTTCAATAAACCACAATACCCTATTAGTTTTATCCCTAGGACTTATGCATTGTTTTCTACGTCCGAGGTCTGAATTTACAAGGCCACCTAAGTCTCTTTGGCATTCTGAACTTCCTAAAACTTCCTTATTCAGTTTATAATTATTTAGTGTATGACACTTACCTATACTAAGTTCACAGCACGTGCTTATATTAAATTCCACTTGCCATTTCTCTGACCATTGGGGTATTATGGTCAATTCATCCTGTAATAGGTCAGCATCAGAGTCAGACCATATAATCCTACTTAACTTAGTATCATCAGCAAACTTGCCCAGGTCGCTACGTATGCCTAAGTCAAGATCGCTAATATAAATCAAGAACAACAATGGCCCCAATACTGAGACTGAAATTGTCGCTTGGATTGTTCTCTTGCATACTCGTGTATCGGTAAGGTCAAATCTTTTTGAAATGGACTGGATTTCATTCGAATAAGGTTGATTAGATACCGCCTTGTTGTGCGTGAGCGGTTATTCCACCAGCAGTGATACGTTCGGAAGTGGATATCTACTCCTTGAGTGTTCCTTATTTTCATAAAGGATCCCTAAAACTACATACACATCCAGTTACAATCACTTACAGACTCGCGAACCCCAAAATTCCCTCCCAAATTACGCCCTTGGGTGAAATGACAGATAGATGAGGGAGACGCGGCGTTTTTCCCTGAGGACCTTGCTAGGCCGGCAAAAAAACAGACAGGAGCAAGGTCTTCGAGAGAATTTACGGCAAGATTAATCTTGCTCTAGTACGGCTAAGTGATTTGCCAAATTGCTACGCGGCTATCTGTGCGAGGGAAGTGGATATCGAAGCCCTCTCCTCCCCGCGTGCCTCAGACATCCTTCGAAAAATTTATCTCATACCTCAGACCCCTGGGTTGGAGGACACTAAATTGACCAAATCACCGACGAGATTCTTTAGAATCTTAAGAGGGCAAAATTAGCCAAAGTAATCAAATTTAAAGACTACACCCACGTTTTTAAAGTTGTCTTCACCGAAACCACAATGGCGATTAAGGCAAAAGAGAACGGCCTTTTCTTCTTTAACGTATGCATTTGCCCCGATCAGATTGAGCATGAGGAGTTCGTTGACCTGCAAATGTGATTCAGGTGCTACAGGTACAACGAACACACCACCGTCACTTTCCCAAACTCTACACTCACAGTTTGTTCTGTGTGCGCCGGCCAAGACCATTCCTGGCGCAAATGTAAAAGTTCGTTACAGAAATGTCTCAATTGTGGTGGCCCACACAGAACCATGGCAATAACCTGTCCAATAAAGAAGGATCAAATACAGAAAAAAAAGGCAAAGGCAGGAAAGAGGAGGAAAGAAAGGCTAACGCTACCTACGCGAAGGTTGCCAAAGCAACGGTCGCAGAGAGTAGTGTTGCCACTGCACCTACGTACTTGCAAATCGAAAAGAAAAATTGACAAAAATAATGCGTTGCATATATTATGCACACATTGCTAACTTGACTAAGCCTGGCACCTTTGCGAAGGGTCTGAACAGCATGCTAGTGAATACGTGAATAACGGCATGGAAAAATGTGGTTCCCGGAAACTCTCCGTCAAACGAGGTTCTTAGAGTGAATCTCCAACCGCAGACCAAGAAGAGCGGCAAAAAAGCTCTGGACACGAGTAATGCTCTTTCACGGGATAGCCGAGTGCAAGCTATGGCTGCCCGGCAGGAGGCACAAACGGACTGACAGACACACCTAACTACCCCAAGGAGAAGCACAAGTCAAGCGAAAGGAAGCTGCTGTTGTGAGGCCTAAGAAGGTGGAACATTCACCCCGCCCCAAAAAAGGCCTCGCAGTCACGTCGACCGAGTAGGTCCTCGTCTTCAAAGAATCGGGCTCCCAGGTACATGTACTACTCGAAGATGATAAACCTCAGAGTATATGCTGCCGAAGGGAACCAGTTTCCTGACGACGCAGGTCCAGAAGATATTGTCGATGGCGTTAGGGCCAGACAATACAAATGGGACTACGAGGCTAAAATACCTGAAGATCTGGTAAAGCTGCCTCTCTTCCGCGACCTTGTCCAAATCTCAACCGACACTTACGTTGTTCTCACGGAGGCAGAGTTACGTAAGAAGAGATTCGGCAAAGGAAAGACTCCTCCGTCTCCCCCCCCCCCCAAGTAGCAAAAGTGGACCGAGAATAAAACACTCCTCGCCATAACATTCACGCTACATTGCGAGCGTAGTATCCAAAGCTAGCCAAAAATTGAAGAAGACCTTACCCGAACGGTAACATCAACCCAAATATGTAACACTCATACCGATTATGATAACCCAATTTACGACGACTTTTCACCGAAATTTGACTTACCGTAGTAGCAAGTTTTACTAGTTACTACAAAGGCTTGAATACCAACTAATTTCGACCCCCAAAACAACACAACATGAGACTAACATTAACAGAGCTACCCTTTGACCAGGGATCTATTCATCCCTGCTCTCGTGTACTATATTTTACTAAACTGTCTAATTTTTCTGAAGATACCTTTCCACCAGGAAAATATACCCCCTTCAAACTTACACTAAACTTACCTTTACTAGCTTTTTCAAAACCCTTTCACCACTATACTCTCTTACTTTTGCTCTACTAATCTATACTTCCTAACTTGTTATGTCCAATGTCCCAAACAAAACTGACCCCTGAGGAACCCCACTGGTAGCATTCACCAACTCAGATTTGATTCCATCTATACTAACACTTTGCTGTCTGTCACTAAGCCTCGACTAAATTCACTTAAAAATACTTCCCTCGATCACATGCGCTTAAACTTCATTCGAAAGTCTCTAGTGTGGCACCCTGCTGAAAGCCTTACTAAAATCCAAATAAACAATATCGTAATTCTTATCTCTATCGGCAGCATCGTCACCTTTCTATAAAAAGACAGTAAATTAGTTTAACACGATTTTCACATAATAAATCCGTTTTGAGATTCTGTAATCAGCTTAGGTTCATCTCAATGATTCCTAATAAATTTCGCTCTTACAGATTTCATCATTTTCCCACACCTGAAGTCAAACTCACTTCTATGTAATTAAACATAATTTCACACTATTAATAGGGACACAAGGTCCACTGGTAAACTCTTTGTAATAATTAAAAGTTGTGTTTTTTATTAAGGAAAACAATTACGAAATTTCATGGGGGAAATATTCATCCGGGGTAATTTTGGAAGGGGTGGGGGTGACAGATAAATGGAAAAGGAGACTAGCTTTTTTCTTCAATGTAATCACGTTTATTAGCATCAGTCATAGTTAACGTTACTTGCTTTATTTAAAATAAATTAATGAGTGAGCTCAATTCTATCTTTGTTTTTATGGCAATTTAGAACTTGTCTGTGATTGCGAACATTTCATACGGAGGGTTTTCTCGATAGAAGCACCAGATTCTAGAAGCTGGTATTCTAAATAACCTGACCCAAATGGAGCAATACAAAGAGGACAGGCAAAGAAAGATGTTGGGAATAGGGATATTTCTAATAAGGTTTTGGAAATTTTGGTATTCCAAAAGCTTATCTCAAATAGAATATGCCAAAGGGGATATTTACAAAGGTATTCTACTGAGATGTTCCAAATGTGGCATTTCAAACTAGTATTCCAAGTGGAGTATTCCAAAAAGGCATAGAAAATTGAGTATTCATAAAACAGGTATCCCAAATAAAGTATTCGAAAACAGGTATTCTAAAGGTATATGGCAAAATGGAATATCTAACATACGATTTTCCAAGTAGAAATATTTCTGAACAGGTATTCTACACAGCGTATATGTATAGTACAATGGATATTCTACAAAAGATATTTTCAAAAAGTATTAAAATACGATATTACAGAAGAGGGATTCCTAAAGGATAATTCAAAATACGACTCCAAAGGGACATTTCCAATTAGGTATTTTAAAGTGGATATTCCGAATAAAGTATTCAAAATTGAAGTGTTGCTCAATCCCGAATAAGGTATTGCAAGTGGGACTGTTCATAAATGAGTATTAATAATAGATTTTCAAATGGGATATTCTAAGTTGGGTATTGTAAAGTTGGTATTTCAAATAGGGTATTTGGATAGGGTGTTCCAAACGAGTGTTCCAAATGAGTTTTCATAATGGATATTACAATTCTGTACTTTAAATTAGATTTTTCATTTTCAGAAAGCCTATTCCAAATTGGTTTTCAAAATAGATTCCGAATTAGGTATTCTAAAATTTGGTCTTTTAAATTGGAATGTTCCCGTAAGAGTATTCCAAATAGTTTCTTTAAAGGGATATTCCATATTGGGTATTCACCCCAAAATTCCTTCCTGTCGCCGGACAGACCATCCTAGATGGATCACAATTACCAAAAAAGGAAAACTACTCATAGTAGTACCAAATATTTGATCCCTAGCGGTAGAAACTTAGAATTATGAAAAAGAACTATGTATTACAGTCTGGAAAAATATTGTTTGTACAGAATTATGAACTAGCAAAGACCCCCAAATCCCCTGGAGGTTTATTTAAGAGAGAATGGAAAGGAGGAATGTTAAAGGATCTCGCGAAAATCCCTGCGTTCTCCCAGATCCATCGACTGACACAGAGGGTCCTGCCTCATAATCACCTGCACCCCCGTGTTCAGACGAGCAATCGAGGCACCAATCTGGCTCAGAGCCTTCGTAATTTAATGTAAATATAGACTGTATCTCTACAGAGAGAGAAAAGAAAGCCTATCTCACCTAACACAGCTCTCGCTCTATAGTGATTTAAGTATTTTAATCAGTCGGGAGGTAAAATTAAGGTATTTTAAGGTGGGTTCAATGCCCATCAGAAGTTACCGGAAAGGCTCGTCAAGACCAGCAATTAAAAATGAGCTGATTCAGAGAGGCTAGTGCAATTAAGTCAATCTAGAAGGGAACGAGGCACATTTATACAGCTTGGACGCAATTTCCCGGGCCTACTTGTCTTAATTAGGTTCTGATAATATTTACAGGATCGTAATGATCCTAAACGAAAGAAAAACAAGAGAATGCGCCTGCGAACCAAACTGACAACCTTAGCGTACCAATATGAAATAAGAATTAAATTGAATTTACTAAATAATCAAAAGGAAGTGACGCCTCTTAACTAAAGCAGCTGTCCATGGCTGCAAACTTCCAACGGAAATGGTCACAATGACGTCTTGTCAGTGTAGAATCTGAACAGAAAGATTTTTTTACTGTGACCATTATCACTAGACGAATACGGAAAAGGGGTCATAAGAGAGACTACTTTACCTGAGCTCCACGAATACAATGACGAAGTGGCGCTCATTGTCTTAATCCAAGCAAAATAAGAAAACGACATACGTCTGCTCGGAAATTGGTAATTATGATTTAATATAAGAATAATTTCCTACATAGAGAATGGAAAGTTACAAGGGATATAAGATATGCAGAAGGAATTAATTTAACAATTAATGTTTTTATAAGTTATATTTTAAGGTAATATGTACCACTTCTATTCCTAAAGATATTGGTTGTATTGCTACAACTGTATTCATAACCCAGATATTTCATGTTTGTGTTATTTTATAGGAAAAGTAATTCGGTGCTATTGTAGGGATGAATCTGTAGGGTTCACATTATAATATGGAATAAGACACTCAAACAAACCTCAAAAATGAGCACTTTAAAGTGTTTTAGGAAATCTTATAATGGGTTCACGTCGAACCAAAATAGCATTTGACTTTACTCTTAGTAAAAAACGATTCAACTAATGGTTTTGTTTTATTTCTGTTAAAATTAATATATCTTTAATTAAAAACAAACCATATGCAATAAAAAAAAACCTTTATTTGAATCTGTTAAACGCTTTAGGTATGAAGCCATTATATCGAACAAATATTTAGGACAACTATATTATAAAATACTTATATATAATTATATAACAATTATAAGATTCGATAATAATGTAAAACGCTGTAAAATAAATAAATGTAAGTAGAATGTACAAATTTAATGTTATTTGGAACTCATATTGAATGTATAAAAATTAATTCCATATGTATCTGTTGATTACCTCAATGTATGCGACCCATATGGATAAAGGAGAAATTAAAAAATAACTCAAGATGAAGAGAAGTACATCCAAAGACTATCCAAGATCCTTCCGGATATAGAATACTGAATCCAGCACCGAAGAATTTCCTTATCCTGAAATAAATCTCTAATCACCTTTACCCAGCCTGCAATCATGTAAGACAGCCTGCAAGCAAGTAAGAAGACCACTCTTTTCCTTGGAGTATATGCCTCACGTAATGTCACTCCCCTGAGGAATCGAACCGGTAGCCACTCAAACCGAACCAAGAAACTATCTGGCTACCTAAGAGTGGTAACAAACCTCGGTGACAAATCACGCTTGGTAACTGAACCACTCACAGCAGGGATAAAACACATAAATGTATACTTTACTGGCTTGTAGCCGTTATTTCTATTCAGATTCCAATCATATCTAGTTCAAATATTAAATTATAGTCTACATTATGAACCTGCTAGGTATTTTAAATACCTCCATAAGTTGGTCGCGCAGTGAAAGTAAACTGAGGTGACTCAGTCTGTCCAAATGAGGTCATAGAAGTGCCTTATATAAGGGAAAAAATAATTTGGGGGTATTTAATCGCAAAATATATTGCTCTGTAGATTGGGACCTTATTTTCCCTTCGTGAACCTACTGCTTATTGTTTTGGGACTTTAAGATCAGTCCAGATTAAGACATAAAACTTTTCCATATTGTCTAAATTTAAAATTGCCCCACCATTAATGTAATCACTTCAAAGTTATCATGACTCATATGCGGAACCTTATACTTTTCCACTTTGAGTTGCATCTACTATCTTTCCGATCATTCGACTAAGCTATACAAGTCTTTTTATTTTTCGTATTCACTATTGTATTTTTCCTTAGTTCCGAGTTTCGTATCATCGGCAAATTTTTAAAAAAAATTCCATAATATGTCAACATCAAAATAGTTTATATATATATATATATATATATATATATATACTAACAAATAGAAAGGTCCGAGTACAAATCTACGAGGAACGCCACTAGTAACCGGCGCCTGGGAGGAACTATTTCCATTAACAACATCCCTCTGCCTACAGTTTTCCAGTCATTCTTCAATATATTTGAATAAACTGTCCCATATTCCGTGAGTTTTTAGCTTTCTATGGAATTTTTTATGTCAAAAGACGTTTTAAAGTCAAGATAGTCTATATCTACAGTTTCTCTGGTCAAACGTTTTTATCATTTCGTGTAAAAAAATCAGGCAAATTAGTTATGGCAAGATCGTCCACGTCGAAAGCTCTACTACGTGTAATTCATTAATGTATTTACCTATAGACGCCATACAAGCCTATCTAAAACAATAGACTGCAATAGTTTACTCAGGACTGAAGTAATAGAAATTGATTGAAAGTTTCTAGGATCAATCTTTATTCTTTTTTTTAATATTGGTTACATTTGCTTTTTCGAACACTTCAGTATCTATTTCCTCACTAATGAAATTTTTTGAAAATTATACAAAGGTCTTCTAATACTTCAATTTATAACTCTTTGAGGTAGATATAATATATTTTATCACTCTCAAGCGTTTGGTAATTTTCATTTTCTTAATAAAAATACTAATTTCATTTGCAGCAAACCTAAAATTTGAGACTATTTATTCTTCAACAGTTTTTTCCCCTTTGTATTATGAGTAAAGTAATTGTCTATTCTATGGTGAAAACATTTGGTGTATAGCCAAAAATACCTATTTCTTGTACAGGAATTTTAAGCATGAACAAAATGGTGATCATCGTGAATAAAGTGCGAACAGGGTGAGGATGAGAGGGGACTTCTAAACCACTTTTTTATTTCTAAACGAAAGCCAACGAGGTCATTTCCTGAAAAGGTTCTCAAATCAGATTCGTAAAAAAAATGTTAAGTTGAGTGATAAGAAAATGTGTGGAAGTTACAAGGTCTATACATTAGAAGCGTCGTGAAACGAAGAGCGCACAACTCTCTTGGTCTAGATCTCCCTTTGATGAGGCGATTACTACAGTTCTGACCTTCTCGAGGGTAGGCATGAAGGACTTGGCGAGGTGGCAGTTCTGAAGGAGGACCCAGGTCCCCATCTTGACACCCTCCTCGATCAGCTTGAGGGCGATGGGCCCCTGGCCCTGGCCGAGGGACACGATCTGGATGCGGTCGCCACCCATTCCCTGATAACAGAAACTGCTAGTTTAAATTGAGTAATTATTATTGTTATTATTAATATTACCTATTATTATTATTTTGCTATTATTATTATTTTGTTATTATTATTACTATTATTATTACTACTATTATTATTATTATTTTGTTATTATTATTCTTATTATTATTATTATTTTGTTATTATTATTCTTATTATTATTATCATTATTATCATTGATATTATTAGTGTTACTTTGATAGGGCTGAATGTGTTGAATGTCTAGTTGTGTCCTGGAGAGTTTATATGTATTTTAAGTAGTAAATGCACGTATCCAGCCATACACCCACGAAATTTCCGATCTCACTTTGTGAATAAATACCGATGACAAAATTAATTATGGCGGAAAAATTTCTATCTATCAAATAGATTTTCCTAAATTCATATTCAAACTCTCTGTTTAAGGAACTATAAATTAATCTAATAATTCCCGAAAGCTAATTTAGTGACACCTTTAATTTTGATTGGTTAGTATTTAAGCCGCGGTAATAAAAAGTAATTTGTCATTAAAACTGAGCCAAAGGGTGCTTCTTAGGTTGTATCTTCAGGATCCTGTGATCTTGATTACGAATTTGTTCGTATATATTTTAATGTATATTATTTGGGTCTACTCTGAGTTAGTTTGGGATTTCCAGGTGTGTGAAAGGTGATTTTTGTACCCGAATCTAAATGGTAATCTTTCTGTATGTGATTATGAGTGCATATTTCATATGTTTGGGAGTGTACAAAGGGAGGCAACGCCAATGGTCTCACGTATCGTGGACCTGATGGCCGATCAAATGATGAAATGCACACAATGATCAGAATGACAACACTGGTGAACTCTAAGGCACCAGAGGCTGGTCCTCGTTAGAAGGATGGGGGTGACTGGTAATTAACGTGTGTTGACGCCCACCAGTGATAGATGAACCATAAAAGACCCCAGGGAAGGGCACTGTTCTAGAGGAACACTAGAACCCCACCGGCAGGCTTCCAGACCAAGGGAGAGAATGGATATGTATTGGTGCGTGATGATGGGTATGGAATTACCCTCACCCCGCGGGTGAACTTCATTGTATTCGCCAATGGGCACCCAGCTCGTGACACTGAGCTTGCTGATTGAAACCCCCGCCTTGACGTCAGTAATCCATGTGTTAGGTGATTAGAAATTGGGGTGTACTCGTATGTATGGGTTCCGTTGAATATATGGGTCAGAGTGGTTTGTGGGTAATGGGGAAGTGGGTGTGAACCTTTCCTTACATCTCTGTATTTGTTCTGTAAGTTTAAGTTTATGTATGTGCGTACATATAATAAATTCACATAGGAATTTATTTTCGAATGCAAATTTATTTGATTTATTTGTGAGAGAGATGGAGGTGGAAATGCTCGTGTACGTTTATACATGTATGAATGCGATGGAAGGAAAAATTTACATATTTATTTACACGAATACATATACATAATTGTTGACACGAAGCTTGATCATATATATATATATATATATATATATATATATATATATATATGAGAGAGAGAAAGAGAGGAACTTTTCGTAAGTGAGAGAGTAACAGTATATGAGTAAATTTGCCATTAAATGCGGATGTAAAGGTATGTACATAAACTATGATATCATGTGTAAGTGTATGAAAGTAGACACCTTGCATTGTTTTCTTTAACATATGAAAAAATATTCCAATAAATACACATGTCTGTGCGCACATAAGAGTATACGTTCGTGTGTGTTATATATATGGGTGTGAAGAAGAGGAAACCTTCCATTGTCTTCTGCAACACGTGCGCGAATATACCAATAAGTACGCATGTGAAACTTTATGAGCACATATATATATATATATATATATATATATATATATATATATATATATATATATATATATATATATATATATATGTGTGTGTGTGTGTGTGTGTGTGTAAGAGGAAATCATACGTAATTTAGTTTCTTTTTCTAAAGTTTAATTTACGGTTTTTTATTTAGTTTATATTTTTATTCATCTACATAGTCTTAATCTAGTTTTTTTATGTTTTAATTTCATTTTTTTAAATGGTCTAAATTATTAATTAAATACCTAAATTTCGTGACTGATTGCCGCTCATTTATGACTTAATAGCTAACCAACGTAAGTCGTAAGGAAACGTTTAGTAATCGCGCAGTTGCCCCCGTATTAGTGGAAAGTGCTTCAAAACAATCTGTGAAAAACTTGCTAGTGCACTATTATTGATAGATAAAATTTATACATCCCATGCAACAATGCCAAAACAATCAAGTTACAAGCAAAAATTTAGAAAAGAATGGTTAAATAACTCTTTTTGTAAAGACGGGTTGTTAGAACTGCCAAATGATGTGACTAAAGCATACTGCAAATTTTCTAGACTCTCATTTCGCGCCAGGTATGCAGATAACAAGCAGCATAATGATACAAAGAAACATTTATTTCATGGCTCTCTCTCATCGTATGCAAAGTTAGATTTTACTAAGATAACTGACACCTGAAAAATACATTTGGGAGAAGCGAGGTATGCTTTATTCATTGCTGAACATTGCTTTATTAACACTTGTAATCATTTTACTAATATCTGTAAAAAAGGTATTTTTAGATAGTAAGATTGCTGGACACATGAAGCTTCATCGGACAAAGTATACAACTGTAAAAAAGCATTTATTATATCTTTATTTTATAAATGAATTAAATGCCGATATTGATAAAGCCGGTCACTGAATTCTCATAGATGAATCTACAGACATCAGCATCACAAAGTTTTTAGGTATCGTCATAATATATTTAGGTATAGTCAACATTTCTTGCATTAGCTCTAATTGAAGAGTGTTCAGCTGAAACACTAGTAAGTGTTGTAAAATCTACTTTACAAAAGTACAATTTAGATATCAAGAAATTAATTGGAATAGGAACAGATAATGCAAGTGCCATGACTGCTGTGAACAATGATTTGCATCCCAAACTGAAACTGGAGCAACCTTCTTTAACACTTATAAGATGTATGTGCCATTCTCTACAATTAGCTACCTCAAAAGCTGTGGGAGACACACTTTCTCACTACTCAGATTTTATAGTTAGTGGCCCTTATAACTAATATTCTCATAGATTAACACTCGATGGTTATCAATTGCATCTGCTGTAAATCGAATCTGTGATCAGTGGGTGGAACTAAAATGCCATTTTGAAATTGCTCGAAATGTAGAACCATGTTACAATGCAGAAATACTGTATAATTCTTATGCTGATGAAAAGAATTTGGTATATTTTTTTATATTTGAAAAATATATTGAATGAAGTAAACAGAGTTAATCTCAGTTTTGAATCAAATACTGCTGATCCAAGTAAATTAGTAGAAGGCCTTGGTTTCCCTATAAAAAGTCTTTTAAAGCAAATATTAATACCTACAAATTAACTTGATTTTTTTACTTGCAACATTGATAAAAATCTAGATGCAAATCTATACTTAGACTATGAAGCTGACAAAGAATTAAGAGAATTTAATCTTGATGAAGAAGAAGCCAATGTTATTAAAAGTAGATGCAGAATGTTTGGTATCAAGCTTGTCAAAGAAATTAGGCACAGAGTTCCCGAAAATGTTGAAATCTTGTAAAAGATGTCCGCATATTTAGTTTCAAATGCCTTGAATGCATCAAAAGAACCTATAACAGAATTGCTTGAAATGTTCCATATATATCCAAATGACATAAGACAAATAGAACTAGAATGGAAAACTTTAACTCTTATTGAATGGGTCAATGTCAAAGACACCCAAAAGTTCTGGGCAGAAGTTTCAATCCTTTCAAAGAATTGGCATTCTTTGCCAAAACGATTTTTACCATACCATACTCAAATGCTGAAGTTTAGTATAATGATCATTGTAATATGTAAGCAAAGAAATAAAATGGTGCACGAACTTCTCGTTGCAATTTTAACAATTCGTGCTGGGCTAAAGAGAGTTGGAAAGAATTATCATACATTTAGTATCCCAGAGAGTTTGGGAAAAACAATGAAATTTTATTCTCCAAACTTAGAAGAGAATGAAAAACATGTAGAAGAAAATTTAGAAGAAGCTTAATTTAGTTGTTAAGCAATTTTAATAAAAATTTTGCTCTTTTTTATTTTATTTTTTTATTTTGGAGTTTGATCTTTTTTATTCTTTTTTTCCGAACCTTATCTGGTTCTATTTGGTATCATGAAGGTGGCAACCCTGTTCTTCTGCATCAGATTAGTGAATCTGCAATAAGTACACATGTGAATCTTTGTGTGCGCATGTACGTATGTTGGTGTACGAAATTAAGAGCCTCAGCTTTTACAACATATGCACAAATGTGCCAATTTGAAAAGGAAACCTCGCAGACTTCTGCGACATATGTGAAAATGCATAATTAATAGACATGAAAATATTTGTGTGTACATACATGTATGCGTTTACGTGGAGGTGTCTGGGCGTAAATATGCTAATGATTACAGGTGTGAATCTGTGTGTGTCCACATTCTTCCTCGACATATGTATGTGCAAATGCATAATAAATACACATGTAAATATTTGTGTCCACATACATGTATGCGTTCATGTAAGGTGTATGGGTGTAAATATGCTAATGATTACAGGTGTAAATCTGTGTGTGTCCACATTCTTCCTCGACATATGTATGTGCAAATGCATAATAAATACACATGTAAATATTTGTGTCCACATACATGTATGCGTTCATGTAAGGTGTATGGGTGTAAATATGCTAATGACTACAGGTGGGAATCTGTGTGTGTCCACATTCTTCCTCGACATATGTATTTGCAAATGCATAATAAATACACATGTAAATATTTGTGTCCACATACATGTATGCGTTCATGTAAGGTGTATGGGTCTAAATATACTAATGATTACAGGTGTGAATCTGTGTGTGTCCACAGTCTTCCTCGACATATGTATGTGCAAATGCATAATAAATACACATGCAAATATTTGTGTCCACATACATGTATGCGTTCATGTAAGGTATATGGGTGTAAATATGCTAATGATTACAGGTGTGAATCTGTCTGTGTCCACATTCTTCCTCGACATATGTATGTGCAAATGCATAATAAATACACATGTAAATATTTGTGTCCACATACATGTATTCCCTCATGTGGAGGTGTGGGGTGTAAATATGCTAGTGATTACAGGTGTGAATCTGTGTGTGTCCACAGTCTTCCTTGACATATGTGCAAATGCATAATAAATACACATGTAAATATTTGTGTGCACATGCATGTATGCGTTCATGTGGAGGTGGAGGTGTGTAACTATGCTAATGATTACACGTGTGAATCTGTGTCTGCCCATAGAGAAATTATTCTTGCGTAGATGTGTGAAAGAAGAAACCTCCCATTGTCCTCTGCAGCATATGCGAGTGACAATACGGACACGTATAAATAAATATTTTTGTGTACATACATATTTGAACTTGCGTTTAGATGTGTGTCAATAACTACACACGCGAGTCTTTGTGTGTACATACGCGTGAGCGTTCGTGAGTGGCTGTGCAAAAGAGGAAACTCACATTGTCTTCGGCGAACTTGAGTAATGGATGCTAATGATTACACGTGTGAATCTGTGTCTGCCCATAGAGAAATTATTCTTGCGTAGATGTGTGAAAGAAGAAACCTCCCATTGTCCTCTGCAGCATATGCGAGTGACAATACGGACACGTATAAATAAATATTTTTGTGTACATACATATTTGAACTTGCGTTTAGATGTGTGTCAATAACTACACACGCGAGTCTTTGTGTGTACATACGCGTGAGCGTTCGTGAGTGGCTGTGCAAAAGAGGAAACTCACATTGTCTTCGGCGAACTTGAGTAGGAAGCTGGAAGGATCCGCGCCGGGCGTCAGGAGGAAAATGAGCGGCATGCAGGAGTTGGAGGCGCTGAAGGTCCTGGCGAGGTCGAACGGGGGCGGCTCGATGTACACCTGTCCCAGATAGTCTAGGGGAAAGGACAGATAGATCGAAATAATTTTTGATTTAAAGCGATTTTGAATATAAAAATAAAGAGAAAACTAACGAGGTCATGAGTAGCCACTTTGGCGTGGGTCTAAACAGAGGCGATAAGATAAGAGATTTGAAAGAAGCGTAGAAGACAACGTGGGAGGGCGCCAGTTTCTCTTGAAGCAATGGGGTCGGAGGAGAGGGGGGGATTTTTGTCATGTTTCTATGTATTTGCACACTACGGATGTGGTTCCGAAAGATACGTGGCCCATACTTGAGCCCACGACCCCGCAAAGGGGTGGATAGTGTAACAGCGATAATGCACTTAATAAACCTGAGAGATGGAGTAACGCCGCACCCTACCGACCCCATGGCCTCAAGAGAAACTGTTGTTCTCTTTTGAGTCATCCTTTGTACTTCTATGAAATCTTACAGTATATATTTCCCGCTTGTATAGGACCCACCAAAGGGTGAAAGAGGGTGTTAAACTGTCTATAAAAAGGTTTCTCCTGCTAGAACTGAGACAATTGATTAAAATCTATTCAGGGGTGTTTTTTTAAAAAACATATCTAATTTATTTTAGAAACTTCCTATTGTATCATTATGACTTTATTAATTGACTTCTTGTCTGACCATTGGAAGAGGACTATGCTTTGGGTCTTCATAAGCAAAGGGTAGAGCGAACGATATTAATACAGTTATTTGAAAAATAAATTAAGTCCTTAACTATTAATGAAATTATGTCCTATGCAGACAAAATAAATATTGAAAATATCTTACATATGTCGCTCGAATAAATTTAGAAAATATTTTACATATGTGGCCTGAATAAATATGGAAAAATCTTACATATGTGGCCGAAATAAATAGGGAAAATATCTTACATATGTGGCCTGAATAAATATGCAGAATATCTTACATATGTTTCCCGAATAAATATGGAAAATACATTATCTATGTGGCCAAAATAAATATGGAAATTATTTTACATGTGTGTCCTAAGTAATATGAAAAATATCTCATATGTCACGAATATATATGACAAAAATCTTACATATGTGGGCCGAACAAATATAAAAAATTTCTTATATTGCCGTATATATATGGAAAATATTTTACATATGTGTCCAGAATAATTAAGGAAAGTATTTCATATGATCGAGAAAATATGTAAAATATCTTATATATGTGACTCAAATAATTATGGAAGATATCTTACATTTGTGGCAAGAATAAATATGAAAAATACCTTACATATGTGTTGCGAATAAATATAAAAAAGATCTTAAATATGTGTACCAATAATATGGAGGATTGCTTCATATGTTGCCCGAATAAATATAGAAAATGTCTCATATGTCCCGGAAATATATGAAAAATATCTTAAATATGTAAACAAATAAATAAAAAAAATGTCTCATAAGGCATGAGTAAATATGAAAATTATCATATATTTGTAGCCGACATAAATGTTGAAATATCTTATATATGTGCTCGAAGATCTATATAAACTACCCCATGTATATGGTCCGAATAAATAGGTAAAATTGGTTATATAGCTGGAGTTAATTTGGACAATATGTTATATACTCGTATGTGGACCGAATAAATGTGGAAACTATTTTCAATATGTGGACCGAAAAGATATAAAAATTGTCCTATATGGACAGAAAAAATATAGAAAATATCTTACACATGTGGCATTAAAAATATTCGAAAATATCTCAGTTATCTGGCCCGAATAAATATGAAAATTACCTTGCCTATGTGGCCTAATAAGTATGGAAAAATATCTCAAATATGTTGCCGGATTAAATGTAGAAAATATCATAGATATGTAGCCTAAATAAATATGGAAAATGTGTCCTGTGACTAGGAAAAATATTGCAAATATCTTACATATGTTGCACTATTAAATATTTAAAAATATCTCATGTGACCGAAAAACTATGAAAAATGTCTCAGAAGTCTAGGATAAATATGGAAAATATCTTACATAGGTGGCATAATAAATAATAAAATATCTTATCTATGTGCCCTGAATTCATATGGAAAATATGTTACATACATATGTGGCTCGAATAAATATAGAAAATCTCTCGTATGGCAGAAATAAATATGTAAATCATCATATATGCATATGTCTCCTGAATAAAGATGGGAAAATATTATTTATTTGTGCCTCATATATATATATAGAAAGTAACTTGCATTTGTGGACGAATAATAATGAAAAATTTCTCATATGACCTGAATAAATATGGAAAATATCTTGCATATGTGGAAGAATAAATATAGAAAATATCGTAAACATCTACCCTGAATAAATATGGAAAATATTACATATTTGGCTTGAATAAATTTGGAAAATATCTTACATATACGGCCAAATAAATATAGAAAATATCTCATAGGGGCCGAATAAATATGGAAGATATCTTAGATATGTGGCCCGAATAATGTAGAAAATATCTTACATATGTGACCAGAATGAATATGGAAAATATCTCATTTTTTACCAATATACATAAATGAAAATGATTATGTGCTCTGACTAGAGGTGGGAAATGTTTTATCTCTCCAGAATAAAGATGGAAAATATCATATGCGACAAGACTGAAAAAATATATATATATATATATATATATATATATTGAGGCCGAATAAAGATGGACAATATCTTCTGTGGCCGTGGTTAGGTCATCTCATAAGTAATGTGGCATATTTTTTATGTCATCATTTTTTTATGAATAGAAATTAAAGAGCTCTTAATTCAATTTTATTTTTAAAAGTATTTATTCATATAATATTTAATATACTTTCCACCAGTTTCTACCACAGGTTTTCATGTTTCTGCTAACTTTTCAATATCATATATGTTAAAAAAATTTCCTTTTTTTAAAAAAGGTTCACTAAGGTGGTTTCGACCTTTTCTTTTGTCGACATCTTCATTCTCTTTATGTGATTCGTTAAACTCCTAAAAGATAGTAATTTCATTTAGGGTCAAGTCGGATCAATATGAATGATACTCATTGGCTCCAACTCGAAACCTTTTAGCGTTTGTATGGTATCTCTTGCGATATGATGATTCGCCCTTGTCTTCGTGAAAGAACACTCTTCTTCTATCGGTTAATGCCAGACTTTTTCTTCAACTGCTTCATGCACACGGTCCAATTGAGTACAGTAAACCTTTTGGCGATAGTTTAATTTGAAATGAGAAGTTCAAAAGCGATTATGCCATTCGTATCCCACTAATCTCACAAAAGATTTTTTCGTGAATGATTCTCCTGTTTGGGCTGAGGTATTGTTTAATTCTTCAGGATTAATCCAATATCTAGTACGTTTAATAATATTGTTGGTTCTTTTTTGCAAGTGTACCTCTGACAAGTTGTGAAGAATCCATTACACTAACCGTAAAACCCTGCCTAACTCCTTTAAATGAAGATGAACGGCGAAATAAATTGAATGTAATTTTTTAGCAATTGTCCAACAATTACAATCATATTTTCTTCCACTTTTATTGATAAAAGATGTGGATCAAATTATACTTCTCGTTCTGAACAGAATTCATCTTTGAAACTAACGTTACCCGAGCAAAATATGTAAATCGGCATTAATTATGGGATGACCTAATAGGTAGAGAATGACTTATTTTTCCCCGTATGGAGCAAGGTATACAGAGATAGCAAACACCTTAAATATATATATATATATATATATATATATATATATATATATATATATATATATATATATATATATATGGAAACTGGCCGGTATAAAGTTAGGGGGACTAAATCAGGCTTCTAAGTTTTATAGTAATTGACACCGAAATTCTCGCAGTTTGGATTGACAAGTCTTGAATGATATGGAGCCTTGTCATAATGAAAAAGAACTCTACCATAAAGCGATCGATCCATTTATAAAGAATAAATTCTATAACGATCAATGTTTTCGTGACCCATTCTGTTAAAATAAAATCCTTATTTTACTAAATTTAACCCCAAATATTATGTCTTCTCTCAAACTTCTAAGAATCCTTCCTGACTTTGTGGGTTTATTTTTTTTAAATGATGTAAATCCTCTATTTTTATTCACGTGAGACTCTACATCTCACTATGACGGTGAGTCCCCGCTTTGCTAAATTTTGTTTTGTAATAACATTGTAACTATTCAGACAATTCTAATAAGATTTGAAACTCTTATGTTGTTTTACATTCGCTTTCGAATGGTATGAGTGCCAACGTCCTCCCAAAGTTAGCCCGGGGATTATTTTATTTTGGCAATAACATCATAACTATTCGGCGGATTCTAACGAAATTTGAAACCCTTATGTTACTTTACATTTTCTTTCCACTGATGCAATTGCCAAGGTTATCTCAAAGTTACTCCGATAATTATTGAAAGTTTTGAAGGTCGTACGGTCATAAATCAGAATAAGTGAGAGCACGCGACATTTTGGTCAGCACACCTTGTTTTATTTTTGCTCGGATTTGTATAAAACGTTATAGATTTATACTTAAATATTTTGTTTAAAACATAACATTTAAACCTATTTTGACATGATCAAAAAACATTATACTGGAACCTTTTCAACTTCTTTCATACATACATAAGTTCTTGTTTCAATTCATTAACCACCAGTAAAGAGAACTTCGCCAATTTTCCGTATATACAATTAATGTAAGAGTTGTGGTTCTGGAGGGTGACTATAAGTTTAGCACTACTTATTGATTCTTCCACTTCTTTTTACACAGCATACACCCTTCTACAGATAATATGCAAAACATCTTCAAAATTTTACCATCAGAATTATAGGGCAACCCGAGAAGGGTAAAGTGAAGCTAAGGCTAACCCGATCATCACGGAGATAGTGAAGAAGTAACGTCTCTTTACGTGGGACGAGTAACGATCTCTAATTACACAAGTATACCCATACCTAGACATACATAAAACATCGTGAATATCTGACCCTCCTAATACTGGGGTAATCCGATATGGTAAAAGCGAAGTTTAGGGGAATCGAGTACCCCCATTCCCTCCAAATCTACTAAAAGAGGCTTCTATCTGCAGTGGTGATTCTTTACTCTCGAGCAGGCGAAAAGAATCAGCTCTGCTGGGTGTAACGATTTTGCTGGGGGAAAAAAGAGTCATTCTTTAATCTTGAGCAGACGAAAAGAATCAGCTGTGCTGGGTGTAACTATTTTGCTGGGGGAAAAAGAGTCATTCTTTACTCTTGAGCAGACGAAAAGAATCAGCTCTGCTGGGTGTAACTATTTTGCTGGGGGAAAAAAGAGTCATTCTTTACTCTTGAGCAGGCGAAAAGAATCAGCTCTGCTGGGTGTAACTATTTGGCTGGGGGGAAAAAAGAGTCATTCTTTACTCTTGAGCAGGCGAAAAGAATTAGCTCTGCTATGTGCAACTATTTTGCTGGGAAAGCGAATCTGTTTTGCTACTTTGCCAGATAAAATGACCACCTTTGCTGAGGGGGGTAACTAGTTTGCAAGTAGTGGATAAACGTTTTGTTCGACATATCTGCTTTCTTTCACACACTTTTACAGAGTATTTCCCTTTGCTGGGGTAAATAATCCCTTTGGAGTGGGTAAATCTGTTAAAAAGGTTGAAGAGCTAATGTAATGTGATGAATAACCTCGGTCGTGAGTGAGTATTTTACTGAGGTGAGTAAGCTTTCTGTTTGGCTAAGTAACTTCTTTGTAACGAGTGAATAACCTTTTATGAGTAACCATTTTGCTGGGAGTGCAACCTCTTTTCACTTACCACTAACCTTCATACTAGTGTAATTTACCTTTTTTTTGAGTGAGTAAACCTCTTGTGACTCTGTAACCCATTTTCAGTGGTTAACCTTGTCGCAATAGCTGAGCAACCCTCTTGATAAGTATAATGCTTCAGGTAACATCTCTAATAATACGTGCCCTCCCAGCCTTAATTCCCACAGGTGAATCTGCGATTATATATCTTCCACCCATTTTTAAATCTCCTTTATTTTCCCTTCCTTTACAGATCACTCCTTACTATGCTTCTGAGAGATATGCCATCGTTGTTCTTTACCTCTTTATTTTAAGTCCTAAATAACAAAAAACGGTCTTTAAACAGTTTCAGTGATTAACCCTTTCCTTAGGAGTGAGGAAACCCGCCTTTACCAGCGACGAAGTCCAAGATCCCGGGCACAACTTTGTCCGGGCGCAGACACCTCAGGACGCAAAGTTTCCGAAGTCTCGACAGATCTTCGTCGCCTCCGAGGGAAATCTGTATCTTATGAGCATTTTCTGACTCGGAGAATTCCTTCCACTCAATCAGACGGCTCTGGAAGCTCTCAGCTACGCCCTGGAAGAGTTCCATAACTGAGTGAGTTGGGTAAATTTGCTTTAAAATGGTGTATATGTTTAGAAAAAGATAGTTAAATGTATGATAAAAGTCGATAAATCCCGCATAAGCCAGGCGTGTTAATTGAATGTCCGCGTTTGTAAAATGAATTCTCTTTCAAAACCGGTTTTGAATTAATTATTTAAAAAAACCGGTTTTAAATTAATTCTTTTCCAAGCCCGTTTTAATTCTCAAATTTTTAAATGGAATTTTCAGCTATTGACGATCTTTTTTTATTCAAAGGCTTTTGCTATATCAATTTATTCAATTTATAGGTATTCCGTAGTTTTGTGAATTAATAATACTTTAAAACGGAATTTGATTTTAATATTTATATTTTATCAAGAACGACAGACGCCAGGTAAAGGTGAAGAACTATTGAACAAATAACAACAAAAGCCATAGATTCAGTCAAGGCGAGTCGTAGAAGAAAGGAGAAGGAAAGACACAACAATACAACTACATCCTACATAATTGCATCCCAATAACTGTGTTGGAAACTGCCAATACACACATCTTCATGTGTATCAAAAAATCTAATCATACTTTATATTTTATTTTTATTAAGTCTAGTTCCACAGTAATTACCCTGCTTTGAATACACATTCACAACACAGAAGAGGATAGGAATGATCTTTGACGAGGCTATATCACCTGCTGGCGGTAAATAGAGTACGGTGAGGGGAAAGTGTAGAAG
Source organism: Ceratothoa steindachneri (assembly GCA_963969495.1). Taxonomy (NCBI): domain Eukaryota; kingdom Metazoa; phylum Arthropoda; class Malacostraca; order Isopoda; family Cymothoidae; genus Ceratothoa; species Ceratothoa steindachneri. The sequence continues at coordinate 62,609,320 of OZ018323.1, read as the reverse complement.
AGATATAAAAACGCATTTGTACACATGCTTTTCGAGGGAAGATTTGTTGTCATCATTTTCTTTTCTTGCTCGTACGGGTGGGGGCAGCCCTCTCTAAGAGGAGGACGTCCCGCAGTGAAGTGTGGGTGCTTTTATATATTTTTCCTCCTGTGTAATATTTACAATTGAAAAATACCCAAGTCGATTTTTAATGAAGGTTTTGAGGGAACCGAATTGAAGCTTGTGCAATCCAACGAGGTTCCACTTTTCCTAAGTTGAAGTGAACAGAGAAAAAGAGGAGAAAAATGCAAATGAATAGAAAAAGAATTCTAAAAAAAACAAGGCTAAAGCTATCCACCCTCCTGGATTTTATGCGGGCTGCAAATACTATGTAGGGATACACAAAAATTATGCGTTTTATGTACTTTTTATAAACTAAATTGAAATTTAATTTTCTTAATTTTCATTTAGGATCTAAAGTTGCAACGAAATCTCATTAGATCTAAGTTTTACATATAATTCTGGTGACAAATCACAGTTAGAGAAGATAAATATCGCTAATAATATCAAGATAAGTACTCACTAAGACCTTAGTACTCTGTTGTAAATTTTTGATTGTCTACGGCGCTTGAATACTCCCTTAGTGCTAAGAATTTTCCATGATAAATTGATGCCCCCCACAAAATAATTCTCACACTGTAAAATTAGACGAGGCATAGTTCGTAACTAGAGTACAGACACTTAAATATACGAACTCATACCCAGTTGACAAGGAGGCAGTGGGCAAATTGTTTTGAAAGTACGAACAAGCACACCTATGGGAACACTCACTCCAACACTCGAATGCACACGCATACACACAGGCACGTGGTGTACATAGACCCATCGACTAAATCTCCCACTCGTCAGTTTCTGAGACTTACCCGGAGTCCTGGGATGGACGTCATCATCTGGATTTGTTGCCAGGCGCTGTCCGGAAGCCACTCCGGGGCAGGGTTCTGCTGGTCCTGCCCGGAGAGCGCCACTCCGCCGGTTAAGAGGAATATCCACTCCTGGCTGTCGATTTGGCCCTCGGGGCGAAGGAGGTTGACGCACATCAGAAAGGAAAAGAGTAATTTATCCTGCAAAGAAGAATAGGACGTTGACAGCAGGACAAACAGGGAGTTGCCTGAGGCTATCGTGGGTGAGTGACGATAAGAAAATGAGAGACACCTGAGGTCAGGATATCGAGTGACGTTGGAAAGAGCGGTTTATCCTCAAATGAAGGAAAGTTCATAAGCGGCAGGAATTAAGGGTGTAGTTGAGAATGAGAATAACGGAAGTCATTGAGGGCAGGAGAATGAAGGAGAGCGTATGTCAGTCTATCGGAAGTCGTTGGGGAAAGGAAAACGAAGGAGAGCGAAGGTCGAACTATCGGAGGTCGTTAAGGACAGGAGAAGTGAGGAGAGCGGAGGGCAGAATATCGGAGGTCATTTGGGGACATGAGAATGAATTAGAGCAGAAGGCAGGCTACCGGAGGTCGTTGAGGGCAGGGAAACGAAGAAGAGGTCAGTGAAAACTGCAGCTAGGTCTTCAACTAGGGAGAGAATATTATGATAAAATAAAAATAAAGAAACCCATTTGATATAAGGAAAGACAAAACAAACGTTTCACCAATAAAAGAGGATAAAATCGTTACATCAGCAAATACGAATAAAAGTCAATCGCTCCACCATTCATACGCGAGAAATCGTTCTTTCCTATAGACAAATGCCAAAGTTCATCCAATATATCTTTAATATATGACAAAAGTTTTCGTTGCTTAAATAAAACACGAGGGAACTTTTCATCCCAATAGGCAAACCAGAAAAAATATTTCGTTGCTTTATTAAAACACGAAAGAACTTTTCCTCCCAGTAGTAGAGTAGAAATATCCTTCGTGGCTTTAGTAAAATACGAGAGAATTTTTCATCTAAAGAGTAAACCAGGAAAATATTTCGCTGATTCATTAAAACACGAAAAATATTTAGTTGATTCAGTAAAAGACGAGAGAACTTTCCATCCTAACAGTAAACCAGAAAAAAATATTTCGTTGCTTGCGTGAAACACGAGAGAAATTTTCAACCCGAGAGTAAAAAAAACAAATCTCTCATTGCTTAATTAAAACACGAGTGAACTTTTAATTTCGACAGTAAAACACGCTCAAATCTTTCGTTGCTTAGGTAAAATGTGGGAGAACTTTTCATCTCGATAGAAGAACACGAAAAACATTGGTTCCTTCAGTAAAACACGATGTAGCTTTTCATCCCAGCAGAAAAGCATGAAAAAAAATCTTTCTTTGCTTCTGTAAAAAACGATAAAATTTTCAGCCCGATAGTAAAAATGGAAAATTTTATGTTGCTTCAAGAAACACGCAAGAACTTTTCAGACTGACAGTAGAAGTATAAAATCTTTCATTGCGTCAGTAAAACACGAGAGAATTTTTTATTCCGAGAAGAAAATACGAAAATTCTTTCGTGGCTCGACTAAAATAGGAAAGAAATTTCATCTCGACAGTAAAACACGGAAAATAATTCGTCGCATCGGTAAAACACAAGAGAACTTTGCATCCCGACAGTTAAACACGACAAAATCTTTCCTTGTTTAGGTAAAACACGAGAAAGCTTTACACCGAAAGTAAGACAAGACACAAAATATTTGTATTTGCTTCAGTATCACAAAAAGAAATTTTCATTTAGAGAGTGAAACACAAAAAGAAATCTTCCGGTGCTAACGTAAATCACGAGAGAACTTTTCATCCTGACCGAAAAACACGAAATCTCTTTCGTAGAATGACTAAACACGAGAGAAATTTTCCTCACCACAGTAAAACAAGAAAAACTCTTTCGTTGCTTTAGTCAAACACGAAAGAACTTTTATCTCTTCAGTAAAACACGAAAAAATGTTTTGTTTCTTCAGTAAAACAAAAGATAAATTTTCAGCCCGACAGTAAAACATAAACAAATGTTTCGTTGCTTCAGTAACAAACGAAGGAACTGTTCATCCCGATATTAATACATAAAAAAATCTTTTATCGCTTCGGCAAAACGCGAGAAAACTTTTCAGCCCATTAGTAAAACACAAAAAATAATCTTTCATTGTTTCATTGTTTCCCGAAAGCAAACCACGACTAAATCTTCCGTGGCTTCATTGAAACACGAGAGAACGTTTCATATCGACAGTAAAACAAGAAAAACTTTGGTTGCTTCAGTAAAACTTGATTTAACTTTTCATTGCGACAGAAAAACACGAAAAATCTTTCGTTACTCCAATAGAACAGGAGAGAACCTTTTTTTTCCCCCCCGACATTAAAAATGGAAAATCTTTCGTTGCTTCAAGAAAACAAGAAAGAACTTTTCATTTCGACAATAAAAGTGGAAAATCTTTATTTGCGTCAGTAAAACACGGGATAACTTTAAATGCCGGCAGTATAACACGAGAACTTTCTTTGATTCAGGAAAACATGAGAGAACCTTTCATCCTGGCAGTAAAAAACGAAAAATCTTTCGTTCCTTCAGTAAAACACAAGAAAACTTTTAGCCCTTCAGTAAAACACGAAAAATCTTTCGTATTTTTCACTAAGGCACACAAATATTTTTTGGCCCGATAGTAAAACACGAATAATCTTTCGTTCCTTCGGTAAAATACGAGACAGCTTTCATTCCTACAGTAAAATACGAAAAAATAATTTTTCGTTGCTTTGGTAAAACATGAGGGAAATGTTATCCCTTCAGTAAAACACAAAAAATTCTTTTGTTTCTTCGGTGAAATACGAGAGAACTTTTTATTCCGAGAGTAAAATAAGAAAAGATCTTTTGTTGCTTCAGTAAAACACGAGGAGACCCTTTCTCTCCGACAGTAAACCAAGAACAAATCTTTCTTTGATTCAGTAAAATACGACAGAAATTTTCATCTTGACAGTAAAACACAAAAAATGTCTTGTTGCTTCCATAAAACACGAGAAGACTTTTCATCTTGATTGTAAAACACGAAAAATTCTTTCCTTGTTTAAGTAAAACAAGAGATAACTTTTCAGCCCAATAGTAAAGCAGATAATCTTTCGTGGCTTCAGTAAAACACGAGAGAACGTTTCATCCCAAGACTAAACCAGAAATATCTTTCGATGATTCAGTAAAACACAATATAACTTTTCATCTCGATAGTAAAAGACGAAAAATATTTCGTTGATTCAATCAATACGAGAGAACCTTTGATCCCAAAGTAAACCAGAAAAACCTCTTTCGTTGTTTTAGTAAACACGAGAGAACTTTTCATCCCGAATAATAAAAGAGAAAAGTTCTAATTTCCTTCAGTAAAACACGAAAGAGCTTTTCATCCCGAGAGGCAAACACTAAAATATCTTTCATTGGTTTGGTATAACATGAGCCAACCTTTCATTGCGACAGAAAATACAAACAAATCTTTTGTTGCTTCGGTAAAACACGAAGATCTTTTCATCTGGACGGTAAAACACGAAAACTTTTCTTGTTTCACAAAAACACAATATAACCTTTCATGCCGACAGAAAAACCGAAAAAAATCTTTTCATAAGTGAACCTGGAAAAAAACTTGTTCTACTCGTAAAACAAAAAATCAATCCGTCAATAAAACTCAGTAAATCACGAAATAAACATATTATATCAGTAAAGCAAAAAAATATCACTATCAAATAAATTCCGTAAACCCCTAAAAAACAGTTCTAGAAAATAAAATAAATTTTTTCCCTTTAGTGACAAATCTAAAACCTTCTTCAATTAATTACGAAAACACTGGTTCTATTATTATATATAATATGATAAAATATTCATTCCATTCGCAAAAGACGTTTCAAAAACAGTATTCTATCAGTAATCAACCTGCAAAAAAATCGATTCCTTAGTATAATACGATAAATAATAAGCCCAATAAAAGTATTCACTCTATCATTTAAAATCCTGAGAATTTTTACCAGTAGTATACATAAACACGAAAAACATTCTTCACTTCATACAAACATGGAAAACAATTTGTTCCAGTAGTGATAAATTTTCAGGGGCTTTCACAATTGAAGATTTATCAAATATTCGGGTTATTCCCGCTGCCTGCAATTTTATAACTATTGACGAGATAGAAATAGCCTAGAAGATAGCTATTATGGTTTCATAGGCTGAGTCAATACTGCTTTATATTAATACAATGAAAGTTTTTAAATAGTATGGTTCTGGTCAAATATGAGGTAGGAATGAAATTAATGTCCGATTTTCTTGAATAATGTTTTGGCTACTATTATTAACGTAGTACCTGAAATCGTTTAGGAATGTTACAATGAGTAATGATTTCTTTTTTTCAGTTTATAAAAAATATTATTCATAATCTTCCTCAGTATTCACCCCTATATCCTCCCATCTAAAGATCACATTAGACATGTTTTACTCTATGAGTTTCATAAGGGTATCAATGCAAGTACAACATCAAAATCCATTCAGAGCACTTATGAGGAGGATGCAGTAAATTAAAGAAGTTGCACGAGGTGCTTTTCTAGTTTCTGAAGTGGGGACTTCAGTGCAAAAAACACGGACTAAAATAAGTCGTCCAAAAGAACTTGATTTAGAAGAGTTGGAAGAGGTTGTAACAGCAAATCCTGTGCAGTAGCAAAGAAAATACATATTTTCGAACAATCTGATGTATTGTAGAGATTTCTGGCACAGTGGCTTTTAAAGGAATGGAGACGTTCGAATGATCACTCTCTTTCCAGTGATTGGAAAATGGGTCCCACACGAACGGTTCACAGCGAATCTGCAACAGTGTATTGTTTGCTTTGAGTGATTGCTTTCACGACACCTTCAGGCACCATTTTGGGGCAACATTGTTCCTAGTGATGAGAAGTGGTTCACTTCTCATAACATTAAACGCCGCCGTTAGTGGCTCAGTCGAGGAAGTAGAATTTCTCAACAAAAAGAGGACTTCATGGGAAAAAAGTTCATATTGAGTGTATGGTGGGATATTAAAAGATTTTTCTATTACGAACTGTTTGGGAAATATTGGAGCTCGCTTGGGAAATATTGCTTATTCCGCTAAATTCTCCTAACCTTACCTATTTTGATTACCACTTGTTTAGGGGATTACAAAACGATTCGGATGGTCTTAGGTTGCCATCAAGAGAAGAGGTTAAAAACGAGTTAGATTCATATTTTGCATCAAAACCTAAAGAAATTTGCAAATGTCATTTTGAAGCTTGTTGACAGATGGAATGAAAATTTAGAAAGCAATGGAAGTTATGCTTATGATTTTAATATTTCCAGAGTCAATTTTCTTTTCATTTTTTAATATATACCCCAAAATCGGGCATTACTTTCGTTCCATCCTGATACATCCTCAACATTTGAGAGAAATAAAAATTGAGATCGTTGGTCCAATAACTGTTTTCAACGAGTATCTAAATCAAGGTGTTGTCCATATGATTTTAAACTCTCAAATGCTACTCCATTCTTACAAATAGTCATAAAGCAGACCCAACCGATATAAACTTATTAGTTCGGGATAGTATGGCTATTTAGCATAAACTTATTTTACTAATTAGATTGAGTCGATATATAATGTGACTATTGGTAATCATACGAGGGGCGGTCAATAAGTTTTGCAATTCGGATATAAGGAAACGAGATATGAGGAAAAGTGTTTTATTATTTTTCAATATAACTACCCTCGACTTCAATGCACTTACGCCACTTGTCCCTGAGGCTTCGAATTCCCGACAACCAGAAATCTCCCGACTGGACTGTCAGGGAAATGGTTGAGCTCCTCGAATCCGCACTCGCGCAGGGCAGCTTGTGCAACTTTGGCCTTGTAGACTTTGACGACGTTGAAGTCGATCATGGGGCGTGAGATTTCTAGGGACTCAACGGGCAGAAACCTTGGTCATAGCCAAATTGTCGTGGATGATGTTAGTAACACTTCCATGTGATATTCCAAGTTCTCGCTCGATTTCTTCAACCTTGACCTGTCAATTTTCGAGGATCATCCTCTCCACACGGGCCACATTGTCCTCGTTGATCACGTCTGACGGGCATTCTGAATGGGAGTCAACTTCAAGGGACTCACGACCATATCGAAACTCCCTATTCCAGTGAGCGATGATTGCATAGTAAGTGGCGGTGTCGGTGTACACTGCAACCATGCGTTCATGGATCTCTTTTGCATTCTTGCCTTCCTTGGTCAAAAATTTGATCACTGCGCGGTGCTCAACCTTCTCCATTGTTGAAAAATTTGTGACTGACGATCTGCGATCAGCTACTGCTTCTTAAATACACGAGGCAGGAGCGTGCAGCTGCAGGTCCTGACTTGTCATAACTTGTCCTACCCCCCCCCCCCCCCCAACAGCCATTCCCCTTCCTCTGTTTTGCCCTACCGATTCGCAAAACTTATTGACTGCCCCTCGTATTATTATTAAATAAAAGAAGTGTTGATGCTTCAAAATAGAACCGAAGAGAACAATCTTAAATGTTAAATCTTTATACCGTTAATACTAATAAGGGTATAATTAATTGATGCGTGATACTCATAAATGCATGTACGGCTATTTTTCGCCCCTCATTATTTTCTTATTCTCCCATGACTAGCCTCAGAGTGTATCTAATCGGCTTTGGTCGGATGATTCTTTAAAATTAACGACAAAAAACAATGAAAAAAGTTTCTTCAGTAAAAGACGAACATTATAAAACCCAGTAAAAGTATTTACATCTGTAAAAAACAATAATAAAAGCATCCCATGAGTAAAGCATGAAAAAACATTATTTTTAAAACAACTCAGAAAATCCACCTTTTCGAACAATCCGATGCAGACGTTATTGTAGAGATTCCTGGAAAAATGGCTCTTAAGGGCATGGAGACGCATCGAAAGATCACTGGCCTTATCTGAGTGGTCGATGGAAGTACAAAAAAGGTTAACAAACCATCCTAGTGAGAACTGGTACATGGGATCCAATGAGGAGAGGTCTTGAAGTGTGAAGAAGAGGATGGATGCGTGGACAGCGACTGGTCTATATCCAAGACGGGTTGATTCGATCTATCAAAGTTTTGGTTGTATTTAAAATATACAATAAATCAATAAAGTATGTAAAGTATGGAGATCTTGGAAGTAAAGATGTGAGAAAGAACATGAGATGCCATCAAAGGAGATTTGGGTGTTTTAGGGCAGGGAAAGTACCCGATTCTCCAAATCAATACCTTTTTGGTAAAGACAAATACTATTTACAGGAGAAAAATAGGAAATTGAATAGGAAGGAAACTAGAGAAAAATAATTTGAATGAAGTCAATAGTTAATGAATAAATCCCAACAGTGTTAGTACAACAAGATGATGAACCCCAAATTATGAACAAACAATTCTTCGTTGTTTATTTTACTCAACTCTGAGCTGATTTCTGAGAGCCGGAAAAGGCCTCAATTTAGTTTTTCCGAATGGCTATGTTTTTCACGAAGGTATTCTTTTTCTATATTTATCCCTCCAGACTAGAGTCAAATTTCCTTCAGTAGTTACTCAGTTTCCTTTGTTTCCCATTTGATTCATTAAAAATTAAGCCTCATTTGGAGTCTCACCTTTTGCTCTGTCTCGTCAGCGACGGTCTGTTTTTCCAGTGTCTCTGTCACCAGTCGTTTCGCTTCGCTTAAGACGTTGATGGCCGTCTCGTCTTCGAGGATACTCCCTTGAGAGGAGGACAATGTGCAGAGAATTTTGTCCTCCAGTTCTTTCAGACTCCTGTCAGGAAATACATTATAGTTATTTCCACCGTATAGCCAAATAGCACGTGATTATTGGAGAGAGGATTAGAACGTGGTATCGAGTGCGGCGCTCTTTCGCCTCCTCGAATTTAAAGCGCAATAGCACCAAAGGTGTATCATGCAGAAGGTTTGTAAGGAAGGATCTGTACTGAAAGTGGTGAAAGTAAAGGAAGTTAAATGTGTGGGAGATATATAACTTACGGTACTACTAAAAGCATTGGGGTTAGTGAGGCACACAATCCTTCAGATAACTGCCGTAGTAAGATGTCTACGCTACTATACGTGACATCACCAATGGGTATAGGAGGAGCCTTTCCGATCCACCTAGATAACGAGGCAGCGAAATCGGGTATATCTTGCTAGCTGATTTTGGCTTATCCTCCATGGAAGGACGTCATTTCCCCCTCTGTCACTCGTCTTCTGCCTACTATTGAAAGGAAATTTATTCTCGTCTTATTCACCAAACGAAGACAATTAGCTTACAAGATTTTAGCCACTTCTATTACAAGCATCCTTCCTCTCCTTCAACTATCCTTTCCTTTCTAACAAATTCCTTAAAATCCGTGTCTCATTTTATCTTTTTTTTCCCATCACCTTTTTCACACGACGCTATAGAAAGAAAAAGAGGGCCTCTAAATACCTTAAATCTCAAAGAATCTTTCACTCTAAACTTAAGCGACAATGGACATTCAAAACTTTGGGGAATTTTTAAAATACTATCACAAATTACCACAAATCGAAGGATTTAAAGATCATAAGTAATCAGTCAAAATTCCCTACCAACCAAGCCATCGCTCGATAAAGGATAGAGAAGAAAGCATGGTAGGAAAAAATCAGATAAATATAAATAAAATATAAAGAAAAAAGTTGTACTAAGAGAGGAATGGTTGCTCCTATTGTGCTCTTATATCAGGCTGAACGAAGGTAATGTCCAATTTAATGCTATATATTAAAAAGTAAAAATATTATGCCTATGGAAATATTTAGTCAGAAGAATAACCTTCATTGCTTTCTAAAACTCCATTTCATCTGTCGACAAGCTTAGAGATGCCACGCTTGTAAACTTCTTTAGGTTTCGATGCAAAATATGAATCCAACTCGCTTTCAACGTCCTCTCTTGAAGTTAACCTAAGACCATCCAAATGGTTCTGTAAGCCCCTAGACAAGTGGTAATCGCCAGGAGTAAGGGCAGGAATATATGGTGAATGAAGCAATATTTGCCAACCATACTCCTCCAAGAGATCTTTGGTCATTCGATATGTGAGGACGGATATTTTCGTGATAGAGGATTACAACCCCTTCTGTTGACTAAAGAGGGTCGTATTTGGCTGAAAAGTCTTTCAAACGACCAAATTGATTGCAGTAGATATTAGCATTAACTTTTTTATTGTTGTCTAACAGATAGTAATGGACAATTCCTTCAACATCCCACCATACACTCAAAATGATCTTTTGGGGATGAAGTCCTACTATCGGTTGTTGAGAAATTTTGCTTCTTCGAAAATCAACGAAAGGCGACGTTTAACGTTATGATAGAAGATCGACTACTCATCACCAGTAACAAGCATCCCCCCCAAATGGTACCTGCAGATGTTATGAAGGCAATAACTGCAGCGCGCAACACGTTGTTGTAGATTCGCTATGGAAAGTTTGTGCAGGACCCATTTTCCGATCACTGGAACCTTTCCAATCCTTTTCAGTTGGCGTAGGGTTAAATTATTTTGTGAATTCCCTAGAGGTTTTAGCAGGATTTTCTGCGACAATAGCTAACAACTATTCTAATTAAAGTCCTTTTGGATGATCTTCTTTTGGTCCGTCTTTTAGACTGAATTCCACACTTCGGAAACGGGAAAACCACCTCCTGCAAATTCATTCAATTGTTGGATCATCCACATAAATGCACTGAATGGATTTTGACAATCCGAGGGGTGGTCAATAAGTTTTGCGAATCGGTAGTGCAAAACAGAGGAACGGGGATGGCTCTTTGTGGGGGTGTTAGGACAAGTTATAACAAATCAGGACCTGCAGCCGCACGCTCCTGCTTCGTCTATTTAAGAAGCAGTAGCTGATTGCAGATCATCAGTCACAAATTTTTCAACAATGGAGAAGGTTGAGCACCGCACAGTAAACAAATTCTTGACCTAGGAAGGCAATAATGCAAAAGAGATCCATGAAGGCATAGTTGCAGTGTACACCGACACTGCCTCTTCCTATGCAACCATTGCTCGCTGGAATATGGAGTTCTACCATGGTCGTGAGTTCCTTGAAGATGATCCCTGTCCAGGATGCCTGTCAGACGTGACCAACGAGGACAATGTGGCCCGTGTGGAGAGGATGATCCTCGAAAATCGACGGGTAAAGGTCGAAGAAATCGAGCGAGAACTTGGATTATCACATGGAAGTGTTACCAACATCATCCACGACAATTTGGCCATGACCAAGGTCTCTGCCCGTTGGCTCCCTAGAAACCCCACGCCCCATGATTGACTTTAAAGTCGTCAAAGTTCGGAGGAGCTGCTGCTTCTGTACAACCAAGACCCGGTGAAATTCGAGTCACGCATAGTGACAGGTGATGAAACGTGGGGCCATCACTGGAATCCCGAGACCAAGCTCGAAAGCATGGCCTAGTAGCACAGGGGCTCTCCGACCCTCATCAAATTTTGGGCCAACCCACAGCCTGGAAGATCATGGCCACTATCTTCTGGCATTCTGAGGGAGTGTTGATGGTGGGCTATGCGCCTCGTGGAAGGACCATCACAGGCCAATATTACGCCGAGGAACTGGCTGGGTTAAAGAAGTTCATCCATTAGAAGCGGCGCGGTAGGTTGACACGCGGTGTCCTGCTGCCACGACAATGCCCCTGTCCACAATGCCAGAGTTGCACAAACTGCCCTGCGCAAGTGTGGATTCAAGGAACTCAACCTTCTCCCCTACAGTCCAGATCTGGCCCCTAGCGACTACTTTTTATTCCGCCAGCTCAAGGCTGCACTGCGTGGACGCCGGTTTGGGGACGATGAAGATGTCCAGCTCGCCGTCCAGGAGTGGATTGAACAGCAGTCAGGAGATTTCTGGTTGTCGGGAATTTGAAGCCTCAGGGACAAGTGGCGCAAGTGCATTGAAGTCGAGGGAAGTTATATTGAAAAATAATAAAACCCTTTTCCTCATATCTCGTTTACTTATATCCGAATTGCAAAACTTATTGACCGCCCCTCGTATTTGCATTAACACCTTTATGAGACTCATAGAGTAAACATGTCTAGTGTTTTCCTTAGATGGGTTGAATATTATCGAAGCTTATGAGCAATATTCTTTTACAATCTGAACGATAAAAGGTATAAATTACTTATTGTAACATTCCTAAACGATAACAAAAGGCACTACTTTAATAAATACTATAAAAAACTTTATTCTATAAAATCGGACATTACTTTCGTTCCAACCTGATAGTTAACATAACTTGACATCAAATAATATAATTACTAGCCATAAGTTTATTGCGAAAAAAAGACTGTAGGTCCGATTGAAGGTGATCTGAAAGACTCAACCAGACACTAAACCAGCCCCAACATCTCTCTATAAACTACATCCGCAAGATTATGTCCAGAATTGCACTTCAAAATCATCGAAAATCAAGATTTGTCAAAACTTTAATAATCCAGCTGCAATACATAACAATATCGATAGTAAAATATAAAAAACCCGTACTCAAAAACGAAATTTAAAAGCCGCAATAATATTTCTTCCCAATATACTCGCCTAACTCGCCTTTGGAAACATTAAAATTCAACTACTGATGATGAACTGCGAAAATTAATCCCAGAAACCTATTACACTATTTGTCAAAAATATTTTCTCAAATTTAACTAACATTAATATTATTATTATGAGAGTTACCAAAGCCTCCCTCCAGGGTGAAAAAACAACTGCTAAATTGATTCCACACAAAATACCAAAATGGTACTGAAGAGAGGCAAAGGCAGCCATGAAAAAAGTGAAGGGCTAATAGTAAACCTAGATAAATAAGAAATATTAGTAGTTTTGCCGTTAGTCTACAATTACCTGCCAACTCAAAGAGTTTACCAATCGTCCGCTTATATTTTTCCTCTCAAACATCTGTTAAATGAGAACATATTTAATACTCTTAGTCTATCTACATATTCAGGGTGCGTCAGGAAAGCTATCTTTGTTGCCCTCCTTTCATTACCTCAATTTGGTTGATATCAAGTCTAAAATACTGGTACCAATCCTATATAAAGTACAGTAGTCGAAATTTGACCTCACATACACCTTATAGACTTTACGGATATCCTCTACATTTACAATGAAAACTTTGCAATATCGAAGGTTGATGAGGAATGTAGTACGCTGAGTAATTTATGAATTTAGATACCACTACACGAACTCATCCTCTACTGAGTTCAGCTAATGCCAATCGATTTCATAGATAAAGTCCCATGTGAATAATTGCATTTTTAAAGGTTCTAAGCCACCTTCGAAATTTGTGCCCTGGATGCTTACTTAATTAAATCACTCTTATAAGAGAAGAACACACAATAAGCTTGATTAGTGCGTGTGTGTTTTTATTAGAGTGGATAAGATGGATGTGGTTTTCATGGGCAAATTCTATAAGTGAGTTAGAGTGAGTAGCAATGGTTCCGGCGAAAAAAACCAGCAACCACCTCAATACCACAGGCACGATCTGTCATAATACACCTCTCACAAGCTCGACTGTGCTGCTCTGCTCTCCGAATAGCATCGGAGACTCGAAGGGAGAGCTCTCAATAAGAGAAAGATAAAAGAAGATCCACATGTATGCCAAGAAAGCAAGAGGAGGTTAAAGAGATCCAGGTGATGATTGTGGTAAATTGTAGGATAGATAGATAATATAAAAAATAAGAGAGAATAAAGCGCTTTCTTACTTCTTGTTTTGCGCCGTTTGGAGCATAAGTGTAACCCTCTCTTCCTCCAGCTCCGGTCGTTCGTGCGCTACGACAAGAGCCAGTAGTTGATCCTCAAGGCCTGCCGCCGTGAGGGCAAAGTTAACCAACGTCACCTTCACAGATACCTCAGGGACGTAATCAGGATTACTAAGTTTCGTGGTGAGGTACATTCTGCAAAGACATCAGGAAGATCTACAGAATTTAAACCAGCCAAGATCTTAGCATCCACCCAAGGCCACTCCATGACCAAAATAATGTAGATGGGCAGTTTTAACAGAAGGAACTAGCAACAGGGTATGGAGAACAACAGCTCCTTTTCTTAGGCTACTAGTAAACATTTTCTACATGTGATCAGAGAACACAGGTGGTTATTACAAATGTTAGATCAGGAACTGCTAGAACTAGGACTGTATAAGGATACATATTTTAAACATCTTTAGTTAATATTCATATAAATTTACTCTTAAATTACTAAAGCCCAATTCACACTATTGAATACGAATTTATCACATATGGAACAGAAAAGATCTTCAACGCGCATTTCATCTATTGCCTGTGGTGAAAAAGAGAAAATATTCATAGTAAAGTTTAAAAGAAAAAAAGAAGGATAAAAAAGATAATATATAGTAATAAAAGAAAAAATGTAAAAGAGAAGTATAACTTACTAACACAACCAGGACCCATTGAAGCGCTTATTCGTCTTCCCATAACATCTTAATACACATTGATGGTTTTTCCCTAACCTACTGCATATATCTTTTCTAAAAATGGGTGTACATATTATATATGTACTTATGTACATAGATAATCTTACATACATATACAGATGCGTGCATAAGTACAAGCAACGTTAGAGACGATGTCTAATGTAAGGCTCCATTTGTATATTCTTTAAGATTAGATCCGTTTTTCATGCTTACAATTTGGTAAGGACATTATGTTCCTTGCATAGTATATTTTGATTATTTAGAATAGGAGATTATAGCAAATAAATGCTGGTTTCGTATACGAGTCATTATGCGAATGCAAAAAATATAGGCAAACATGGATCTCTTCTGTTTTTTAATGATTATATTGGCTTTTTTTTTACATATAAACCGACGCTGAGAGTTCTTAAAACGTTTTTGAAACGGTTCTAAAGTAAACTAGAACATTCGAGAAGGATAGGTTAGCCACTCATTTACGTGCAAGATTTGTCATTCGTTGTTACGACTTCGCTGAGCAAATAGTTCCAAGAGCGAAATGGCGAAGACCGTTGAGCATTAAGAATATGCAAGAAACTATATTGTTGAACTGCACAAACCGATCATGGATATCAACCTTTGCTGCATGTTAAATTTCGGAAAATGACCATCTTCACTTTTGTGCGCTCTTTGTTATAAATATCTCTAATTTTAAAAAAATTACGCGAATGATATATAATTTATATAAAAAAATATACACTATATAGTATATATCAAAGATATACAATATATTATATAGCATATACATATATTATATATAGCATATATTGTATGGCATATATATTGTATATCTTTGATATACACCATATAGCACTTTCACTAATTAAGGCGGGCGAAAAATAGATTGGCCGCCAACTTGGGAGCTACATTATTAATTGGAATCAGATCATAGTGTATTAAATACCATTTTGGAGTGTTTTCTTCTGATTAAAATATGATATGAACATTTCAAATTAATCAATTTTAAAGAAAATATGATTGATTTAAATAGCATTTGGGGGCGAGGCTTATGTATCTGAAGTCAAGCAACACGTTATAAAAACTAGAGGCCTAACGACATCTGGCAATCGTTTTTGAATTCTAATTCAATGCTAGGGTTTCGAAGTATGAATATTACAAATTTATTTAAAAATAGCGGGGGGGTGGGGGTTGCAACCCCATAAAATTAAAGCTGAGTATTAGGGGTGAAGCCACCCATTTCTAAATTAACTTAAAAATTATATATAATACAATATGATGCGATTAAAAAAACTAAGAAAAAACAAAAAAACACCCTTTTGCAATTTAAAAACACTTGTTTTTAAAATACAAATATATATTAATTATCCAAAAATCGAGGGTAGGCATTACAATTTCTTCTGTAATGAACACTATTGTTAAGTATAACTCTAATGAAACAGTAAATCTCCCGAGTAAAGGTCGACCAAAGAAATTGAGCTCTAGAGAGGTTCGGTCTATTATGAAGACAGAAACAAACCTAAAACTTCAAATAGGTTACAGGCAATTCTTTCCCCACTTGGCCCAGATGGACAGGCTTTAACGGTACAACGTTATTTACACAGGGATTGATTTCACGGGTTGTCCTTAGAAGGAAGCCTTTGACGAAGAGAGTCATGAAAAGCCGCGTTCGGTGTTTGCTAAAGAGCATCTGAGAGATAGTGAAGCTAAATAGATAAAATACTAACGCTAGATGAGACAATAATCGAGCTCTCTTACAAACGACAAACGGTACGGTTTTCCGAGGTATGGTAAAGGCTCTGATAGAAAAGAACATCGCCCCTACTGTCAAACATGGAGGGGGTTAGATTATGTTGTGAGGAAGGTTCGCTGTAGCTGGCACTGGCGCATTGAAAATGACAGATGAGACTATGAATCCCGAAAACTATCAGGAATTTTGTATAAGAAACTCCTTACGGATGTTATTGAAGCATTTATTAATTTCCTATTGCTATTATTTATGTTTTTAGTCTCATCGCTCCGATTTTCACACACGCAGACACTCTATTAAAACATACAGACTTAATCCACCACACAAATGACCATCACGTACACTAAAACGCACATATTTTCATACCACACCCACTAAAGCCAGCACCAAAGGGCGAGTGATCAAACACACACTTAAAGTACCACCAACTCGCAAAACACAGACTTAATCCACCATTGCATGCAAAAACGAATACAATTTAACTCTATAAACAAAAATATATTCTGCCACACACATACACAGAATTATACTTAATCCAGAACCAATGCGCGTGCACATATACCCTTAGTATATCACCAAACACACGTACACAATTATAATACCACACATACACTTAATCAACCAATGCAAGTGCGCACACAAACTTAGCGAATCACCAAACACATACACACTAATTCCACACACACGTAATCCACCATTACGCGCGCACAGACTCACACACTACGCACTTCAGCGCTGTCTTCACATCTGCACTTACTCCATCACCACATACACACACCCACTCTACCACTAAACAGATATCATACACTTGTTTCACTGAGACACACGCACAATCTACCACTTCACAAACTTACCAACACACATTGACTACGCGGATCACCTCACACTCCACTACCACTATGCACAAACATACAAACACACAGTCCACCACCCTAAACACCCACACATATTTTTTTAATTAAAAGAAGAAAGATTCTTGGAAGACTAACGAAAGCATTTCTGCAGGCAAAAGCCGCAAAATAAAACTCCCTCAACCTCGAAAATTGGGGACAGTAGGGCAGATTACAAAGGCCCAGGAGAAGTTCCTACAAAGAGAACAGGAATCGAAAGAAGGAACTTAAATCTCTTTACGGGGAATGCAAATACAAAAGTAAGTTGTAATAAATCTGCGCATAAGAAACAAAAGAGTATGCAAAATGCTAATCAAAACAAAGTACCTCCTGTTCCCTTCTCAAGTTCACTCGCACCTAACATCCTCATCCCAAGATGTATCCCTAAGTTGTAAGAAAAATGGAGCATGCATATTCCGGGCGCTCCCACGTGTGCTGACCTTGTTACCCCTACCTCCCTCTTTTGGTTATCAGAGCACCCCCAAGCTCCCTATGACGCGGGGAAATGAAGTTTCCCTCCCCCCTACACACTGGGTTCTTTCCTGCTTTCGAGATTGTCCCAGCACAATCTTCCTTGATCTCGACGCGTAAACACCCCCCTCTCAGGACTCCTGACTCGTTCCGTTTTCTCCTCTTAAAAGTACAGTCCAGTGGTTTTCGATGGTAAGGTCTCAATTCCGAAGCTACTCAAGGTATGTACACAATTTCTCATTCCCGGGAGAACGGACCCAGTCCTTCAAATTTTTCCTCTTTTCATCTCTTCCCCGTTTCATTTAAAGTGTGAACTAACGAGGAATTTCTGAGCTGACATCGCTTGGAGAATTTCCCCTGAAAAGACCACCTTTATCTTTTCAAAAACCTTACTTTGATTGGTCGGTTGCTCTTTTCCCTAGCCTTCAACCACTCCCCTTTTCTTAACAAACCTAATATTTTGGTTTCCGCGCCTTTCAAGCTTAGGCATTGCAACTAACATAACACAGTCTTACCTACGATCCTTGTCCTTATTCTATACCCAAGGGCAGTCACTCCCAGCATCCTCCTCCTCAAAACTATCTCCAATTTCAGTCACACCCAGCATCCTTATACCTAAATCGTTCCCAAAGTTCAGTCTTACCCACCATCTAACCCCAGGTACAGTCATACCCAGCACTCCCCCCCTCCCAAAATCTACTGATCTATCATAAAGTTCAGTCACCCTCAGCATACTCATCCCTAAATCTAACCCCAAGTTCCGTCTCACCCAGAATCCTCTACATATATCTATCTCCTTGTTCAGTCTCACCCAACATCATCATTCCTAAATCGACCTCCAAGTTAGGTCTCATTCAGCATCCTCATCCTTAAATTTATCCCCTAGCTCAGTCTTAACCAGCATTTTCACCATAGGTAAACTTCTCGACTGATGACTCATCATATTCAGCATTCTTTGCACAGACGCAACCAAACCAGTATCCATTTTTTAATGTGACCAAAATTAGAACGCATATTCAAGATGTTCACTCACATCTTGACATAGTCATGTATAGCACCTCTTTGATCTTATTCATTTCTTACAATTTCTTTTTATTCTTCATTTGACTGCTTCCCCTTGGCTTCCTAATTCGTAGCTAGACACGACGAGTCATTCGAGAAGCCATTGAACCATCACCTACAAGTTCCTCGGCACGCAAAATTATCGACCAGAGAACGCGAGGAAGGAATTAATATTAACTTGGGTGAATTAATTCAGTAAAAAATAAAATCCGATTGATATAATTGGTGAAATTTTCCTCAAATCCGATGAGTTCTCAGTGAGTTTACCTGAAATCTGATGAGTTCTTGGTGAGTTTACCTGAAATCTGATGCGTTCAAGATAATTTTACCTGAAACAAATAGGTACTGGGTGATTTTACCTGAAATCCGATAAATACTTGAGGATTTTACCTGAAATCCGATGAGTACTCAATCGTGGCATCGCCCAGCTTGATGCAAGTGGAGCCACTCTGCTTGAACGTCTGCTTGAGCAGGAGCGGTTCTAAAATGGGGTCCAGCTCTTCCTGGACGTTCTCTAAAAGGACCTTGAAGGAGATTTCGTAATTTAACGTCCCCAGTAAAGGTAAACAAGGCTTCGTTGTTCAACCTTTCCACTCGGCTCCAAGCCTTCAGACTAGTCAAGTTGGGTTAAGTGGATCTTCTACATATTTTCTCTTGTTTTAATTTTACCACTTGGAAAAATTCTGGCACATGCGCCCTGGTTAACAGTCGCCTTATGTTTTACATAAATAAATCACTCAAGATGATTAATAAAGGAGGCTATTGTCACATTGATGGACTTAAAGAGAGTGAAAGTGTGAAAAAGATGAAGGGCTTTCAAGTATTCAGTCAATGAGATGGCCATAAGGAATTATTTATTTACTAGGTATTACTAGGGATTTTCTCATCCCGTGCCCTAGCCATTCTCCTGGGTTAAAACTCAGCCCAGGGTGATAAGCTCATCACACTAGGAACGGGATTAAATCACACTGGGTTTGGTTATTTGTGGGATTGGACTATTTTGAGTCTCGTTGGCTTTGTACTGACACTAGTCCACAAAAAAATTGAGGTTAATCCCAATCAACGCCGGAATTAATTGGACATAAGCCATGATTCTTCCACCCAGTGACATAAATTAAGATTAAATATACGGATTTCTTTATATTTACGGGGAAATTTATTCAAAGGAACCCTCAAGGGTTGCCCAAATTCATTCAAAGGACTTACGGGTTGCCCAAATTGGACGCAGTTCTCGAGCGTTCGGATGAAGTCAGAATCAGTGAACTTGACGACGTGAAGGGAATTTTCCTTTTCCATATTTCGAATCCACTTGTTTGCTTGTCCTTGAGGGTCGATCAAGAGTGGGCATCGGGTTGTTTGGCTGTAAAGAATGATGGTAGAAGTTGTAAGGATGGTTATTCGTCAGACTAGGAATATATTTAAGTCCCTATCCCCCCAAAATTAGGGTCGGCCCTCGTGAGCACCAGAATTAAATGGTTATCAGCTTCGACCTGACCACCCATCTCCAAACCCCTTTAGTAAAGTGCTGATCTTCTTTAGCAACCTTGATTGAGACAAGGTCTCCCTACTCCTTTTGCTGATGGACGCAACCAAAGTGACCGACTTTCAAAGGATTTATCTCAATTCGAAACTGGATATCCTTCACATTCTAAGGTAGAAGCCAAAATAATTCGTTCCCTTCCTTCTGAAGCATAAATCAATACACGAGCGTCTGAAGCCATTTAATTCATGGCAAAACATGCTAAGAATGCAGGCTCTATTATTGCCGCTTAATTCCCCTTAATTCCCTTAATTCCTCTAATTCCCCTTATTCACCCTTAATACCTCTTAACCTCCCTTAATTCCACTAACTCCTATTAATCCCCCGTAATTCCCTCAATCCCTATTAATTCCCTTAATTTCCTTTCTTCGCGATGCGAACAAAATGTATACTTTCAAGCTTCCTCGGTCCCAAGATTGCTAAATTTTGATTTTCATTTTATGGTAAGTAAAAGGTTCATTAGATTGTTATAAATTAATTTAGATTAGTCCTAAGACGCTTGAAGCTTTATTAATTTGACCCTTTATTTATATCTGCCTGTAGGCATATAGGTTTTCGCCCTCGTATTTATGTAGGTTTGTGTACAATATATAAACAAGTTATTGACGGACTCAAATAAAATTTTATAGAGGTAGGCCTTATATTTTTATGTATGGATGTATGTATGTATGTATGTATGTACAAGATATCTTAAAAGGTTATTGACTGACTTGAATAAAATTTTGTAGAGATGGGCCTTTTATTTTTATGTATGTATGCATGTACAAGAAATCTTAAGACCTTGTATGTTATGTATTTATGTATGCATATATGTATGTATGTATGTATGTATTTATGAATATCTGTATGTATGTATGTACAAGAAAAAATAAAAAGTTACTGACGCAATTGATGTAATATTGTATGTATGTATTTGTGTACAAGATATTTCAAAATATTATTGGTAGACAATGTAAATTTTTGAATATTTGGGCTTTGTGCCAAGCCAGAGATGATTCGATTTGGGGTCAGATTTACTCTATGGTTTTATACATGTTATCTAAATATGTTACTGGCGGAGTTCGATACAATTTTGTTGCGAGGTGGACTTTAGACCAAAGAGGAGTTGATTAAATTTATGGTCCGTTCATGATCCGACTGGCGATTATGACTTACTTATTTAACAGTGTTCTGCTCTGTATGGGTGCTTTCTAGTTTATGTGAGAACATCCATACCTCAATTACGGAAGCCCGAGGTATCAACCATCAGCAAAGAAAGGCGCCTGGTAAAACGTCCATAAACCTCGGGCTCTTGATAGTAGTGTTCTTACTGGGCCAGCACTTCCACAACATATCACTTAATCACCAGAAAGGGTATAAATTAAAGCACCATTTTTAAGAGCTGTCTTCCTTTGACTGGAATTACCCGATTGAATATTGTGGTAATACATTTCCTTCTAACAAGTTATGTGTGAAATAAATTACCTCGTCTGTAATTAACGAGATGTTTCTCCTCTTTCTTGACTCAGCTAAGACAACTACTTGTATTTCTCTCGGCACTAAGTCCAAATCTACATGTCAAACTTGATATAACATGTACTTCATACAACAATAATGGCCTATTAAAGCCACCTGTCTAGGAATTAAGTACCAATAGACCTTTCTGGTTGAAACATGAGATCATTCCACACCCTTTACTAAATTCTCAGGTTGTTTTGGAGGTGAGTAAAGGAATATTAAAGTTACCCATCAATGGATGCGTCCAGCTGAACCTCCCTTTTCACCTATGAGTGTAGACATTTTCGCGGACTCTCCGCCCTCGTCTTTGTCTTTCCGTTAACCACCAGGGAACTATCATCCCGCAGGCTCATACCAAAAACCCCTCCCTCTCCCCCAACCTAATATATGGAATGCAGGGCATATACTTACTAGTTTTCAATCGGTCCACCAGATCGCGCCACATAAGGGAGGCGAAGAACAATGAAGACCTAACCACCATCAGTAATTGACTGTAACTTGGAAACCCGGGATTCAAAGCTTCATTCCATTGGTTGGATACCCCGATCCCAACTGCCAGGTAACAGGTTTCAACACACTACCATTCAAAGAGTCATCAGATCCCTACGACTGGTGAGCCACAATTATTTATTAAGAGAGGAAGTTTGGGGAGAGTTGTGCATCTTTCTGCTCTCTAGCTCCTTAGGTAGTCTTCTATTTTGATGTCGCGTGTTATGTCCACAAATTTTTTATTTCATCACTTTCACCATTTTAAGAACCTATTTCCAAAGACGCTTGGAGGAGATTCCCTCGTTGGTTTTTTAAGAAAAATTAAAAATCTTTACCTAATGACGACCCCATTGTCGATGCTGAAGGGATCCGTCGGAAGACCATTCAGGGTCCAGTCACGAATAGTCAATGGGTCTCCGAGGGTCTGAAATAAATCAATGGAGTTACTCTTAAAAATGTTTGTAAATTCAGATTTAATTAAACTAAACCCCTTAACTTTATCTTAGGATGGGGTTAAGACGAGTTACCATTTTGGCCTTTTTAAAAGATGTTGGTCTTGAAATTTTTAACATATTCGGACATTTATAAAATTAAAAAAGCTTCTTTTTTTTTAGTCGCGTGCGACTATATCTCACTATGTCGATTGGTCGGTCCGTCGGTTCCCACTTTGCTTTGTTTTTTTGGTAATAACATTGGAACTATTTGCTTAATTCTAACTTGATTTGAAACCCTTATGTTGTTTTACATTCTCTTTCGAATGATATAATTTTTAAAGTCCTCACAAGGTTAGCCGGGGAATATTTGCCAATAATATCATAATTATTCGGCCGATTCAAACTAAATTTGAAACCCTTATGTTGTTTTACATTTTCTTTCGAGTGAGATAATTTCAAGGTCCTCCCAAGGTTAGTCCGGGAATTATTGAAAGTTTTGAAGGTTGTAAGGTCATAAATCATAAAAGTGAGAGCACGCCACTTTGGTAAGCACACCTTGTTTAATTTAGGTATTACTATCTATAAGCACCACACAAAGAGAGAGAGAGAGTGTCTTTTAAGTTCAAATTGACACTCATTTAGTCAGAGAATGGTTATAAAGCACCGTTACCATTTCAGAAGGTTACAAAGACTAGATGGCTTGTCAAATATAAAACAATGCTTTATATTCCCCTAAACTAACAAAAGCTCTAGAAGCTTATTTGACAGTAGCAGAGAATTCAGGTAGACCAAAAACAAACTACTAAGCCAAAATTTGACAGAAAAAAAACTTTGACTTAAAAATAATCGTCTAAATTTTGTCTTTTGTACACCAATTGTGAGAGATTGAATCAGTTGATGCAATGTTCCAATCAACTAAATTGGTACTGAGAAGCTCTCCCTTGAAAGTTAATCAAGTACCGCCATACAGTAGAAGGTACAATATTGATGGTACTGACAAAGCCATAGAAGATATAGATTATGGAGCCAAATTAAAGCAAGAAGTAGATAGTTAATGAGGAAATATAATTGTTAACGTTAATAGAAGTCTTTTGCTGATTATTAAAGCCATTGGCAAAGTAAATTATAGATTGTGTGATGCAGCAGAGGTATTCAAACACCATTTTTGCTAAATTCTTATATAAGATTACGCCAAACTGTGAAAGGAAATTGTATAGATCTATCTATGTGGCATTTAGGTATAGATAAGCTAAATGAAAGTAAACATTGGTATAAGAAAATTAATTTAACTGAATGGAGGAGAAAATATTTTCGATAACAATGTATGTAAATCTTAACTTGTATATTTTATACTCTGTATTTTTATATACCTCGCCATTTTTTTTCTTGGGGGGAAGGGTGTCTCGCCTATTTTTCTCTCCATTTTGGCATTAAATATCCCAAATCATTTTCCAACTCTGGGAAAAATATTGTGCTTAGGATTTCTTCTTGTAGACGTACGAACTTATTCCTGAAGCATTATTTTCGATAACAATGTATGTAAATCTTAACTTGTATATTTTATACTCTGTATTTTTATATACCTCGCCATTTTTTTTCTTGGGGGGAAGGGTGTCTCGCCTATTTTTCTCTCCATTTTGGCATTAAATATCCCAAATCATTTTCCAACTCTGGGAAAAATATTGTGCTTAGGATTTCTTCTTGTAGACGTACGAACTTATTCCTGAAGCATTATTTAAGCTTAACCAGGATATCAAACTGTGGTTGAGAATAAGAAGACAGTATAAAGAGCTAAGGAAAGGTCATTGAATGTAAAAAAGGAAAATAAAGCGGAAACATAAATAAAAGAAACTAACAATAAATGGACAGACCGGACAACCAAACTAAAAAGGCACAGAATAGAAAATGCTGAAAGTAAATGACTAAGAGGTGATTGGAACAAAAGAATAAGACAAAACGGACGGAATTATAATAAAGTGACAAAATAGGACAATGGAGAGAGAAGAGGAAAAACGGAGAGTATGCGAATAAAAGAATACCGACAAGAAGACGCAATTCGGGCCAGAAAGGAAAAGTGACATTACTATTTTTCTGCTTTATCCATAAATTTTTCATGTCTGTCACTCCAATCCTAATTTTCCCATATTGAAAACGTCTTCGTAGAATTAATCCCTAAAAAATTAACCCCCAAAATCTGAACTTTTTCCCCAAAGTAATGGTAGAAAAGGGAGACTTTAAATGGAACAACAAAAATACACGTTCAGAACAGGGAATGGAACTGATAAAAAAATCTACTCCGAGATAAACCCACGTCAAGGGAAAAAAAGGAGTTATAAACGGAACCAAAGAACTCTAGGTTATTGAAGACCGGATTCTCAGAAGGATCGGTCTATTGGAAGCACCGTGCTCGGAAAAATCGATCATTTTTCCAAGTTGTACCATCTTACCTTGGAAGAGACTTAACAAACCATATCCTTCTTAGTGCCGTGGTAAAATGCTAAAAAAATTCCATACTTCTCAAAAAAATACTGAATTTATGCTATACGGTCCTCTTTATGCCTCGTTTCTAGCCTGGAAGGATCCTTACGGATGAGAGAGAGAAGTCCTGTGAGCAGGGGACGTTCTTCGCCCGGCATTCCTTCAGCCACTTAGAGATTTCCTTGGTTCGGAACTCTGGGGTGAAGGCCCCCAAGTATGCGATCACGCCAGACGCCAACAAAACATCGCCTGAAATTATGAAAGAAGGATTAAGAGTAAATATGGTAAAAATGAAGTATTTATTAAGAGTAAATAGAGAGGAACTTGAGTATTTATTAAGAGTAAATAGGGAGAAATTTGAGTACCTATTAACAGTAAATAGGGAGAAATTTGAGTACCTATTAACAGTAAATAGGGAGAAATTTGAGTATTTATTGAGAGAGAATAGGGCAAAATCTGAGTATTTATTAAGAGCAAATAGAGAGGAATATGTGTATATATTAAGAGTAAATAGGAGGAAATATGGGTATTTATTAAGAGTAAATTAGAGAGAAAACTGAGTATTTTTAAGGGGGGAACGAATACAACTAGGTATTTATTAAGAGTAAATTGGGAGAAATCTGAACATTTATTAATAGTACATATGGATAAAATTGACTTTTTAATAAGAGTAAATATTTGAGCAATCCAAGTATTTATAAAGAGTAAATGAGGAGAAAACTGAGTATTTATTAGAAGTAAATATGGAGAAATATGAGTATTCATAGTTGAATAGTGTGAACAAGAAAGGAAGTAATCTCATTATCTACTCAAAGATTAAAACGATCGGAAGAAAATGTATTAGTAAGGGTTTTACCACATAAGCAACTTTTGATGTAGGTTTTACCGGAGATCTGCATTCACCACAGGGGGTTACCACCGATATCCATTCTTGATAAAGGTTTTATGTGGGGCTATGACTGATATCTACTTTTTATATGAATTTTATATGGGTTTAACACATATATGATCCTTAGATATGTGGTTTACCAAATATCTGCTTTTTTAATATGGGTTTTACCACATATCTGCTTTACTGATACGGGTTTATCACAATTCTCCTTTCTTGATATGGATTTGAACCCATATATGTTCTCTTAATATGTTTTTTACCACAGATCTGGTCGCTGATGAAGTATTTACAACAGATCTGCACTCTTGATGAGTTTTACCACCGACTCCACTCATCAAGATGCATTTATATCTCAAGGGAGCATATTGATTCACTCGGGGTCCGAATCTCTGGTCTCTAGAGTGTATGAGAGTCACTGGGGAGGCCATCCTAATCTGAACTCCATCCGACGAGTAACCAGACCCAATTTGCTCAACTTCTTTGCAATCGGAAGTGGCGTTTGGAGGATGATTTTACATATCTGGGATCCTAAGGAACTTTAGATGGCTCACTAAATGTTGTTGAAATAAATCACAGGATCCGAGCGAGGAGGAAGTTAAAATAAATCGCAGGATCCAAGCGAGGAGGAAGTTGAAATAAATCGCAGGATCCAAGCGAGGAGGAAGTTGAAATAAATCAAAGGATCCAAGCGAGGACGAACTTAAAATATTTTATTTATTTTTTTTTTTAAGAGCTCATCTGGCGACTGCCTACTTGGGCATTAGTCGCCGTATTAAAACTGGCCTAGTTCTAGGCTACTTTAAAAATAAAATTGAAGAGAAAAAAAACAACACCCCAAAAAGGGGGAAAGGAAGCAAGCTGGTGCGTCGGGGAGAGGTCCCCCCGGCGCAGGAGCGTGCAACTAAAGGAAAAAAAACAAAAAAAAAACAAGTCAATGTGCACGAATCTGTCCCGAGTACAAGGGACAGGCGGTAGCGACCCTGCCCATCCCGGTACCGGGACAGGTATCGTGCGCGAAGATCACCCAGACTTGGACATTCGACAAGAATGTGCCGAACAGTCTGGGGGACGACGCAGTTGTTGCAATAGGGCGCAGGCGAGCGCTCCATCAAATAGTGAAGCGTCACACGAGTGTGTCCGATTTGGAGACGACAGAAAGCAGCCTGAAGCCGCCGCGGCATTGGGGGATAGGTCCATCGGAACAGTCACGGCGCAATGGCACGCAATTTTAAGTTCCCTTCGACCGTCTCCCATCTTCTTTGCCAAGCAGTCCGAAGAGCTGCCCGTATTCCTGCGATGTAGTCGGTGGGAGGAAGAGCAAAACGCTGGTCCGATCGCAGAGTCCTCGCGGACTCTTTGGCGCCCTCGTCGGCGCGCTCATTCCCCGCAATTTCTACATGTCCAGGAACCCAGCAGAAGATAATCTCGACATCTGCCCGGCTCGCCAAAACCGTGGCGTCACGAATTTCGCGAACCAGGGGATGCGGAGATTCCAATGCCCCGAGAGCACTCAGGGCACTTTGTGGGTCGCTATAGATCACAATCCAGTCTCCGAACCGGGCACGTTACGTAATCTCCGGTACCGGGTGGGGGATTGCCACCATCTCGGCCATGAAGACAGACGCAGCGCCTGGTAGAGCCCCGCTGAATTCAAACAGAGGGGATACGGCGTGGAAGCCGACCCCCTCTTTAGACTTGGAGCCATCCGTATACACTGGCACGGTTCCAGCGTGACACGATGTGTGCTCCAAAAAGGTCGAACGCAATACTCCCGGCGCAGTACAAGCTTTGGGAGCAGAGGCGTGGCGACAAATAGCCAAATGTGGTACCCTCTAGGGTGGCGTTCTGGGCAGAATCAGGAGGGCCACCGGTCCGAGAGCGATATCTACCTCTCGAAGGAGTTTTTTGGCCCTAAACCCAAACGGCTTAGAGTATGACTGGCGTCTCTCGGCGGCATAGGCACCATCGAGATTAACTGCGGATGCAGTGAGAGCTGTTGGCGACTGAGGGAGGCGCCGGGCTCGCGCGTACAGGCGAGTGATGCACAGTACGCGGCGCAGAGCGAGTGGCATCTTTAGCATCGACCAACAGGCTCTCAATGGGGAAAGTGCGGAAGGCACCGGTCGCAAGGCGAAGGCCGGTGTGGTGGATTGAATCCACCTTTCGCAATAAACGCTCGGCTGCGGATGCATAAAACTCGAATCCGTAGTGGAGCTTTTTAACGAACAAAGGATCGATAAAAAAGTAGGGCATTAGCCCTATCAGCGCCCCAAGCGCTGAACGTCACGGAACGGAGAATGTCCATGGCGCGGGTACAAGAGACCCTAAGGCTGCGAATATGAGCCTCCCAGGTGAGGCGTCAGTCGAATACAAGACCAAGAAAACGGTGCGACTCAACCACATCTAGGCGCACCCCATTAAGAAACAAATCCAGGCTTGGGGTGAAGCCGTGGATGGCGGCAGAAGTGCACCACCTTAGTCTTAGATAAAGAAAACCGAAACCTGTGCGCTTCGGCATAGCCAGAGACGCGGTTCAATGCCTGTTGGAGTCGACGCTCCAGAGTTGGCATCTGGGCCGCGCCAAAAGAGATCGAAAGGTCGTCCACGTAGAGCGTAGCGAGAACATCTTCCGGCAGCACCGAGGTGATGCCGTTGATGCTCAGGGCAAAAAGTGTGACACTGAGGACACTTCCCTGCGGGACACCCTCTTCCTGCTCCTTTGGGCTGGAGAGGGCTCCCCCTACCCGTACGCGGAATCGACTATCTCGCAAAAATTCAGATATAAACATTGGGAGGCGTCCCCTCGCCCCCATCGTGTGGAGAGTCTCCATAAAACCGTATCGCCATGCGGTATCATAGGCCTTCTCCAGATCGAAAAAGACCGTGGTGTAGTGCTGTCTACGAAGGAAAGCCTCACAGACGGCATTTTCCAGTCGGAGCAGAGCATCCGAGGTGGAGTGGAACTTGCAGAAGCCACACTGTTTGGAAGGCAGATGGCCTCCGCTGTCCAAGGAAAAGGCTAATCTAACATTTATCAATTTCTCCATCAACTCGCACACGCAAGAGGTTAGAGAAATTGGGCGGAAACAGGTCGGATTAGAGTGATCTCTCCGCGGTTTGCGAAAGGCGAGCACAGTAGCGATTCTCCAGGAGTCTGGGAGAAGACCTTCCACCCAGATCCTGTTAAACAAATCTAACAGAAAGGCCATGCCTCGCTCACCCAAGTGTCGAAGCATGGCGTACGGGACATCGTCCGGACCATGGGCGGTGTCCGCGCAAGAAGCGAGAGCGGAACGCAACTCACTCACAGTAAACTTGTCGTTGAAGGGTTCTCCGCCTCTGGAGGTAAAGTCCAGCCGGCGGCCTTCCGCGACATCATGACGTGCATTGAATGCTGGCGGAGCAGCATCACGGCTAGAGAATGCGGAAAAAGCGGTTGCTAAGATTCCGCCACGGACGCGGGGTCCGAGATTGCGGTCCCATTCTCCTGGAGAACGGGAGGGGGGTCCTGCGAGAACTTGCCCCGAATCCTTTTGACTCGCTTCCACACCTCAGCTAAAGGGGTCTTCCCGTTAAGTGAAGACACGTATGCCCGCCAAGAAAAGCGGTGGGTGCTTCCAAATATACCGGAACCTAGCCCTAGCCCAACGAAATTCAGCGACAGTGAAATGGTTCGGGCGGCGCTTATAGCGCATGTAGGCATAACGCTTCTGTTTGAGGGCCGTCTCACACTCGGCCGACCACCCTGGGAGTGGTCAGCGTGCAAAACGGCCAGACGTCCTAGAAATAGTAGTCAGGCCCACGGCAATGAGGTTGCCAGAGAAGAACTCAACGGCCTCATCTACCGACCTAAACTCCTCGACTGAGATAGAGAATTCAGTCATTTCTTGAAATGCAGGCCACCGCGTCCGCGCCAAGCACCACCGAGGTGGGCTCTCAGGCGGCAGTTGTCCTGAAAATGATATTTAAATGGGAAAGGGATCACTACCATGGAGGTCATCGACCACCCCCCAATCAAAATCAGGCTGTGCATCCGAAGAGCACAAAGATAGATCAAGGCAAGAAAATGAAGCGGTTCTCGGACAGTGATGCGTAAACTCATCCACGTTTAGGACATTCATCTCAAGCTCTTCGATCAGATCGGCAAGGACTTGTCCCCTGGGATTTATGGAATAATCTCCCTAGAGAGGATGCCTGCCGTTCACATCTCCAAGCAAGAGATAGGGCCTCGTAAACCGTGCCACGACGCGGCGGAAGTCCCCCGCGTCGAAGTCAGCTGACGGTGGAATGTACGCAGAAATGATAGTATACCTCCTATCCAGGTGCAGCTGCACAGCCACTGCCTGAAAGGAGGTATCTAAAGAGAAAGGAAGAACGGAGACATCATGCCGGGTGTAAACCGCGCATCCCCCAGCTCGGCCATCCCACGGTGGTGGGGTCGCAAGACCCTTATACCCCGGGAGGGCAGGCAGGGGGCACGCGCCTAGCATGGTCTCCTGCAAAAAAATAGCTAACAGGGAACGGGAGGAGACGAGCCTCCGCAGCTCCTCCCAGTTGGCCCGAAGTCCACGGCAATTCCATTGAAGGAATATGCCCTCAAGGCCTAGCTCGGAGGAGACACGGGGGCCTTCCTCGATCTGAAGACCCTCACGAGAATGGCCGTACGCTTCCCGGGGGCAGAACCCCGGGCGCTGTTGGCAGGACAAAGCGCTGAAGGCGCTGTCGCCTTCGAGGACTTATTGGGGGAGGTTGGGCTCGCCACGCGAGTCTTTTCCTCTCTCCACCTCGAAACCTTTGGCGGGCG
This sequence comes from Ceratothoa steindachneri, assembly GCA_963969495.1. Taxonomy (NCBI): domain Eukaryota; kingdom Metazoa; phylum Arthropoda; class Malacostraca; order Isopoda; family Cymothoidae; genus Ceratothoa; species Ceratothoa steindachneri. Next base: position 62,578,616 of record OZ018323.1, on the reverse strand, counting down.
TCACGGCTTCGGAGGCGGGGGGCCCTCTTTTCGAGGAACCAACGTCTCCGAGCCACTCGCTCCACCTCGGGGCGTGGGCGAAGGAGCCGAAGCTCCTTTGTTGCTGTCCTCCTTTCGGGAGACAGCTTTAGGAACCCCCGAAGATGGCCTAGCGACCATTTTCAGGGGTGTTGCCTTCTGTGAGTCTAACGACTCGGTGGAGGCGCGTGGCCGTTTTGCCTTACGGAAAACGGTCACGCTGGGGAAAGAGGGGGGAGCCCTAGTTTTAGCTGAAGCTGGGTATGAACCCTTTTTGCCGCCAGCTTTACCAGGGGAGCGCCCGGGTTGGGTAACGCCCGCAGAAGGGCTCCGAATGGGCGCGGAAACAACCGTGCTCGTTAGCCTGGATGGGCCAAGAGCAGAGGGTGCCGTTCTAACTACTGAGGCATATGACGTATCAGGCAGAGCCGGGCGCGCCAGGACCAAGTCCTTAGCCTCGCGGAATGAGAGTCTATCCTGGGCCTGAACGGCCAGGATTACTTTCTCAAGCAGATATGCACCACATTGCTTTGAAGAAGCAGGGTGCGGCTCTCCGCAATTGACACACTTGGCCACACACGATTTGGACTTATCGTGTGCGACCATGGAGCAATTTACACAGACTTCGGGTCACCCTGACTTTGCACGTCTACATGAGCGATTCGTATGGCCGAAGCGGTGACAGTAATAGCACCGCCGCGGCAGTGGCACGAATGCCTTCACGTGGTAGTGGTACCAACCGGCACGCAACGACTCAGGGAGCTTGTCACAGTCGAACGTGACGAAGAGTGTAGGGGTGGGTCTCGAGGTCCCTCCTTGTTTTCTCATCACACGTTCGACCTTTACCGCCCCATGTTCGGCCAGCTCTAGGGTGATGTCCTCAATGGAGTAGTCAACGAGTTCCCTCGCATAAACTACTCCTTTCAAAAAGTTCATGGTAGAGTGCGGCGTCACACTCACCGGGGTGCCATGAAGTGTCCGAAGAGCACTTATCTTGGCGGCCTCGGCGGGATTCGCCGCATTCGCCAGAAGGCTTCCGTCCGAGAAACGGGTCACCTTCGGCTCTCTACCAATTGCACTAGCTAATCCTCTTCTCTGATGGATCATGTTGCCCTTGGACAACATGGTGCCATCAGTGGAGTGAATAACGAGGAAGCGCTTGAAGCCAGCAGGCTCGAAAACGCCAGGTAACCTCTGAATGAGAGGCCCCGATGTCATCGAGGCTCCGCGCAGTGCACTCTTGGTCTTAGTCAGGGGCTTCGCACACGGGGGGGTATAGGGGCTGGATGTGCCCATCTTGGCTTGGTTGCCTACCAAAGTGGCAGCAGACCCATCCGTCCCCGCAGCCCCTGCAGCCCCCGCAGATGGAGAGGAGCCCCGAGTCTTCTTTGTCTTTCTTGTCTTTTTATTCTTCTTTTTAGGAGAGGAGGGCGGGGAATGAACCCGCTTCTCACCTCCACCGGCAGAAGCCCCCATGCAAGATGGACCGGCCTCAGCCAGGTCCTTCTTCAAAATGGAGAAGGTCCTGGTATTCGTAGGGGCACCTGTCGGAGGAGATCCCTACCCTCCTTGTACTGCCTCGAAGCCCTCAGCCGTTTGAGGAAGACCTTGCATAGGGGCGGATTCGGGTTCGGTGCTTGGCGCCGAGCCCGGATTCCCCCCGATGGAAGGCTCTACCGTCTGAGGCTGGGACTCCTCAAGGACCATGTGTGTCACAGGAGGGGCCTCCAGTTGGCCATCCCCTCCCAAGACATCGCAGGTCCCGTTGGCAGTATTGTCACTAGTCTTTTGTGGAGAGGCACAGGCCTTAACCCCGGCAAGGTTCAAAATCCTTGCCAGCAGGTCCTTTGAGGAAAGCGATCGAAGGGGCCTGGCTTCCCTCTCGCCCCTAAGGGGGTTTGCCCTACCGAGCCGCTTCGATGGGGAGCGGCTGGCTAAGGGCTGCCTGTTGGCTTTCTTGGCAGTCCCCTTGGAAAGAAAATAGGGGACTGCCGCTGGAAAAAGGGAGGCGCCCGAAAGCACCTCCAGAGAAGGGGGTGAGGGGGAGTCCCCTGCACCCGTAGGCGAAGGAGAGGAGTAAGCCTCCTCTCCGGTTAGAGAGATATGGAGGGTCCCCTGCACAAGCACAGGGGGGAGGACCTCCATTTTTTTGCTGGAGCTGCCCGAGGGCGGCTCCGTCGCTGTTTCAGGGGAAGTTGAGGGTTGGGTTTTTTTTTGTTTTACATACATGGGCATGGTGACCCTGTTTTTAATACGGGACGCAATCGCACATCACCTCTCGCAGTAGCCCGCACTGTGAGAAGTGCTTATAAGCCCGGCAGAGCCAGGCGCCGCCATTTGGAACCACCCCCTCCCGCCTGGTGGCCTGGCAGTCCATCGGCTTGGCGGCTCCACCTTAGACACGGCGTAAAACAGATAGAATGTGAAGAGGAGAGGAAAAGGGATGTGAGGAAGGTATGGGTGGGGATGAAGCAGGTTGTTAAAAAACAACCACCCCCTCCCGCCTGGTGGCCTGGCAGTCCATCGGCTTGGCGGCTCCACCTTAGACACGGCGTAAAACAGATAGAATGTGAAGAGGAGAGGAAAAGGGATGTGAGGAAGGTATGGGTGGGGATGAAGCAGGTTGTTAAAAAACAACCACCCCAGACCGAAGCTCAGGGGTTAGGGAACATTGGCCCCTCCCCCTCAGCCCCGATTCAGGACGGTTGGCCGAGAAGAAGGTCAACATCTACCCTGTGAAATTAGAGGCTGACCAGAGAAAGTTGTGGGAGAGGTTGTATGAAAAGAGAGGAAACAAGTGTTTTGAAGGAAGAAAGAGAGGCTAAGCTGGGACCGGACGGGGTTGAACTTAAAATAAATCCAAGGATCCAAGCGAGGGCGAACCCTGAAATAAATCAAAGGATCTAAGCGAGGAGGAAGTTGAAATAAATCACAGGATCCAAGTGAGGACGAACTTGAAATAAATCACAGGATCCAAGCGAGGAAAAACTTGAGATAAATCACAGGATCCAAGCGAGGACGAAGTTGAAATTAATCACATGATTCAAGCGAGGAGGAAGTTGAAAGAAATCGCAGGATCAAATCGAGGAGGAAGTTGAAATAAATCACAGAATCCAAGCGAGGAGGAAGTTAAAATAAATCACAGGATCCAAGCGAGGAGGAATAATTGGAAAATTGTATGGAGTGTTCTGTGTGATAGTCGAAAGTTCATGATTGAACGGTCAAGTTTTCAGAACAGTAATGAACCACCAATGAACTTTAAATCAGATAATTAGCCGATAGAGATATCCGAGTAAAAAGATATGGTTGTTGAGATTGATCTGTGGTGTAATTAAGGTTGAGAATGATAAGATAAAGGGAATGTTGAATAAAACAGAAGTGTGAAGGAAAAACTATAAAAAATTATAGAGGTATGAGGATATGATGAGAAGAGAAGATAACCATATGTGAATAAGAACGATGCATGATGATTGGCCCTGAGAGAAGGAAGAGGAAAGACAGGCCGTAGAAAAGATGGGAAAAACTGTGTGGAAGATGATTTGAAAGAAAAGTTGTGTTGGCGAACGAAGACCTGCATAAATGCAGGCCTCAGTCTTGTCTCTCAGAGAATTTTATTGACCACAACACTCTGAACATCCGGCCTCCTAACTCTCCAGACTCTAACTCTCTGAACTATTATGTATGGTTGTGAGATAGAGCAAGTTAACGTGCTCCACCAAGATGGAGCTTTAGGTCTATGACCACCACACTTTTCATCAAATCAAACAGGGTGACCGTGGAGAAGGCCTGCAAAAGGTTCGAGGTCGTAGTTGAGACCGACAGCGATCTCATTGAATAAAATAAACAGTACAGCAATCCTCCAACTCTTCTAATGTAACTTTGGTAAATATATTACAGAGAAAGGACCAGTAAAGTTGTTGTTAGATGTTGTCTCACTTATATGCGACTAAAACTATAACCGTAAATGATGTTTTTAGTTGTTTTATCACTTATATGCAGCTGAAACTATAACAGTAAATGATGTTAGATTTTTTCTCACTTGTATGCGATTGAAACTACCACAATAAATGATCTTATTAGATGTTTTCTCTCTTGTATGTGATTGAAACTAACCACAGTAAATGATGTTGTTAGATGTTGTGTCTCTTCTAGAAATTAAGGGAAAGGTCTACATCAGGAATTGTTCGTAGGAAGAAACAAACATCCACCTGCATGGAAGGAGTTGGGATCAAATAATTTTAAAAGACCAAAGAGAAATGTAATACAAAAAATAAATTCAAAGGTTTTGATCTTCTTTTCTAGAATTTCAAACCAAAACCAACGAGGGCATTTCAAGCAGAGTTAATAAGGAGAAATCCGTAAAGTGGTGAAGATGGAGAAGGTAAAATTGTGCTAAAGATATCTAACCGAAGAATCTCCTACAAACTTTGGGGAGGGAGGACAAACTGTGTGTGTTGGGTCCGGAAAGGAACCCAATTCTCCAGATGTCAATCACAACGAGTTTGCCAATGCTGTATGTACATAACATCCCTTTGCTTTGGCATAAAAGGATAAATAAGCAAAAATATTGAGGGTAGTAGAAAGAGAAAAGGAGAAAAAGAATGTAATTATGTTTAAAAACACCACTCAAACTGGATCCAAAAAAGAGGGGTGAAACCGATTAACCCCTGGTCAGACCAATGTTGAATGGACGAAGGTTGGTCAGAGACAAGCCTGCGAAACTAGTCGCATGGAAAGAGGCTTATAAATAAATAGGCGCAAATGAGGTAAAATGGGGCCAGAAGGGCCACCCGCTCTTCTAGATACTAGGTGTAACAATGGGAAAAGGAATTATATTTATCAGATTTTGATACCCGAAATGTTCAGAAGTTTTGGATTCGCATACAAAAGAGTTGGGCGACGATGCCCTCATCGCATTCCAACATCCAACCACACTAAACAAAGAAATGCAATGGAAGACAAGTTGCAAAGGAATCAGCGATTAAAAGAACTAGAAGACTCATTTCAACGTTTGGAATCCGTTAATCATCAATTAGTTGACAATGGTAGCATACAAGAGCGCCGTGGTCTCGAGGATCAAACTAGTTGCTACCGCAAAATGCTCGTAGAAAAAAGAAAAACTTCAATATAGTCTTGTGTAATTCATTTGAAAAAAAATGAATACATTAAAATTCATTTGTATTTATTTTCCTAAATTACATCATCATATTAGGTTCTTATATATGTACCATATTTAAATACAGTAAAAAACATTTGTATTTATATCCCTACATTACAACACCCTATTAAATTGTTTTATAGCACATTCAAATAGTTTGGACTTTAATTAGGATATCTAGGAATAATAATATTTTAATATTAATTCTTATATTCAAGTAATGCGGTTTTGATTCACACACCAATATTGGGGGTTAAATTAACCCTATTACTAGAGGGATACCAGCATTTTATTTCTATTCCATGCCCCAGTAGCTACGATCTGGTTTTGAGATAGTTCTGGTTCTTTACCTGTGAGGTTAATGTACACCTTAGCAAGGGATTCCGCGTTCTCTGTCCATCGCGATTTCTCTCCTCCGAGAGCTGCCAACAGCTGCTCCGCCCTGTCCTTCTTGATGCTGCACAGCTCGACCTTAAGGACAACCTTTGTTATTCACTTGAAGCCAAGAAGCGGAAATAAATGGGAGCATATCTATCGGAAAGTTGGAGAGGAGGGGAGGGAAACTCATAATGAATGTGATGATGATGGAAGTGAAAATGATAGAATAGACCCCAATAAAGGTGACTACCTGAAATGTTCTGGACCAAAATAGACCTAAAGCAATAGCGAAAGTAATCTGAACAAAACCGGTGGAAAAAAAGGATGAGAAAGGTTAATACCATAGGCAACTCTACCATAATGAAGGCATCTGTGTTCGGTATGTTTCCGAAACTGATCCATAAAAAAGTGGTGAATGGTACATGCTTAAGTTGTTTAAAGGACACTTGGAATATGAGAGCGCGCAACTCTTCTATACTCACTTTATTAGGCAACTGAGATACCCCCTCCCTTTAACTTAGGGAAGGTGTTGAAAAATGCTCCCTTGGGGTACATACATTTATATATATATACGCATACGTACATGCGTACACACAACATAATAACATCGAAATTATAAATTATTACTCAGTATGAATTGAAGACCGCCAATGCCCTTGTTAATTGAAATAATTAAAAGAGTCTAAATAGAGGGAATGTCAATTTCTAATGGAGAACTAGTCACTTTCCAAAGTTCAACTATATTTTTCTAAGTAGACAAAATTACATTTCTGCATATTCTATTTTAAAAATTGGATAAATCTTAAAATTTATTGCTTTCCATTCGAACAATCTATTTAAAAAATGGATAAACTTTTATCCCCAATGTCAAATTTTTCTGTAAAATAAAAAAAAATTAAAAAGAGATATAATAGAAGAAATTATGGTATTTTCGTTATAAATTCTTGGCCATAAAGTTTGTTGTTTTTAAATCGAATAAATTGAAAAAGTTTTAGTCTGTCCAATAGGAATTTTTATCTAAAAAAACTAGACAAACCAGATATTCTGGGTCTATTCGGTATGAATTTGGTTTACAAATTAATAAGCTTTTAAATTTAGATTTATAAATTAGGCACATTTAGGGAAAGTTTAACTCCTTCGGTAGGAAATTAAATCAATAAAAAAAAATGTAAACAGAGAAACATGAAAAATTCCCGTCCAACTAATCGTAATTTGCTAGAAAAATAAATTTAATTGGATAAAACTGAAGAAATTCTGGTCTATTGTTGATATACACACTATACAGATTTTTAAAGTAAACACAAAACACATTCGAAGAAATTTTGTTTTTTTCGGTATAAATTTTAAGTAAAAAAATATTTTTTTTAAATGGACAAAATTGAAAAATTCCGGGCTATCGGATAGGAATTTCGCTATTTTTTTCAATAAACCTAACAAGAAATTCTGGTCTTTCCGGCCCGAATTTGTCATTGTTTCTTCTCCAGGTGGCTGACCAGTAATTCAGCTCTGTGTACGAAACTGTTCCTGAAAGAAGGTAACGTATCCTTCCTACCCCACTATTCAAAGTGAATGGGACCTTTGTATTAGAGGCTTTTGTTATTCGAAATCCTTCTATTTTTTCGCTTTATTTGATTTCAACTTAAATTCATTTTGTCCCTTAAATATCTTCGTTGATATATTTTCCCCAACCTTTCATTTACTCCTTCTCTTACAGTTCCCTCCCTCCGAGCCACCCGATGCACTGGTCGGTTTTCACTTCTTAGTTTGATCTAACTAATATCAGTTCCTCGAAAATGGCTCTATACACCCCGAGAGAAAGACCAGAAATTCCCTCTTTGGTTATATATAATCCCCCCCCCCTCCTGCGATATTTGGTAAGCTTATTCGATATTTTAAAAGGACAGACAATGCTGCCACGGTGTCCTTATTCTGTATCAGTCCCCGCCTAAAAAAGGACAGCTTCAATCTGCCCACCGTTTGTTCCAGTTCCATTTTCTCCTTCCGCACAGTATCCAGCTCGGCCTGGAGCCCTGCCAGCTCTTCCTGCACACCACGCAACGCCTCCTGCTTTTTCCGGAGTTCCCCCATAAGGCTTTGGTACTGCTTGTCCGCCTTTCTCAACGCCTCTCGCTTAGGCGCCACCTTTCTGTCCACCTCCTCGTAGCGCTCCATCGCCAAGACCCACTTGCACAAACCTGGCAAGATAAAGAAGAAGGGGAAAATATGATTGAAAATAAGATAAATAGGAAATTAAAAAAAATTAAAAGATGGTAAAATAAGAAAAAAAAAGGAAGAACAGAGAAGATTAAAAAGGACAAATAAGAAAAGAAAAAGCAAATTAAAATAAGAAAAAAAGAAAGCATTAGAAAAATAATATAATTAATAACAAGAAGAAAGAAAAGTAAGATTAAAAAGAAGATTAAATAAGAAAGGAAAATAAGATTAAAATAGGGTCAAATAAAAAAGAAAACGAAGATTAAAAAACAAAGCTAGGAAATAAGATAAAAAATAAACTAGGAAAAAGGAAACGAAACGAAGAAAAATTAAGAAAAGAATAAGATGATCGAGGGAATAGAAAAAAAGAGGATGAAATTGAAAAAATGTAAAAAATGAGGAAATAGAATTTGAGGGGGAAATGAGGAATAAGAAAAGAATTAAAAAGAAACGGAAGATGAAGAAATGAGGAAAATAACAGGAGTAAAAAGATAAGGAGAAAGAGATGGATGAGTAAAAAAGAAAATGGAGTAAAGAGAGTGAGGATTAAAAAAGATGGAGGAGAAAAGAAAGGAGGAAGAAATGGAGAGGAAAGAAGAAAATGAACAAAAGTAGGATAAAAAATAGAATGAAATAGAAGAGGAAGAAAAAATGAAGAAAAAGTGAAGAAAAAGTAGGAAGAAGGAAATGAAGAGAAGGCGGAAGAAGAAAAAGGAAGGTGAAAAATAGAGTAAGAAAGAAACCAAATTGTTCTACTCTTTCACGAGCAAGTAACTGTCTTCTAAAGAGAATAAAGATGCAATGTACACATGTAATATGTACTATGTGGCAATGAGTGTACGTGAATGCATCAGTCATAGAGTGTGTCCAGTCCAGAGTTGGATATGCAAATAATATTAAATTACATAATTATATATATATATATATATATATATATATATATATATATATATATATATATAAATGAAACCTGCATAAATCCGACACAATTTAGTTGTTATTATCCTCACCAACCTCATATAATTAGCAGAGTAGTTCTCGAACAGTGCGATTTGACTGCAACAGAACTAAGAACGTGATCGGGCTATTAAATAACGAGACTGGACCTATGTAACTTGAATCATTCTTGTTTTAAGTGAACAAAATGGTGTACTTTGAAAAAGAGCAAAAGGATGAATGTGTAACGAATATTAGCCGCTCCTGTCTGAAGGATCTCTTTCACACATCGCTTCAAGTGCATGTGTTAGTTCAAAAAAGCTAAGCAACGCAATACATGACGCAATTATATCAATGAGGTAATGCTAACGGCAAAAGTCATCACATTCCTAAATTACCATCCTTAAACACCCTATCTAGCACGATGCGACGCTATTTTCTGTAAAGAAATCAAGTTTACGACCAGAAGAACCAATTTCTAGTTGGTACTAGAGGTAAAGATGTATATAAAGAAGTTTCTATGACGACGAATAGAATTAAGCCAAATGCCTGCTTTGATTATTGGAGGAGGAGGCTGAGGTGGTGTCTAGTTGCAGAGAGAAATATACCGCAAAAGTACAAGCATTAAAATGCTTTCGTTCTTAGGACACCAAAACATAACAGGACGTGTACTTAGAACACCAAAATTGACAAGAAATGTATGACATAAACGGTCATAACCTAAATGCGGTTAGGTTAAAAAAAGATTCGGATATATTATGTTCGAGCAACCTAAATGCTTCACAGCCCTATGTTTACTAGCACAAAATTGTATTAAAACGAAAGATATCATTCATTCATTGTATAAAACATTTGCTAGACTTTGTGTATAATATGGAGTTCAATTTTCGGTTTCATCATCTGCAAAATGACGAACGCGTTCCAGGAAGAGCGAGAAAACTAATCCTTGAACTTAGAAAAAATCCTTTGATATCAGACTAAGAGGATTTGCTGTCAAGAAAATCGCCGTTTGCGCGGTAAGATCATCGAGGCGTTTATAATAACAAATGTTTTAACTAATATAAAGTATGAATTGTTACTATAAATAACGGTTTGAAGTTTACTAGCAAGAGTTTTAATAATTATCTCAGAATTTTTTTTTCTTACATAATTACTAATGTATGGAATGATTCACCTTCACAGGTCATTTTAAGCACTCTTTTACTTTTAAGAACAAAATTGATAAATATTTAACAAATAAAATTGCTAGAAAAACAAAGTTTTGCATATAACTGATAAATAGTCTTCCTTTTTGGTGTCTGCTCTGATCTTATCCTACTCTTCATTTTTAGGCTGACATCGAGTGAATCTTCAGTTCAATGACCTTTGATATTCTTCAATAAAATTGAATTACACATTTAGTCTCATTATTTAATAGCCACACCTTCACTTATGCATTCCAGTAGTTTCGCAAAATACTTGTGAATGTCTTAGTGACTCTTTCTCTAGATTTAATAACTGAATTATTTACTCTCGAAAATTTATTATCTATAAACAAATCACAAAATTGCAAAATCTTCCCCTAATCAAGTCTAAAGAGAATAAATGAGTTAAATCTGGGATTTACTCGCGTGATAAGTCCCTTCTAAATAAAGAAGAAAACCATGGAAACCCTATTTTCATTTTTACATCTTTTAGTTTACATATTATAGTAGTAAAAAAAAAAAAGAAGCTTCCATTACTTTCAGCTGCCTTCGAAGCTTGTTGAATCTTCTCCGGATGAAATTCAGCGTTGTCTCTATATCGACTCCGAATCGTCTGAATCGCCTTTAGATTAATGTTATCTTTGTCGAAATTCAAAAGGTTTTCCTGAAGAAAGAGAGGAAGAACTAAGCATTAGAGGAAAATTTCAACGGCTGAAGAGTCGAAGCTAGTGTATTTAACATTTAATCACTTTTGCATAGCATGTCCAATAAATATTAAACCTAAAATAAATCTTTGTAATTTCTTAAGATGAAAGATTTCTGAGGAATTCCATATATCATAAAGAAGACAATACGTGTTAATTTTAGAATCTTTATTAATTTATGCTACAAAATGAATATACAAAATTTGAGCCCCATGCAATGAGATGCACACTAGAGTATATGAATATTCTAAGTGGTAATACCTATTTAAATTATATAATTTTTAATAAATAGCAAGAAATAATAAACTTAATATTTTGCTCCTTTTAATGATTTATGTATATTTTCCTTCGGATTAAATCTTTGGAAATTATCAAGTTTTTGTTGTGCACTTATATTTAATAGACAGCTTCTAAATTGGCTTTCTTAGAAGGTTTTGAGAGGTATTGGATGAAATATCTTTAAGGTGGCCTCTACTCGTGAAAGGGAGATGGCTTTGTCTATGAAATAGGGGAGTACGCTAAGGAGAGTTGCGGGTACTCAGAGAAACCTTCCATGTAGACAAACCTTTCACTTACACAAAAATTGTACCTTCCAAACATTTTCATTTTATCTAACGTCACTACTTTCTTACAAAAACTCTTTTCCTAAGGAAGAAGAAGTATGTTTCCCGTGGAGATGTGATCCACTGACCTGATAATGAAATTTACATAAAAATCAGAATGACAATCGTTGGTTATTCCCGGGGTACTATGGACCAAATCCTTTATCATTTTAGTGCGCTCTTCCGTCATTCTGAGTAGGGGGGTTTATGCCCCAGTAAGTGGGCGTTTGTAAAATCGGTCATTCAGCTCATTATTTGACCTCAACTGGGTATCATAGGACATCTGGAAGATTGTGCGCCCTCCCTCGCTTAGCACATTGAATCGGATCTATTGTAATTGTTAAGATGGCCAGATTCACACCCTTCTTCTCCCAAGAGCAACAAAATAATCATACGACTAATAATAATAACAATGATAAAAATAAAAATAATAACAACAAAGCTAAAAAAAACAATAGAAACAATAATGATAAAATATAATAACAAATAGTAGCGACAGTGATAAAAGTACCAATTTAACACTAATATTAACCATATTTTTTTAATTAAGAATATCAAAGATATTGACATTTATATTATCAATAATATTAAAATTAACAATATCAATAATATTAGCATTAATACTATCAAAAATATTAGCATTAGCAATATAAATAATATAAAGATTAACAATATCAATAATATTAATAATAACTATCAATAATAATAATAACAACATTAATAATATAATCAGAAATACCAATAATAATAATATTAACAATTTAATAATAATTATATTAACAATACTAGGCAACGGCTTTGCCACTCCCCCCTATGGGAGGAGCTTGCGCTTCACTACTAAGATTAAGATTTAAAATCTAAAAAAAGCAGCTATGGTTAAATTTTTATAAATTTTCTGAACTTCGCCAATTATAATAATTTTAAAAATGAACTCGAAACTATTTCCCCCCTTTCAAAAAATCACGTTGCTAAAATATAGTTATAGAAAAAGATATATAAAAATAAATTTTCTGAACTTCACTATTTGTAATTCTTTGGGATTTAAAAAATTCACAAAAATTTCGATACTTATATTTATTTCTGAACTTCGCCATTTTATTTTTTTATATTATAAAAGAATTATTAGAAATAACTTTGATAAAAAACATAAGTCATAATCAAACTAAGATGAAATTATTATTCAGATACTCAAAAAGATCCCTTTCTTAAATTATTTAGTTAGTGATGATGATGATGATGATGATGATGATGATGATAAATATTAAAATTATCAATAATAATAATATTCACATTATTAATAATAATAATAATAATATTAATAATATCAATAATAATATTAACAATATCATTAATAATATTGATATCAATAACAATATTAATATTAATAATAATAATTCAACTGATCCCTACCTTGAATTTAATATCTCCGAGGATTCTCTTGCTCACCGCCCAGTAATCTTCCACCATCTTTCCCGTGCCCTGAGGATCTGGTACTCTGTCCGGTTTTTCGCCCTGGAAAACCCAATGTACCATCATAAGTCTTGGATTTGTTAATCCTTTTTATAATGCTTGCTTCGCTCTCATTCGGTGGGTAAGCGGGTTATTTAACCAAAATAAAGATCAGGACGACAACCACCAAGGACCTCTATTCGTTTTGAGGAAGGGAGAGGGGTAACACTGTGTTTTGCCTCCAACCAGCGAGTCTATGGCCATACATGGTTAAAAGAGTAGCTACCCGTTCAACTTCAGGGGAGTAGTGGTTCATAAACCACTTCGGTAAGTTCCGTAGGCGGATGAGTGATGTGTTTTGAGTGTGGCGCAGAGGAAAGAAGTACAACGGTGTTGTAAATTGTTTTATTGATAATGAACTTCGTTTCTTTAATGTTTTTTCAAAGTTTAAGTTAAAATAGCAACTTTATTAATGATGGCTTCTGGAAAACCAGAAAGGTTTTACAACAAACGTACCGATGAGGAACAGAAAGTCAACTCTAACAAATTTCTAGGTGAAAATTGTAGGGATAAGAAGATTAAAAAAAAATCATTTCAAAAAGATTTTTCTAAGATTCTTCAAAAAGATTACTCCTAAAATATTATTCCTAAATGATTATTGCTAAAATATTATTCCATTAAAGACTATTCCTAAAAGACCATTCCCAAAATATTATTCCAAACAGATTATTCCAAAAAGATAATTCTATAAAGACCATTCCCAAAAAATACATTTAAAAAGGATTATTTCAATAAATATCTTCCCCAAAAGATTATTTCAATAAATATCTTCCCAATAAGATTATTTTAAGAATATTATTTCGAAAAGACCATTCCAAAAATTATTATTAAAAAAAATTCCAAACAGATGATTCAAAAAGGATAATTCTATAAAGGTCATTCCCCCAAAAAAACATTTTAAAAGATTACTTCAACAAATATCATTCCCCCAAAATTACTTCAAAAATATTATTCCTAAAAAAGCATTCCAAACAATATCAGTCCAAAAAGATTATTCCAAAATATTATTCTTAAAAATCCATTGCAAAAATATTTTTCCGAAAAAATCATTCAAAACAGATTATTGCAAAAAGATAAAAGATAATTCCCTAAAGATTATTTCCCAAAATACATTTACCAATGATTACTCGAAAAAATCTCATCCTAAATCAATTATTCCAAAAATATTATTCCACCAAAATAATTCAAAACAGATTATTCCACAAAATATCATCAAAAAAAGATCATTCCAAAATATTCTTTCTAAAAGACCGTTGAAAAAATATTCTGAAAAAACTTATTCTAAACAGATTTTTCCCAAAAGATAATTACATAAAAAGAATTAAAGTATTAGGTTGTCACAAATGTCTTTGAACCTTTTTATCCTAATTCAGTTTTTTTGGAACAAACTCCAATTTTTCACTTTTCCAATCGCATCCAAATGTCAAAAATCAGTAGTACGACATGTTCTAAAATTTAATTAAAGTTTAAAAACTTTTGTCATAGGATTTTATCTAACCAATCGTTCACGAAACGTCACCTGAACCAAAATAAGTTCCATATGCGACAAAGAATCCTTGAGACAAAATATTGTAAAACCTGAAACCTTTTCACCTTATGGAAATGAAATTTGTTATTGCGATTTCCAAAAGAAATGGGCTGAAGAAAGTAAAGATTTGGACTGCCGTTTTCAAGAAAGTAAGAGGGATTGTTGTGAATTCATACACCAATTGTTGGGAACTTGAGACTGAACTAAACTCGTTGCGTTTTTAAATTGACTCCAAAGCTACCAAGGCATTGGGGGACTTTGGAGAGAGTGCGGAACTTTTAATGATCACTCTATTCTCTGGAGGATACAAGAAAATAGGGTGACTTTTAGTGCTTTATTACTTCCATAGAGTAATTATAATTGATTAACAACACCGACTGACAATCTAAATTCATCAAACCTATTTCATGGTGTATTTGATATAATTGTGTGCGCTGATTTCGAAAATTCAATCCAATTTCGCATATCGCATCTAGTTCCCATGATGAGACTTGTGTATGAACGTTGAAGGTAATATAATTAAATTTAACAGTTGAAATCCTATATATGTGACCTACATTAATATTGGTGGAGAGGTTTCAAATTTGTGATATTATTGCGGTTGGAATATCGAGGTAGTGCAAGACTAATGTGATTTATTTTGTGGTCTGTGGCTCCTTAACTCTCAAGTCGCAACGGGGCAACATCACTCAAAAGATAAAGATCTACCAATTTTACTTTAGCTGTCCTCTTGCCGATCAAGAGAGAAAATTGACGCCGCATGTTCTGTGTACACCTTGTTTAAATAGATTACAAGGTTGGTTCAACAAGAAAAAAAATACAATAGCTTTTTTGCCATTCTCTTGATGTAAAAAGCAAGAAAAGCCCATGCTAAAGATTGATATTTCTGCCTAGTTAATGTAATTGAATTTTCAGCTCAGAACAAACACAAGATTGTCTAACCTAATTTGGAATACGCGATATGACCAGTGCCACATAATAATGATTCTTCCCATTCCACTAATGAGCACGAGTATGGTGAGGAAACCTTTAATGGTATAGGTAAAAATGGTATGGACGCTGATTTTGTTTCTTATAAGGAAGGCGAACTAAAAGAGTTCTCTCATGCCGAATTAAATAATTTATCCAAGGATTTGGCAACATAAGTCAGGAAAAGGAGTCAGACCCTTAGTTCATATTTCACTGTTGAGTAAGCCTATGTTTTTGCATTTAAATTGATGTAATGTTTCGAAGCCTATCTTAAAATCATGACTCTTCTTAGTGGTGTTTATTCATCGAATAGAAGGCCAAAGACGATGGTGCTGCACAATGGAAACAACACATTATCTCTACCTATAGGATACTCAGTGCACATACATAAAAGAGAATTATGAGAAGATCAAGGCACTTCTAGATGCCACGAAGTACAAGAAATACAATTGTAAATTAAGTTTGTAATTGAAAGTTATAGGTATGTTGATGGGAATGAAGTCAGGTTTCACTAAATAATACTGGTGTTTTCTATTCCTCTGGAATAGCAAAGCGACTACTACACAGTACGTAATCGAATTAGACTTTGCGACAAATAAACGTACCAGGAATATACACCCTCGATAATAAACCGCTGGTCGCTTTAGAAATTGCTCTGTCCTTTCGCTCCATTTAAATGTGAGTTTAGTAAAGCAATTTCCGAAGATCATTGAGACAAAGCTGAAGCAAGGTGTACTCATAGGTCCACAACAAATTAATAAACTCTTAAAGAATTAATAGTTCATGAAGGAGATCCTTCTAACATATATCAGGAAAGCGCGTCACACTCTTAGTTCATAGTTTACAGTTGACGGATCCGATCTGTTTGCAGTGACATTGATGGAGATTTTGTTTAGCCTCATGACGCAAGAGCATGATCCTTGCTAATAGTTTTGTGAAAATTCATGGGAAAAAAAGGTATCCGGATTTCGAAAAGAGCTTTAAAAACTTCAACATATTTATGCTTCTATCGAATGTTCATATATGAATCTTTTTGAGCACTGATATGGAACATCGATACCAAAGTTTCTGGCACGAAAGACTGTTTAAAGATTACTGCTAAATACTGTACAGAGACAAACCTGCAATGAAGCACGAAAGGAAGTACAAAACTAAATGGTTTTAAGGTAGCTAGGTTTTGTTTTATTTTTGCAAATATTTCAAGTCAATGTCTAGTATTATGTATGACTTGTAGTTATTTGGGCATTTATCGAATACTTTGTGAAATTCTGCTAAAATCAGTGATCGAAAAATCAAATTCAGCTTAAAAGTACGTCTTAGATCTTCTTCCAACTATTCAGCAACTTTAAATCAATTACTCAAGGAACCAAGCGACATCATATCACACTGTGACACTAGAGGGACATGGTTTCAAGCAGCATACCACAAAAATAGGTGTCTTCCGTTCCTTGCAGTCTCCCCACTCTCATCCACTCTGCCATGAAAAACAGAACAGATTCGTTCCCTTGACAACGACAGCGCATGTTGCATCAATGGGCGACATCTATGGTCTCGGCAAACTTTCACAGATTCTAAACTCATCTCTCTAACCAGACCAAATCTACGTGAACCTGACCCGGAATTTCAAGTCACTCCAGGAGAGTTCAATTCACCCATTAAAAAAGACTCGTCCCCTGTGGGACCGAGCTCCCACCGAGGAACTCGATTGGGAACTTAAGATAAACAAACTGACCCCCCCCCCCCATCAAGATTATCTGTTCCACCGGCATTTCCGATCTTCGGCACCCTTTGGCCACGCATCTCCCCTAGGAGCAGTGCAGGGTTCGATCCCCTTCCCTTCCCGTTTGAGATACCCCACGGGCTGGGATTTTCTAATTGGCAACGGTTCGACAGTTTACATCAGCCCGACCTCGCAGGAGGACAGGCGATGGCCTCCAATAGCTCCTTTACATGACGTATCGTCAGCCAATTCAGGTAATCACGCAAAATGAATTCTTTATCTCACTATAACCCCTCTGCACTGTTCCGTGGCTCATTTTAATTTCAGATGTTAGTTACCTTATTTTAGAGAGTTTTCTTGCAGCATTTCTAACCCACCTTTGATTTGAAAGGTGGTCTCAGGGACCTGCTGCCCGATGCCTTAATTACGGTGCTGCTACTTTCCATGTCTAGAATTTCACTGTGAGGGCACCTGTTCAAGGACTTGACTATGTGATTCACATTCAATCTTTCCACTGCTCACCTCAAGATTCATTATTAATATGCCAAACTACTCATATCCTTGACTTAACCACTCCTTGGTGTGCAGGCAAGCAGTTAAACAAAATCAAATACTCTAGACAATCAACTGGTCCGCCTGTGCACTCGCAACCGCACCTACTAGCACCTACAAAACTAACTCCTGCAAAGAAGGAAAGAGAAGGTAATTTTAGGCTATTTTGAGCTTCATGGGTACCACCTTTATATCTGGTTAAAATAAAGATGGCACTTAGGTACAGGCCGCTATTGAACTGCTACATAAAATAAATGGGTCTCATTAGCTTTGTTGTCGAAGCAGTTTACAGCTCCACAGAAAATTTCTGCATTTTTAAGATTTTTCAAGTTTTTTCGCCTAATTTAAGGGCAAGACTCCGCCTCTTTTGGTTGTTAGGAATATGGACTTCATTTTTTAACTTTTAAAATAAAGCAATGTGGGACAAAACAGCAAAAATAACCTAATTTGCCACTCTCTAGAGAGTCACATAACCCAATGACAACAGTTGTTATCATGAGGGCCGTTAGAAAGGTGTTTTGAGTCCTTCACCCAAATATCCCCTCACCACTCTTAAACAAGAGGCTTTTGACCACAAAATGCTCAGAAAAATTCAGTCACCACCACTCTTATGCTAATCTCACTTGTCACCGAACAAAAATATTCCTGTACACTCAAAATATTTTGAGGTCGGGAGCGCACGTATTTAAGATCCCGCCCTTTGTCCCTAACGTCACGCCCACTCAAGTGTCAGAGCGAATTTCTTTGTTCTAAGTAAACCCGTTTTTGGTTCTCAATGTGTAAGGATATCAAGTATCTTGTCCGTAATTGGATATCCTCCCAGCAACCACGTACGAAAAAATTAACAAAGCTACCTTACAAGCAGTTCACTGTCTCAAATGTTTGGGTTTTTTATCATTCACATAGACATTTCGGATCTTTGCTCTCAACAAAATGACTTAACTCTTTATTATAAATCATCGATAGCTACACCAAATGGACGCATGCTATACTTGTTCGAGAACTATCTTCAGTAGAATCGATACAGGCAATTTCGCAAGGATTGATTTTTCACTTTGGGGTGCCTAAAACTATCATTTTCGACAATGGTGGCCAACTTTTGCTTCAGTCTTTTCTCCAACTTCACAAGGCCGCTAGGTATTTAGCATATCTTAATATCTAGATACAATCTAAGGGAGAATACAACTGTGGAGTCTTTCATTGGACTTCCAAAATTGTTCTTGCTTGCTGGTTCTACTTCAGAGAAATGGTAGCATAAGATATCCTGGGTACTACTTGCCTATTGTTTGCAAACTAAGGCTGATCACTCGATTTCGTAAGCCCAGTTCTTTATAGCTGCTCTTTATCACTAATATTTTATTTTTATACTCCTACAAATGTATCCATAACTTTAAGTAAAATTTATGAAGCTCTAAAGTCATAAATGGAAGACATGCTTCCGCACTGTTGTTGGAAAGTTCCCGTCGATCAAAATGTTTACGTGCCTGAAGGCCTACATTCTTGTTCTCATTTTTGTTAATAAATTAAAACGCTGCCCTAAGGTTGTATAAGTAAGTTCATGGAGCATCCCTCCAAAAGATTTGGAGATCAATTATTTTTATAATCAAATTTTACCAACTTCCCTTCGAACTGTTGCCATTATTCCCCTCAAGCCAGCCAGAGTATCTGCCGCTATTAGAAATTAACTCATTTCAATCTTGAAGAAGCCTTCAGCAATGAACAAGGAGAAAATCATATTCCCTTTCCTTTTAAGAAGAAAATTTGCTTCCTTTTCCGAAAAGGACGATATTTGCTGAATTAACACACTAGTAGCCACACTAACTTATGTATATTTATAGAAATGGAACTACACAAATATACATTCACGGAGCTTCTGCCCAAAAGGCAAAAGGCTCATTGCATATGTCTCTTGAATCTTGAAGAAGCCAGATGATGTTGGTGATAAACGTAAAGCTTCCTCTCTCCCAATTTTCACAGGAATTGTCTCATTGAGGAGCCCTATATTTGCAAGCAAATGGAAGAATATCTTAAATTATTCTAAGTATTTTGGAACATAATCCATTTTTGTACGTGTAGAGGCTGGGACAAACTATGACGACACGCGAATTTACTTTAAGTTAACTTGTGATTTACAGCTCGCGAATTATATACATATATATATATATATATATATATATATATATATATATATATATATATATATATATATATATATATATGATAGTGAAGCCACTGTATAGGAGAATAGAATTTATTTACAAGACTAGTTATAGCTACCGGGTCACCACTTATAGGTGAAATACCAACTTGTAGGGGATACGAGCGGGAATCGAACATTGAAGTTGTTTTAAAAATCCACACACAGGATTGGCTCATTTTCATTGACGTTACGCTTAAGCGAGGAGGAATAAATATCCCCTGAAACCCATTTTCTTTTCAATCAACCTGATTTTTAATCTACCATACTTCATCGATAAAGTAGGAAAGAATACCTAAAGAGGCTCCTGAAATGATCGAATAGATCGAAAGCTCAGCAATTTAAGTTTGTTTTTTTACCAAACGCCTTTATTAAAAAGGGATATGAATATAGGACAAGTTATCTACTATCTACAAGATGCACTAATAAAGAAAGTAAGAAGAATAAAAAGTTGCTAAACGAAATTGATCAAGGCGAAATATACCATGGTCTTCAATAAAGTTTGCATCCAAGAAAGACTGCTGCACATCTACAATAATATATATATATATATATATATATATATATATATATATATTATTGAAGACCATTATGTATTTTGCTTTAATTAATTTCCTTTGGCAACTTTCTCTTCTTCTAACTATCTTTTTTATTCCATCTTATAGATGGTGGATCACTTGTCCAGTATTCATCTCTTTTTTAAATGAATGTGTTTGGTGAAAACCAAACTAAATTGCTAAGCTTTCGATCTTATTCGATAATCTTCGGAGCGTTTTGATATGTTCTGGCCTCCTTTACCGATGTAATGAGTGGAGTGAGGATCTGACAGAGTGAAATAAAACGATTTTCAAGGGGTATTTATTCCGCCTAGGTTGAACGTAACGTTAGAGGAAATGGGCCATTTCGGTGAGTGGAATTTTAAAATAATTTTAATGTGCGATTCCAGCTTGTCGCTTGACTGTTGATGGCCGGCTTACCTTCATTTATTAATATGGCTTCTAAGATGTTCAGCGTCGCTTTGTTGACCTCTTTTCTTTTAATAACGGTGTTATCAACGAGCATATATCTTGTTAGGTTAATATTATGGACATTCTCCATATGATTTTTAGGCCCTAAGCTTTGTAGATGCATAGTTAAACGCCTCGAAAGTGTAGTGGTTGTCATGCCAATATATTTTGAGTTATTATAAAGCTTACAGTTTGTATCGGGGCAGATGAACTCGTAAACTATGGTGGTTGACTTGAGATTCGAGGAGTTTAGGCAGGTGTTGTTTTTCATCAGGAGATTGCTGGCGTTTGTTGTTTTATAATAAATGATGATTTGGATTTTATCCGTTTGAGTTTTAACATTGAGGTTGAGGTTAATAATCTCCTTGATGTTTTTTTCATCTATTATATAGGCCGTGTACATCTAGTTTCTGTAATACACTTTGATGTTGTTGACTTCTCCCTGATTACTTTCAGTTTTATCCGCATGTTTGTAATGGTTATTTAAAAATGATTTGAGTTGTTTGTCAATCATGCTGTTTGAGAAACCATTATTCACGAGTATTTGTTTTACTCGTGCAATCTCTTGGTGGAAAAGTTCTCACGTAGAGCAGCATTTATAAGCTCGGCGGATGTATGAGCCGATTACGCTTATTTTATACCTTTCAAGACATTCACTCTCCGCATCGAGGCATCTTCCCATGCCCGTACTTTTTCTATGTACTTTAGTGATGTAGCTGCTATTGATGTTTTGAACCTCAACGTCCCAAAATGGGAGTTTATTGTCCGTGCTCAATTCATAAGTGAATATTAACACGGAGTTTTCCTCAGAATTAGTCAAGGGGCGTTCTTGAGTAATAGTTTAGTGATAGTATTATTATAGTTAAATACTACAGCTCCGTGCACTTCGTGTAGTTAGTCATGAATTTTTGGCTCTGAAGTTTCAAAATTTTTTGACATCGACCATAAACTTTGCTATTCTTTTCATTTCATTGATAAATTCCTTCAGTTAGTTAAAAAGTCTTTTTTATAGTTTTGAACCTCGCGCGCTTTTTAATAACAAGAATACTGTTGTACTTCCTTTTAATTCATCCTTTGCTTCTCTCCCTCATATTTTAAAATCTGTAGGCATTTATGTAGTATTTAACTATAATAATAATATCTCTAAACTATTAGTCAAGAACGCCCCTTTCCCTATTGGTAATGTATATTGCGTAAAATGTATCGATTGCTTTATATGTTACTTTGGCCAATCTGGTAAATGTTTAAAAAAACAAATTTCTCAGCACAAATATAATGGCCATCGTGGCGAAGAAAGCAGCTCATTTTATGTTCCTATGTCATATCTTAATCACAATATTGATTGAAATTCTGCTAAAATCATTTGTCATAATAACGATACAATTTCGCGAAATATCATTGAATCAACGTTTATTAGTTAATTTCCAAATTTTAATCTAAGTCCTGGAATATATAAACTTGATGATTATTTTTAAAATTATATTCACAATGTACTGTCGAAACTTTTAATTTGAGACTAAATATTTATATCAATCTTAAGAAACAATTTAATTTTATTTTGTGTACATCTTTGTAGACTTATGTTTTTGTGTGTATTTATTTCTATTTGAGTCAAGTCTTTAGAACATTTGTACTTATTTTACCTTGGTTTTTAGATCCTGATCTCTGGGGTTAATCTCTCGTTAAGATTCTCTCCCTCCTTAATTGCTTAGGCAGTATTTTAATCATTTTGTCAGCCTTTAGACCTTTGAATTTACCTGTTTTAATGATCTTATTTTGTATTTAACTTCGCTCCTCCTAAGGTTTCCATTTCATATTATTTTATTTTGTTGATTGTTTTTTGTAGGCGTCCCCTCTCCTTTGTATCATCCTTATAAATATCACAATTTTCAATACTTCTATTATTCCTTGATAAAGAACTCGAAATATAGTTCGAAAGTACTTGGAATCCTAGTAGTTTATTTCCCTGTGGGCTTTGTTGCATATATATATATATATATATATATATATATATATATATATATATATACTAGTAGTTAGTCGATAGGTCGCACTGCCATTTCCGTGTCCAACGCGTTTATGCAGTATACAAATAAAGGTGCGAGTGATAAGTATATAAATAACTCTGCGGGTCGTGTGTGGTCAGTGCGCAAAGGTGCGTATCTTAATGGAAATCATCCCAGTTATATGCAAAATAATAGTGATTACATTGCACATAATATACCTTCTGAAAAAAAAAAAACACCTGTAGTTTGTCGCTCACATGTATTCTTTTGGGAAAACGCGAAATTCTGCAAACCTTGGTGCAGGGGGCCCAAGAGAGAAGAAAAGTTCCAGATGCAACCTTCTTTCAGGCGGTCGTCGCCAGCCCCGGAGGAAAATTAGGAGGGCATGCCATGGCAAGCGCGTGCGCTGGTATGTCTTCTTCTTTCACCGTCGCCGCTAAAGTGTGTAATAATAAATTCGCTTTCTTAATCGAAACAGGGGTGAGTGTATCGATAAGTCCAGCTAAATTGATGGAATCGGGTGAATTGCGCGAATCTAGTATAAATACTTCAACAGCTAATGGCGGAAAAATAAAAGTGCACGGCGAGGTTCACATGGGCATAGTGATCCCCAGTCTTCGCCGATCATTTAGTTGGTCATTTGTAATCGCGGATACCACTTCACCGTTATTAGGTATCGAGTTTTTAAGACATTATAATATTTTAGCAGATTGTGTGCGTGGCATACTAATAGACAAACAACTAAACTTTTATCGGAAGTAACATTCAGCACCTACTGCCCCATTACAGAGCCATATTGGAAAAATATGAGGCTATGTACGGACCCGCACCAACCTTGCCCTCTCCGCCATTGCCGAACTCGGTACACATACGATCGAAACTGGTTGTGCTACACCAACATTTGCAAGGCCGAGGCATCTTTCAATACAGAAGTTTCAGGTTGCCAAAGCAAGTTTCGAAACATTATTGCAGAAGGGGGTCGTGCGCCCGTCAAAGTTAACATGGGGTTCACCAATTCACATGGTGTCAAAAAAGTCGCCCGGTGAGTACAGCGTGGTCGGCGATTTCCGAGCGCTCAATGCGATCACAAAGCCCGACAGATATCCGCTACCGCGAATTCAAAGTGTTACGAACCACCTTTATGGCTAAGAATATTTTCAAGGTTGCACCTGGTTCGTGTCTATCATCAAATCCCTATGAACCAGGCAGACATAGAGAAAACTGCGGTCACGACCCCATTTCCCCATTTAGTTTGTGGGAGTACGTTAAGCTCCCATTCGGTCTCCGAAATGCAAGCTGCACCCTTTAACGGCACATAGACAACCTCTTTCGAGGATTATGGTTTATTTTTGTGTATATAGACGACACCCTGATATATTCAGACAATATGAACGACCACCCAAAGCATTTGGAGCAAGTCTTTAAGATTCTGGTCGAAAACGGTCTGAAAATATTTCTGAAGAAGTGCGAGCTGGAGAAGGAGGAAATAGATTTTATAGGGCATCACGTTTTGGTGGAATGAATCTGACCACCAGCGTAGAAAATGGAGGAAATTTAGAACATACCCTTACCAAAGGACTATAAAGAGCTTCGAAGATATTTGGGCATGTTAGGTTACAACCGCAGAATGATTCTTAACTTTGCGGTGATTGCAGCTCCATTGACCAAGCTTGTTCGCCTGCAACCAAAGGCTCGGGAGCTCGTGTGGAATTATGAGGCACGAGGAGCATTTGAGAATACCAAATCGGCTCCGTTGAACTCTGTCACGCTTTGCCCAATGATTCGCCATATCAGCTGTGACGGATTGTTCCCTATACGCGACGGGTGCTTCCCTACACCAAATAGTTGACGGAACTGCAAAACCGGTGGCATTCTTTTCGAGCAAGCTAAGCCGGACGCAACATCATATTCCACCTACGACAGAGAGCTCCTAGCGGCGTATCTTGCTGCCATGCACTTCAGGCACCTGATTGAAGGTCGCCACGTTAGCTTGTGCACTGATTTCAAGCCTTTAGTATCAGCTTTTGCATCGCCATTAAGTGATAAAAGAGAAAGGCAACAACGCCATTGGACAGCCATTCTAGAGTACGTCAGTGATATCGCTTACGTGCGTGGTTTGGACAACATAGTCGCTAACTGCTTTTCAAGGAACGTCAATTCGCTCCAAATTGACTCTCTCGACCTCCGAGCTTTAACAGTAGCGCAGGATAATGAAGAAGAAACGAAGGAATTTTGCTCGCGACTAAAATCTTACCCTTTTCCCGAGGAAGTTCAGCTTTGGTGTAAAGTAACATCAAGATATCCACGACCGTTTGTCTCTTTGGCATGCAGGAGAACTATCATCAATCAATTACACAATCTTTTACACCCTGGAATCAAGGCTTCACTTCGTCTTATCAAATCTCGATATTTCTGTTCCAATATGGACAGTGATATTCGCTCTTGGACGAGGAAGTGCCTCCCGTGGAAAAATTACAATATTAATCGCCACACGAAATCTCCGATCCTACCTAATCTTTAGGCACTTTTCATTTTTTTATGGGAACCCGATTTGTCAATTTAATTATTGCATTGATTTTGTATTAACATTAATTTATTTCTCTTCCTCTCTCCTTTTCCCTCTCCTCTTCGTTTCAATTTACTTCTCGTGTCTCTCCTAATCTCCTTCTTTAGACTATCGCTATATCCCTTAATCGTCTTAACCCTTTTGGCTCTGTTCTTGACTCTTTCTTGCCTCTCGGTTTGACCTTGCCACCGGTTATAGCTAAATCATAATGTGAATTACCCATCCCTCTCCTACTTCCTCATTGGCGATTTATTGTCTTAGAGGAGGTCCTTTATCTTTTACTAGCTTATATATACCGTTATTATATTATTTTCTCTTGAGAATGAACTGAATAAAGTTCGAAAGTATTTGGAAGCACCTTTACATTTTTCTTGTGGGACATTGCATTCATTGCGAACCTCACGTATTACTATGTGAGCTATTCATTTAATATATATATAATATTGAGGATAAATCCTAGAGCCACCAGAAACGGATGTAACATCTTTTAATTTCTTACTACATTTCGAAAACTACAAGTTTTCATCTTGAGGCTAGAATAAGTTTACTAAAGTTAATACGTTTGAAGAAAACATGAAGAGGTAGTGGCCAACAAGAGATTGAATTGCTTTAAAGGTGACCACTTAGAAAAATATCAATAAAATGTATTATAAGTTAAAATTTTAAATATGACTTGGCAATAGTTAAATTTGCTTTAAAACTCAAAAGAGTAATTAATAGATTTAAAGTTTATTTCAGAAATTTGTACAAATTAATTAATTTAAAACTATAAGAGAAATTGACCTGGCAATAGTTAAAGATAATCAGCTATAATAAATTTAAACTTTGTTTTTAAATTTGTAAACACTGTAAGAGTAAAAAAATTTAATAGAAAAATGGGTTACTTTTGGTACTTACTAAAGTGGATCCATCCTAGAGAGTGAATGGTGGGTTTAATAAGGGGCTAGTATTTATAGGTTATTTATAGGAATACCAACTAACCAAACAGTAGTTAAAAAACAAACCAACTAATAAACTGTAGTTAAAATTAGTTAATTAATAAAGATATTGGACCTAAATCTTCAATGAGTGTAAGTTTGTAGTGTTTGATATATACAGATTCGAAGGTTCTTAGGCACTGTTGGTTGTTGTTAAAGGCTAATACTTGAAAATTATTAATAGAAATGTCAGTTTTACAGCTTATGGTGTGTTCACTAATGGAAGACTTCTGCTTTTTATTTAAAATTTTGCTTGTGCACCAAATAATCTCCATATGAGCAGAGAACCTAGCTCTAAGAGACCTGACAGTGCTGTCAATGTAAGAGGCTCCAATACAACTGGGACATTTAAATAAATAAACAGTATCATTGGGGAATTCCAAAAACGATAGGATCTTTACTGCTCCAAAAAAAATTCCTATTGATAATTTGTTTATAAAAACTATTTGGGGGTTAATCTATGGAAAATATCTTTTAAAAATGAATATGATTTTTCTTTTAAAAGTATCGTTTAAAAAACTCATCTCTGAAATTAGTAAATATATAGGCATTTTAGAAACTTTTATCGAGGGGTGAGCGGGGCAATGAGTTTATCAAGTAGCTTTTTTAAAACTCTATCATACGGGTCAGAAGGAAATAAATTTTTAATAAAATAGTTCTGAAGAAAAATAAATTCATTAGGAATTGAATGGTAGGTAGATGTTTTCTTATATACAAATACACCGATGGGCTTGGCCTACCAGTTGGCGGGAGGTGTTAATGAGAAAGGGGAGAAAACCGTCTCTTAGTACGTGGGTCTAACTATCAAAGTAAGCGAGTGAGAATTGGCCTTAAATACTGAGCTATGGCTGAGTGCACTTCAGATTATTTAAAAAGGACGACGAAAATAATATTTAATAACATAAAAATGAAATATTAAATTTCTACAAAAGTGGATTTAAATGAAAATATTTGTGAAAAATGACACTCGGTTTCGGTCAAAGGGACAAGTCGAAGGGATTATAGCGGGTTAATGACCTGACTCAGCACGGAGTCTATAAAGGGGCCACGTTAAGCCGGAATACAAACAAAGATTCTTAACATGGGAAGACCGGATTATAATAAGATCCGCGGGTGACGGCGACTTGCAATGCTGAAGCTTGAAGCGACGAAGGGTAAAGGCAATTCGGGAGGCGAGAATTGAAAAAGTATAGGTTTTACCTCAGAGTTCTTGTTGGGGGAGTAAATGCGACAAATCTACGAAAGAACGGCCGTTGCAGGAAGCTTACCAATCGTCTGGGGCAGAGTCCAACTGGGGAGGGGGAAAGTTCTAGCATTCGGTGCTTGAATAAACCAAGGGGGAGCTGAATCGAGTATCGTAACGTGTCTTCGTGTGTCGGGCGAGCGGGTACTAACTCCATTCAGCCAAACCTTTGGTTAAATAGGTGTTGACGAGGCGGAGAAATAACCTGAGGCCACGGCGCGCTTTCCTTAGACAAACGTAGAGCTCAGGGAATAGCTGGCTTCCATCCGAGGAATTCGAGATAAGGAGGCTTATAGAATATTCTCCCAAGTTCTTTCTCGCTTCGAGGGTATGGGGTTGAGAGATCAAATCGCCTCAAACGGGGGGGATAGTTCTCCTCACGTAAAGACAGCTGTGCTCAATAATGCCGCATTGACCCGATTCCTGCCTCGTTCAACCTTGCTCCTCAGGCTCTATGTTTCGAGTTTAAGGCCACGTGTATATCTGAGAGACGAGTTGGACCTCAAGGCTCTATTCTTCCACACATATTAACTGAGCTGCTCCGACCTAGGGCAGAGCTAGTGAAAGCTAGGTAAGTCGAATAGAATTACTTGCATATCCCAAGTTTTATTAATATAACAAGATGCGCTTATCACAGCTTTATGATACAATTTCTTTTGGCTAGCAGGTAGGTTTACTCAGGTGTTTCGTGGACTTCCGTCTTTCGAAATGTTTGTTTACGCGTTTGTCTTATTGACACAGGTCATTTTGACCTTTTACGCGTTCGTACATTGTTTGTCCCGCGCCCACTTCCAACTGTCGCTTGCCTTCTATATATATACATTAACAAATATATGACATTCCTTATTTTTGTATTCAAATTCATAGATACAAAATTAATCTATACATTCTTAATTCCTTATTCCAATTTTAGACATAAATCTTATATGAGTGGAGTATTCTGGGTTTTAATAAGACAACCGAGCGTCCATTTTGTGAAGGTTTTCGCAAGGTTATTCTAACCTAGGGTATGGTATCATATACTAGTCTAGAATATACTATGTTAGCTATAATATGATACGCTTGACTATATTATTTTAGGTGTGGTTATGCTAGGAGAGGCTATACCAAGCTAGACTATAGTATGCCAGGTTACGCTAAGCTATCGTATGCAAGGATATATTTACTAGGCTGTATGCGCATATTCTAGCTTGGCTATACTAGGCTACTCTAGATAACGCTAGGCTAAGCTCTGGTATGCAATGCTAAGCCATGCGTGGTTAGGCTAGTCTAGGCTCTGGCATGCAATGCTAAGCCATACCTGGTAAGGCTAGGCTAGGCTACGCTAGGCTACACTAGGCAAGGCTATACTATGCTAGGCTAAGTTAGGCTATACTAGGCTAAGCTAAGCTATACTATAATATGCTAGGTTAGCATAAGCTAGGCTAGGCTAGGCTATACTAAGCTAAGGTAGGATAAAATAGGCTATACTAAACTAGGTTATACTAAGCTAGTCAAAGTTAGGTCTGGCACAGCTAGGCTATTCTATTTTAGGCTAGGCTATCCTATGTTTGGCTAGGCTTGACTATACTAGGCTAAAACAGGGTTGGCTATACTATACTATGATTGGCTATGATATGCTATGCTATACTAGGCATGTTTAGGCTAGTCTATTCTAGGCTATACTAGGCTATTCTATTCTAGACAATACTACTCTATGCTAGACTATTCTCTACTATGCTATGCTAAAGTATGTGGCTATACTATGCTATTTTAGGCTAGGCTAGACTATGCTACGCTATATTATTCTGTGCTATGCTATACTATGCTATGCTATAATATACTATGCTATGTTATATTATGTCATGTTATACTATGCTATGCTATATTATGCAATGCTATCCTATGCTCTACTATGATATGCAATAATATTCTATAATATACTATGTTCCAATCTGCTCTGGTATATTATACTATACTATGGAATATTGTGCTATTAGTGTGTGTAAATCTTTTCAACGTTCTAATTACATAAATAAGAGGTGCTTAAATTTTGCAGCCCTACTTATGAATTCTAAAGTTGTTTTTATTATTTTAATATAATTTTAGTTCTACTTGGTTAGCTACTTAAAAGTTTTGACCTATTTTTGTCATCTTGGGGAATTAAATGACTATTATATTAATAATTATATCTATTTCACTTTTTTTGTTTTGTTTGAAACATATTCATTAGTGTGTTGAAGATTACGTGGCTTCAGTACTACCATCCTACTAGTGGGATGTGACCTACAATTGCTTTTAAAATTAGGACAAGACTGGCGACATTTACACATTTGAACACCTAAATTGAAAATAGGAATGTGGTCGCCATCTTAATTCCAAAATCTGGTTGACATTCTAAAATGTGGATATGATAAACTACCCATCAGCCAATCTTGCAAAGAATATTTACCCAAAAGTGCTTGAAAAGTAGGAACGAGGGAACAGTTCTTTTCTAGCTCCGTTGTAAATTCAAGAGTCACAATCTAAAAGAGATCCAAAAGAACTGGGAACAGGCCAAAAACATATCCCTTGGGAGAGGAGAGCTACAGACCTAAGACACTTTCACTACAAAACTAGACAACCTGTTGATATCCTCAGGCGCAAGTGCAAAATTGTTTTTTGCTGGGAATTTGGCAGACCTGGTTGCAAAAACGAAACTTAAATTAATTTAAATCCCCTATGAAGATGAAGATCTCTGTAAAGGAACTTGCTTTCATTTAAGGTCAGAGAGAAATGATTACTTTTTTGGACCACATCAGGTGTGCTTTCGAGATTACCTTTAGTAAAATAGACAAGTCACTAAGTAAAAGCGAAAAGAAGGTGAAGGAAGACGAGTTGCTTACTATAAGTAGGCCAATGTTTCAATGCCCTCAGGTGAAATAATTTTTTCTCCTGAAGAAAATGAAGAACAAATAGCTGATGCTAAAGTTGGAAAGGATTAAATTTACGAAGTGAAATTAAAAATGCCAACCACATCTTCAAATTCCATTAAAAAGTAACCCGGGATTTTTTTGTGGCGGGGGGGCAATTACATCATTACTATTTGGCTGATTCTAACGAAATTTGAAAATCTTATATTGTCTTACATTCTATTTCAAATAACATAATTGACAAACTCCTCCCAAGGATAGCCCGGGAATTATTTTATTTTGGCAATAACATCATAACTATGCGGCCGATTCTAACGAAGTTTTAAACCCTTAAGGTGTTTACATTCTCTTTCCAATGATAGAATTGCCAAGGTCTTCCCAAGGTTACTCCGGGAATTATTGAAAGTTTTGAATGTCATAAGGTCATAAATCAGAATAAGTGAGGGCACGTGACTTTTTGATCTGCAGAACTTGTTTAATGTTCTTCTAGTCTCTCATATATAGAACGAGGGATAGTTAGTGGACTCACACAGGATTACATATACACCTGCCTCATTTGGCTGATCCATGGGGTTAGTCGAATGGGAAGATTTAAAGTTGGAAAAGGGTATTTAAACGTGGTTCGACCTGTGTTTATATTTTCTTTTGAGGAGGGACAAAATGGGAGGGATAGACAATTCGTGCTACTCATTTTGGGTTTTTTTTGTGGTGGTAGTATGTAGATTTTGCTTTAGATAATTATTAGTATTACACAAGATGAGACAGGTAGAACGGGAAGAGTGCAAGCACTATAGATTGCAATTAGCAATCCCCGCACACCTGCAACGTCGAAGAGGGAACGATGGTAAGAAGAAAAGGAATTGGGATAGAAGAACAAACTGAGAAAAGATAGGTAAAGAAAAACCTCAAGGCTTCCAGTCATCTATGGATTCAGTTAAATTAAATACAGTAATAAAATTAAATAAAAAAAAAATTAAAACAGTAAATAGAACATTCAAACTAAACAAGATATACTGTATATAGAATATTTAAACAAGAAAAAACATAACAAATAACAAAATAACAGGATAATGGCTCATGATAAACACAAGATCTTATTATCTTTCTTTTTGAAGGCATCTACACTATTCGATGCACAAGTGTCTTCGTCCAAGGAATTCCAAAGATCGACAACATTTGGCCTAAAGCAACTCATTGATGACGTGGAGGGGATATTTTAATTCAATGAATCTACAGGTTATACTCGTATATGTAATCTCGTTTTCTAAAAAGAAGGGATGACAGATTCTAAATGCTCTCAAGAACATACCTGTTGCAAAGGCTTTTTTAAGGCTAAAATAATGTGAAAAGAAATGGATGCAAGAGTTAGAATGGGTTGGTTTACGGTATACAGTGAAGGCGATTTGGTCAATAACTATTACAATTTTGATATCGAGAAATGCTATACAATTGTCTTTTTCCCATTGTACTTTAAAATTGACAGTGGGGTGGCAACATTTATTCACAATTAATTCACACATTGGCAACCATTGATACAAGTATTTATAAGAGCACCGCTTTCGATTTTCGCGCCAAATCCCGTGTGTCTAAGGTTCTTAATATGTAGAAGCGTGTGTTTTTTTTTGCCTATTTAAATTTTAATCTTTAATAAGACTTCTCATAATCCTCAGTAAATTTAATAGACTTTTGTTGAAATTATGGCCTCATTTTCAAAGGGAAGCGTTGCAACAGGTGTGGAAACGAGGCGTGGCTTGATTATAATATCCCCAGCACTAAATAGTCAGTTTGTTTTGTCTTTTGATTCGAGCCTAATAATAGGCTTTCAAATTGTTAATACTACTAGGTGGTTAGAATAGGTTTCATTGTACTACTTGTAAGTACATAAAAACAGTGCTAACGGTGTTTTTAGGCATAATATTCATCATTTACAGCTTCATTTTGGCGCGGAAAGCAGTTATTTTTAAGAAATCATCACTACAAATAAAGCCGTACTCAGAGTGCTAGTATCTTAAAAATAAGTGCTTTCCGCGCCTAACCGAATGCCTAAATACACTATTAGTACTGTTTTTACTACAAAAAATACGGAGTAGGTTTTTGATTTCTCTATGAAAACTTTACGACCATGCATTTAACTAATTTCCTAAAATTTCCAAGGTGGTTAGTACAATGGCCTGAAAAGCGAAGAGCGCTCGATATCATAGTTTGAACCCCACCTATAATATAATCAGCATTTATAGGCGCAGAGAAAAAGTGGTCTATCAATGACTTCTAATTATTTTTGCGTTACGTTAGAGAGAGGGAAGGAGGGGAGTCTCGTCATAACAGTAAATTTCGAGAGCATTGTTGCGTCTGAGATATGAACAAGTTTTGTATATTCATGAATCCCAGTGCTCATTAGTACCAGTTTGTTTGAGATAATGAAATAGTGATTAAAGGAGAAACAAAGGGAAGAATATAAATGTTATATATATATATATATATATATATATATATATATATATATATATATATATATATATATATATATACAGGGTGTCCACAAAGTCTGGGTACATAGAGGATAAATACATACCTTTAGAACAAAACAATATTATTTAATTATAATGTTAAGAAATTATATTTTCAATATGATTTCCATTATTTGCAATGCATAATTCGATGCGCCTTGCTAAATTCTGGCGAACTCGATTGAATAGGTGTACATTGCCGTCGATTTCAGCACACTGACTGATAATGCGTTCTTCCAAGTGGTTTAGATTTGCAATCTTCATTGAGTAAACTTTCTCTTTTAACATACCCCAGAAAAATAAATCAAGGGGGGAAAGGTCTGGTGAACGATGGGACCACTCCACATGACCTTTTCTTCCAATCCAGTGAGGAAAAGTGCCATTCAGCCAATCTCTAACATTTGTAGCAAAATGGGCAGGGGCTCCATCCTGCTGAAACCAGTCCGGAAGTCTCTCGCCTAGGCGCTCAATTTGAGGCATTAATTTGTCTCTCAACATGTTCATATAAGTCTCACCGGTTACATGTTCATCAAAGAAGAAGGGTCCTAGCACATGAGCTTTCCACAAACCACATCACACCATCACCTTTTGGCAGCCTTGCTGTTTGGATGGATCCATCCAATGTGGATTGTCTTGAGACCAGTATCCAAGATTCTGTCTGTTGACTTCACCATTAACATAAAACAAAAGGTCTTTAATAAAATTGATATTTTCATACAATTTATCTGAAAACCATTCGCACATCTGCATTCGTCTATCGGGGTCGTCTTCATTTAAGTGATGCAATATCTGTAATTTGTGCGGATGGAACTTCTGCTCTACCAGGATTTTGTGAATAGTTGACCTTGGAACACCCAACTCCATGGATGTCTGACGAAGTGATTTCTTTGGGCTAGCAGTAATCTTGGCCATGACAACCTTTTTCGTTTCGTCTGAAGTCTTTGATCGCCCGGAACGGGGTTTGTCCAAGACACTGCCTGTTTCTTTAAACTTCGTGACCAGTTTCCCGACATCAGTAAAATAAATAGGTTGCCGATTAGGGTGTCGAAGGTTAAATTCATCGGCGATTTTGCGATAAGACCATCCTTCTCGTCCACTTAAGAGTACCAACTCGATTATTTTTTCTTTAGACAGAGCCATCATTCGATCTGGGGAGGAAAAATAACATAAATAAATAAAATATTAAAATTCCTATGTACCCAGACTTTGTGAACACCCTGTATATATATATATATATATATATATATATATAGAGAGAGAGAGAGAGAGAGAGAGAGAGAGAGAGAGAGAGAGAGTGATGGTTGAAAATAACAAAGAACAATGAAGAATTGGTATAAGAGACCCGCTTATGCTTTGCTATTTTCCCTTAAGTGAAATATGAACTGCGGTTTTAAATTCTATTAATTATATTAATGACTGCATTGTTTTTGCCAAAATATTTACTTCTAATCTATTCTATAGGTCTGAATGTATTGTCTGTTACTAGGGCTGCAGAGAGGTGGGTACAGCCTGTACATAGTACCGGGGCCCAAGTGCCGAGAGGTACCCTTGTATCCGTATGTATACCGAGCACAGATCAAATGCTATAGTGATAAACCTTTTTCCTATATTTATTGTAGGGATTAACTTCTAGGGGGAATATTATTCTCTAGTTTACCTCGGAACGAGAGGGCAATTCAAATTTGCCCTTGATCTCGCGATGTTGATAATAAGATTTCGCCGATATGTAAAAGAAGAAGAGAAGGAAAAAGAAAAGTGATTGACGCTGCGAAAATTGGCATTGCGGTGAGTGTTCTGTCGAAATGACATAATTTTAGTGATTTTTTTGGAGGGGGGAAGGAGGCGTTCCCATCTGTTTTCTACAAATCAATAATGATTTTATTTTTCTTTCTTTTAGGCACTAAACTAAACTAAACTCTAATATATATAAATTATGTATTAGATATAGCATTGCTATAGGTAAAATCTGAGGAGTGAAGCAAAAATACCCGTAATTACGGAACAAAATAAGGGTGAGTGTATATTGGTTGTTATTAAGTTGTTAATTGTCATGTTGTTAGTTGTAAAAAGTTGTTAATACCGTCACCTTTTCTGAGGAATAGATTGCTGAAATGCTTTTAAGTTTAGATAAACATAAAAGAGGTGTAATTCAAATAACTGAAGACGATCAAAGAACAGAAGTGGCACTTGCTGGTGCGGTATTTAGAAAAGGGACAAATAATACTGCGCTTCCTGGTGCAACTATGTACAATGACAGGCTATATGCCAGATATTGGTGTTCATGAGAAAGTAAACGCGCATAGAGTTAAGGAATGTGTCAGAAAGTGCCATCTCAATTTTCCAACCTTATTTCCACGTGGCAGTAATCAACAAACATTCCCTGAGAATATATTCTCAGTACGAAATCAAAATGGTGAAATTTCAAGACGAGATTGGCTTGATTGGAGTCCATCACAACAGGCTTTCTATTGTTTTCCGTTGTCTCTTTCAAAAAGAAACAGAAACTTAAAAGTCGCATTTGCGTCTAGCAACATTACAGGGTAACGTTGCAAGCGAAAAATGGAGAAACCTAGCTAAAAGAATTCGTGAACACGACAAATACAATTCCCATAGGGAGTGTTATTTGGACTGGTGTGATTTTGAAAGACCAGTTGAAATCAGACAACTGCATTGAAAATCTCATGGAAACTTCCATTAAATCTGAAGCAATAAGATGGCACAACCTTTAGAGGTGGATCATAGACATTGTTGTTTTTCTGGGGGAGAGAGGCATAGCATTTAGAGGATCTTCGCAAAGAACTAGAGATGAAAGAAATGAAAAATCTGGGGCTTGCTAGAACTTTTGTCTCGCTGGGATCCTTTTTTGAAATAACATGCGCTAGAGGTGAAGGAATTGCAGCAGAAAAGAGGGAGACTGCAGGTACACTATCTCTCAGCAGAGACTCCAAACGAATTTGTTTCTCTTTGCTCAGAATTTGATGCACAACAAATTCTCTTTGAAAGAAGCTGCTCAAAATACTTCTCAATTATAGTAGATGCAACATCAGACTCCTCTCATTTTGAGCAAGCAGCCTTTATACTACGATATCTTGCGAAATACGGTTTTGCATACGTTATTGAGGAGAGATCTTTGAAGTTTATTGATTGCAGTAACAAAACTGGATACGATATTGAGGCAATAGTGTTGAAAACTTTGAAAGAGAACAACATCCCTTTCTCAGATTGCAGGGAACAAAGTTACGACATTGGATCCAATATGGCGGGAAAATACAAAGGGGTACAGGCACGTCTTCTGTTTCAAAATGCCTCGGCACTCTTTTCAGCCTGTGGATGTCATACTTAAAATTTAGGTGAAACAGACTCTGCTGAATGTTGCCCTGAATCCATCACCCTTTTCGGAACAATTCCGACAACATTCACTCTCTTCAGCTCCAGTCCACAACGTTGGGAGATTCTTTTGAACAAGACAGGAAATCAGTCGCTTTACAACAAGTCCGATACAAGATAGTCTTCGGGAATAGATTATGTAAAAGCATTTGCAGCAAACCTTACCATCATTAGGGCTGCACTTGAATAACTGTTAACATTGAACCTGACACCTAAAACAAGAACTGAAATACATGCGCTATTAAGTATGTCTCATCGTTTACTTGTGTGATTATATCAGCAATTCAATTCAAGATTTTGGCACAAATTGAAATGCAACAAGATTCTGCAAGCAAGACATGCCACAGTTGATGTTGAAGTCAAAAATGTCAACAAGTTGATAGCAAGTTTGAAAGATCTTCGTAGGAACTGGAAGAAAATCTAGAATGAAGCAAAACAAGTTTCATCAAGCATGGGGAATAAGGTGAATCTGAATGTAAACTTGCATGAAAAATCCAATGTGATGATGTCATCAAAAATTTTGCTGCCATGAAAGCTTGAAAAGCATTGTTCAGTATATGATTATTTTTTAGTATTTTTTATTATCCATTGTACTTGGATGGCCAAGAAGTCGCTCTACTATTAAAAAAAATGCTACTAATGATATTTTTCGCTCTGAATTTTATATGATTATATTTAGGTAAGGAAATTGGTTACTAATATGCAATATGAACACATTCAAAAAGAAATTAAATATTGGCCACACTGTAAAATAAAGTATATATGTGCCTTTTGTTTTTTGATACCTGGGGAGGGGGCCCAAATTTTGTCTTGTACCGAATACTATTTATCCTCTTGGCGGCCCTCTCTGTTACTCTTTTTTTGGCACGAAAATCACTATTTTCCGAGTTATTAGCACTTGAAAGTAGTATTTTCCGTGCCATTGAGCTATTATTCTCCTCCTCTTGCCCTGTCGGTATGATGTCATATGTCTTGGGAATAAATAGAGATTAATCGCACCGATTCACGAAATACCCATTCCTACCTTGATAATTAGTATCGCATTTAGGCAATACGCTAACTTAAACACGATCTAGAAGATTAAGTGTAGTAGGTTATTTAAACCTGTTTATTTTTGGTAATTCTACAGATGAACCTTTAATTTTCACGCGAGAACGCAAGCACCATTGTATCACAACCTTTACAAAGATCGGCCATTTTGAAGTGAAGGTTATTCAACTAGAGTTGCTAGAATAGTCCTCTTGTTTGCTTAATTTCTGGCGGGAAAACAGCACACAAAACATTAGAAAACTTAGTAAAACAAACCAAATGAAACTACAAAACCTAACCAAACCTAAACACACACCAAAAAAAATACCCACCTCAAAATAATGCCTAACCCAAGCATTATTTTTTTTAGTTTAAAACAACCGCATAAGTCTGGAGTCCCGCAACATAACTATTTTTTCTAACTACAACTATTTATAACAAAGCGCCATCGATTGAAATGGAGTCGTTAATCTGTAAAAATACCTAAATTATTAGGACTTACGAGTAAGACACAGATGGCTTCGAGCACTAACTTCACCCCAGACGGTGGATTTTTCATTGCTTTGATAAAGACGATGTCATCTTGTTTAATTGTGTTAAGGGCTGCAGTAGCCTCCTCTAGAAGTGGAAGAGCTAAGTTGAGTTCAGCTTCACACTCACGCCTAATTCCACTGGCCGCTTCAGCAGCTTCGTTTGCAACCTCTTCATCTTGACGAACCACTCGCTCCACCTTAACACAATGGGATATATAATAGATTATAATCAATTTTCTCCAGCCGAATTCCCTCCACTTTTGGCAAATATTAGAGTTAAGTCGTCCTTGGCTAGGGTAAAAAGAATCTAATGGGCTTTTTTTAGTTTTGACTCATAAATTTCATATATCTCTTATCATAATATAGGATAATGCGGTCCATTAGCTAGGCTGTCCCCTCTCCTTATTTATAGTTATGATTCTTCAGTTTTTCCCACATGAACACAAACATAAGACAAAATAAAACATTGTTATACAATGTTGCAGATTCGAAAATGAAATTGACCTTGCTCCAATAAATATTACTAGTTTGGAGATATTTAGTCGTGTGCGCTTAGTCGCGTGCGACTCCGTTCGGTCGGTCCTGGTTTTGCTTTGTTGGAGGGGGGTCGGTAATAACATTGTAACTATTCGGTTAATTCTAATGAAATTTGAAACCCTTATGATGTTTAAGATTTTCTTTCGAATGATATAATTGCCAAGGTCCTCCCAAGATTAGCCTAGGAATTATTTGGCAATAACATCCTAACTATTCGTCTGATTTTAATGAAATTTGAAACCATTGTGTTATTTTACACTCGCTTTCGAATGATATAATTACCAAGGTCCTCCCAAGGTTAGTCCGGAAATTATTAAAAGTTTTGAAGGTCATAAGGTCATAAATCAGAATAAATGAGAGCACGTGACTTTGATCAGCAGACCTTGTTTTTCATAGCACCTATCTGGCGATTGCATACAAGTGCATAAGTCGTCGTCCTCAATATCTTGACTAATACTAGGCTACATTCAAAGAATAAAAGGGGTCATAAACACCAAACCATTAACAAAACAAAACTCAAGAAAACACAGCCAAAAACAATACAAAGAAGGCAGCACCCACCGACATCGAGAGGAGGCCCGCATCTCGGCCCTGAACGTCTACATGAGCGATTCGTATGGTCGAGGCGAACTCAGGTTCGGTGTCTGAAACCACGCCAGAATTCAGACCTTTGGAAGACCCTGCCATATGGAGTGGAGGTTACATCCGGGACAATCTCTATCTCATTCCCCCTTCCCAAGGTGTCAATTATCCCGATTGGGGACTCATAGTGCCTCTGGCTTGTCACTGGGGCTGGCATACCAACTCGCATTGGTAAGAAAGAGGGAGCAAACATGTTGATTCTCATCATCTTGACAAACCTCGGATCAACGAAGTGCGTGGACAAGTCCCAGGGGTCGATGCCAAATCTCTTACCCGTCTAAAGGGCTTGTGGTTTGGTTACCTGATTCCAACAAGAGGGGCGAGAACCAAGGCAGCTTGTCCTTTGTCTCTCACTCTTTTTAGCTGGTTCCTAAGAAACCAAAGAGGAGCCCGCTGCGAGTTAAGAGTCGCCCAAAGACAACTTTGCAAAAGACGATAAAGGGGAAACATACGAACTAGTCAGAGGAGGAAATATATAAGCGCCCTCTCCGTTGGAAAAGTCTCGGGGGGCCCTTGAGAAAGCGCAGGGGGCTATCTCCATCAAAGAGGCCGAGCTGTTCGGGGACGGCTCCAGGGATGGCAAAGGGGAAACCCTCATACAGCTTTCAGGAGGTAGGAGGGGGAGTTCCTCCACCTGTCAGAGTGGTGCTGTATTTAGCTCCTCGTCTTCTCCAACACCATGGTCGGACGAGGATTGAGAGACAGAGGAACGTAGTCCAAATATTCAAAACTTTGAAAAACCAGCCAATAATCGAAAATTCCTTGCACTTCTGACCTCTGCAAATAAAAAAATGGCTTGGTGGGCTATATTCCTCGTCTAGCCGCTCTCGTCTATCCTGTATCGAGTTTGGGAAATTTTCATGGGTCCACCCTAGGACAGCAACTTAGGACAGCGACTCACACCAACCGGTATTTACGCAGTGGCCAATCGTTCCCCAAAGTTCCCAACTATACAGCCAGAGAGGCGGGGCAACAGAGCGTATATCCACAGTAGGACGTACAAATCCTCGACACGACAGCCAGGATCTGAAGATCTGTTGGGCAGACCTAGAGAAGGAACCGGATACTTCTAGTTGGTCTGGCAACCAACAAAGCAGTAAAGCCCGCCTGCGAAAATCAATATAGCCTATTACACCCGAGAACGGCCACGACGAGGTGGTCAACCTATTACACGCAGCGAAGTCATTATTGGGGAAAAACATATATTCCCATTATTCTCCTCTCCCGTTCCCACGACCTGGTTCCCTGAAAGCTTGTTCTCTTCGAACTTGCTGGTGTTAAAAGGTGTTGTTTATAGAGGTTTCAAAGACTTTATTCTAACACGACATGAGGTAGATGGTCAGGTCCTCAAGCCTAGACAGACGGTTGAGTAGATAGTGTTAGATAAAAGTGAATGCTGAGATGGAGCGAAAAGGAAGCGCACTAGCAAATTACCCTGGTTCCTTCAAAGAGTTCATTTCAGCCCAGTTGCGGTGCGTCAATTCCCCCTGATACCAAATGCTGGTAGACAAATTTTTGAGTGGATAGACGTAGAGTAAAAAAAAAAGAAGTAAAATAATAGCACTGAGAGGGAGCGTGGCAATAACTTTTCCAGGCCCCATCAGAATGTTGACATCAACCAAGCGAAAGGGCTTCCCTAATTTGCACTTAGGCCGAGAGGGCTTGTAGCCCCCTACAGTTATAATGTGTAACAGGCTACACAGTGTACCTACTCCCCATTTAGGGCCAGTATAGGGAAGTTAGGAGTGCTATAATTGTCAGAAAATAATAATCGCCTCGTGGTATTTGGCTGATAGGGTAAATTAACCTGTAGCTACAAGATACCAAATACCACTAACCAGGCAATGTTCGAAAATTAACAAAGACTTTATAAACAAAGACGTGTAAAATTTATTCAGGTAAAGTAAAATTTAAATTTGTAACAATTTATAATAACGATGGTTGCTTTCTTTGTCTTGTTTCAGTTAATATAGTGGTTAGTGCGCTTGCCCAGCAATCGCTGGGTCGGCAATTCAAATCTCCGTCCGGATTCCTTTTTTAAAAGCTGTTACTATTTACTAAAGGAGGTTACCGCCGTTACTGAGCATCACGGTGACGTCCCCATGATAAGCAGAAACATAGCAGCTTGATACGAGGACTAAAACCAGCAAACTTTAACTTTAATTATAGAAAAACTGAAGGATTCTAATTATTTCTAATCTCGAGACTGGACCCAACTCTTCGGTTTTAAGGACAGCCTCTCAGAAGGTTCGGCCCCCACTTCATTGTGGCAACGTTGACGCGAGCTAGAGCAGAGGCTGTAGGATCAAAGGCTTTATCCCTTAATCTCTCAAGTGGTTGGGGGGAGCAGAGGTTTGAATGTTTTCATGCATATATCCCAATGCAATGTATTGCCTCACCTCGGCCACTTCTTCCCTTCTCTTTTCCACAATAGCCATCTTTTCCTCAACTTCCTTCGTTTTCGTGACGAGGACAGGCTGAAGGTTGACCAGCTCTTGCTGCATCGACCATACTGACGTCTCAGCCTCCTGTAGTCGAGAAAGGCCGGTCGTGTAACGTTGTTCTTGGCATCTCACTTCGCTAGAAACGAATTTTTACCTTTGTTTATTGAGATAAGAAAGGAACCTGGTGTAACTAATAATAGTATTTTATTGGGCTAATAAGAGAAGAATAGGGATACAGTAATTGGAAAAGGATGTATAAAAAGAAAAATCAAATATAGTGAAAAATATTCGAAATGATAGGGCAATACCAGTTTCCACAACCTAATATTCTGGAGTAGATTAAGCGTATCATACAAGCTACTACGAACTATTTCGCATAAGAGTACTTAGTTTAAAACTACGAACATACCCCCTCTCTCACCCCAATAGTAGGGCGCCTGATATGAATCGAACGACGGAAGAGTGTAACTCAATCCATTTTAAAGTAAATATATTTTCATGTTATTAGTAACTACTATAATTACAAAGAATTTAGGTGAGTTATGGCGAAAGAAATTAGGTATAAGACGTATGAGAACACACCCTCGACGTTTTCCCAGGATTACCATGTACGTATGGATGAGCTGCAGGTAGGACGTTGGGGTGACGTAGTTATGACGGCCGAGTTGACGCAAATACCTGTGAGTACAATGTTATTGAGACCATATTTGGGTTTCATTACATAATAAATAGAAGTCAATAATTTGAAATCTGAATAAATACACTAATAATGAAAGCAAGAGAAACATGTATGTTGTGACACTAATACGGTATTATTAAATTATTATTTATACCTTGGCACTGGACCCCTAAAGATAATGGTGCTATTTAAAATAACTTCCTGGCACTGTCAGCTCTCCGACATACAGCAAAACCCAACTATGATTGAAAGGGGGTTAAGCCTCCTCCCTAAAAAGTCAAACTGGAGGAAAATTCTAAAATTTTAGTGGTTTAAATCCTTCAAATTATAATTATCCAAATAGGAGTAACTTAGACAAATACCTAAAATACTGGAAAGAGGGG
This sequence comes from Ceratothoa steindachneri, assembly GCA_963969495.1. Lineage (NCBI taxonomy): Eukaryota > Metazoa > Arthropoda > Malacostraca > Isopoda > Cymothoidae > Ceratothoa > Ceratothoa steindachneri. The sequence goes on along the minus strand of OZ018323.1, from coordinate 62,536,116 downwards.
TACCTTAAATAAATACCTCAAATACTGAAAAGAGGGGTAACTTAAATAAATACCTCAATGAGGGGAAAGAGGGATAACTTAAATAAATACCTCAAATACTGGAAAGAGGGGTAACTTAAATAAATACCCCAAATTATTGGGACGAGTACTTAAGCAAATACCTCATTTTTTTAAAAGGGGAAAAAAACGGCTCGCAGGTCACCCTCCCTATTGTCCTTCACCCACTATCAGGGAAGGAGAGAAAAAGTGAAGGCTGCGACCGACCCGCTCCTGGAGAAACTTACACACTTCTGACCTTCAGCTCAAGTGAACCGATGGGGAACATGATGGTAGGAAGTCCAGAACAAGGTTTAGTATAGGGTTTATACTAGAAGATTAAAAAATGAAAAATAAAAGAGTTAAAGTTTGGTGAAGAGGCAGAATAAGAAACCTCTCTAGTCGTGGGTGAAAAGGCATACCCATGCCCAGAGGATGTGTGGGACCTGCTGATTTATGTGGATTCCGAACCACCGTACTGCAGATTCAGAGTCCATGGCATGCTCTAGTGTAAAGTTATCGGGAGATCCGATTACTCTCTTTCATTTTTTCTGTTATTCACATAGTCCCTCCTATTTTCTTGGAGAACAAGCAAATATTTTTTTGGATTGATTTAAAGGATTACTTCCGCCTCCCGTTCGTCCATTTGGTCGTTGTTGTTTCCGTTTCAGTTATGTCGTAATGTTTGGATTGGAGATAACATCTCCTCGTTAGTTCATTTTGGTTATCATTTTCGGTTATCAATTATTTCAATTACTGTGTGTATTGGTTCCTTGTTCCGGATATGAGATATAATCTCTTAGTGAGTTCAGTTTTACTTTTATTTACATATATTTTATATATTTTTCCGTTTTCTTTCAATCAATTTTTTTAACCATTAAGTCAGCGTTTTTATGTGTAATTTTCCACTTCGTTGCGCTATTCAAGCCTACGTATGAATCTTGAGTATCTTAGCTTGGTTTTCTTATTTTTTTGTCCTCTATAATATCTGAAATATTTTCACCTAGTTTATCTAACATCTTCTGTTTCATCTTGCGTGCCCTGTTCTCTAGTATCTTGTTTATTCATTTTATTTAAAGGAATAAATTAAATAAATACCTTCAAATTATCAGAAGAAGAGTAACTTAAATAAATACCTAAAATTCTGGATGGAGGGCTAATTTACATAAAATTCTTGGAGGGATAACTAAAATAAATATCTCAAATTGGGAGATGATGGGTAACTTAAGTAAATCCCTCGAATTATTGCAAGGAAGGGGACTTAAATAAATAGTTCAAATTATAGAAGGAAGGCTTACTTAAATAAATAATTCAAATTCTTAGAGTGGTAACAAAAATAAATACATCAAATTCTGGGAGGTAATTTTGAATAAAACGAGTGCACACGTTTTAGGATACTAAATTTGCTCTACTTCGTACTGTAGTAATAATGTCGTAGGAGTAATATTTCGATAGCGAAGATGGTCTATCACACCTTATAAACTCATAAGAGACCATTTTTCAACCCGATTCTACAAAGCAAAAATTCTTCCATGACGCCATCTTAAAATGTTATGAGACGGCAAAAGTTACGATCACACGTGCGTTTCACGATTTTTTCCTGTGATTCTTTGCCTTTTTCCACCGCGACACAATGTCATTTTCATTATGGAACCGTGTAACACGACTTATGCGTATTTAAGTTTATGTTAACAACGGACGTTTATTAACTTTCTTTTTGAAGATAAGCTTATACAAAAGGAGTCTGCGTATCCGACCTACCGGAGCGAAGTTACAATTAACCAGAACCTTGGTGGACTGGCTTATTTCTCCTTGGGAGGGGATAATTTATTATTTCGAAAAGAACTCGAAGAAAATCGGTGGCACAAGCAAAGAGGAGTAAATAGACGAGGCCAAATTAGGGAAGTGAAAATATAATGCATGGGGCGTTATCGAAGGTGTTTAGGTTTCTGGTGGGTTCGAACATGAATCGAAAATAACTTTTTTGGTGCCTTTACTCACTAGAATTAGTGAAACTCTGATCAGAATAATCAAAGAGTGGGCTTTGTAGGCTTTACAACTGCAGATTTATGCCCACCGCAATAAATAGGCTTTTACTGTCCTTTGGGTTGGGCCTGGTTTGTTGAAACAATTGAGCAACAATGTATAAGGTTAAAGTTAGCTGGTTATCGATACATGTTTATTTTTGTTAATTCTACGCCTAAAGATCGCCAACATATCATGTTAATAAACATGCTTAAATATCTGACTACCAATTGTTCATTCGGAAAATAAAAATTAATTAATATTAACATTAAAAACAAATGCGCGAGACCTAAAATCTAACATAAGGGGTACTTAAGTAAATTCCTCAATTTTTTGTAGGAGGTAATTTAAATAAATACCTCATTATATGGAATGAGGAGTAAATTAATGAGCTACATCAAATTCAGAGATAAGGAGTTACTTAAATAAATACCTCAAATTCTGGAATGAGGGTAACTTACATAAATAACTTAAATTCTGAGAGGACGTAACAAAAAAATACCTAAAATTCTGAGATGAGGGCTAACAAATAAATAACTCTAATTATGCGAAGCGGAGAACCTAAATAAATACTTAGAATTCTGAGATAGGGTAAGAATTAAATACCTCAACTTCTGGAATGAGGGGTAACTTAAATAAATGCCTTAAATATAGGAATAGTGGCTAATTTAAATACGAGTAAATACTTCCAACTCTGGGAGGTTGTAATTTAAATAAATAACTCAAATACTGGGATAACAGTTCATACTAATGTCTCAGTAAATTCGTATGAACAAATGCATACTCAAGCTTACGATCGGAACAAATTGGTCTATGAATTTTAAGTACGTTATTATAATTTAATTAAGTTTATACAAACCCATGAATTTTAAATATAATGCATTATTCGTCCGCGTTTATGCAAATGAGTACAATGAAAGTCATCCAATTTACATCTCACTTCTCCTACAGTATGTTCCTTTACGCATGAATACACCAAAATGAGGTATATTTTTTTGTGTTATATTTACATTTAAAACGAAAATCAACGAGGGCACTTCCGCTAGAAGTTTGTAAGGAAAGATAGAAAAAGCGGCAAAAACTTGATCTTCACTTGTGTACAAACCCTTAGTATACGGGGGAGGGGCTCCTTTAAATCACAGTCTTCTGGATTACCAGTATTCTTTTGGTTTTATGTTAAGATTTGTTCCTTTTGTTTGTGTTTCTGTGTTTACTACTCTTAATTTTAATTTTATCATGCTCGAAATGGGTGACTACTTGGGAGCTTAGTTTATTAACAGTTCCCTTCAATGGCCGCGTGTAAGCAGGGAGAGATCTGATGACCCGTCTGTTTTAATGCAATAGTAATAGTATTAATTCTAATAAAAATAGTAATAATAATACGAATATTCGTGCGTTGGATTGCTCTGGATTCGTTTTCTCATTCTGTTAGTTATTTTTCGCTCCTAGGAAGTTGTGTTCGTACTGACGGGTCCGGCCTTTCATGTCTATGATAGAGGTTTCGTGCGCTCGGTTTCATGTTTTAAATTACGTGCCATAGTATTCGGACTTAAGAACTTCTATATTTCGTGTTGTTAGGAACTGCGTTTTTAACTTGGTAACATTGTTCGTAGGTATAGGTAAATGTTTTCTCATTAGGCGACAGGGTGTTCATAATTATCAGCATGTGTGCGATAAAGTACACAACAGAACGTTCGAGCTTTCGGGTTACTGTTTTTAAGTACGAACGCAGTGTTCGTACTTTAGAGTTGTTACATTTTCAAGCAAACGATTGGGTTTGTACATTAGTGTAGTATGTTTGTAAGTATGCATGTTTCGTTTATACTTTCGGATCTACGGAGTGTTCGTACTTTTGGTTCCTATGTTTTTGACGTGATGCTTGGGGAAAATGGGGAAGTTTGCATATATAATTAAATCTCTATGGTCAAAAGTGCGGCTCTCTATAGGATTATTGAAGGGAGAGATGCTGCCTCAAAGTGTTCTTGCCAATCTTAATCCAATTATTGAGGGGGAGGGGATATCAACAATAATTGCTTGTTTATTTTTAATCAACAAAATTTGTTTGCTTATTTTCGATCAACCATGTTTGTATGTACCTTTTCGTTTATCAATATTTGTTTGTTTATTTTCGATTAACAATGTTTGTTTATTTTAGATCAACAATATTTCTTTGTTTATTTTCTATCAAAAATATTTCTTTGTTTATTTTCTATCAACAATATTTATTTGTTTATTTTAAGTTATTTTATTTATTTTTTTCACTTGAACAACTCCCTAAATTACAAGCGGATCTTTACAAGATTTCTGCACTGGTTGAATTACGAATGATACGTAGTGTTGATATGATTACACCACCACTCTTGCTTTATGAAATGTGATCACTGTAATGTAGTTTTTGACAAAGGGTTTAATCTCTGATTACCCCCACCCCTAATATTTTCTTTACCTCTTCTTTCTTTACCTTGAGTATTTTATTCCCTCTCCCATCCATCATCTTCCACACTTCCAACCTCTCTCCGTCTAAAGTGGGTTCAATGTATCCACATAGTCTGCTTCAACACTCAGCCTCAACTACCATCCACCACCTCAACAGCCTGCCTCACTCTCGTCCCAGCACTCACGCTCACCCTATCCAGACTATTTCCCCAAAACCCACCACAATAACTTGCAACTCCCACTCAACATCCTCACCAGCCTGCCACTCAACCTCGCTAACATTCAGCCTTATCATAACTCTACCACTCATCCTCACCGTTCTGATAGCTCTTGGGTGGATGTGTGGAAGTACTGGCAGAGCGCGACGCAGCCCTGCTTCGTCTCGTCCGGGGTGTCCACGTCCTTCAGGAGGCGGACGGCGACCGCTTCCAAAGCGTCCGGAGGCCAAGGCTGAAACGAAGGACGCAGTTCGTAGTTGAGAGCAGGATGTAGATCTTCTGATACGAACATACCTTTATACTCGGTTCGTATATGCGAGTGCATGTACCATTTCTTCGAAAGTATCCCTTGTTTGTTCGTATTTACAAGCACATGTGCTCACTCTAGAAACGCACACCTAGAGTACGTTCGTATAATAATAATCCAAGAAGACCCTTGGCATTTCTTACATCGTTGCCCATGTGTACACGCATTCTTCTTCTGTCTGTCTTGTCCCTCTTCCTGAACTCAGTTCTCATCCTCCAGCGGAGTGTGGGATATTTTTTATTCACTTCTAAAAAAGCGAGAAACAACGAGAGAATCTTAGCAAGATATTTATTTTAAAGTGGAAAAGAAATTGGTGAATTTAGAAGTGCAACTATCTGAAAAGTAACCAGGCGGAGCAAAGGGGCAACTCTCCTCACGCCCTTTGAATAATTAATCACTGATTAACAAAATGATTCAGCAATCAGAGGATTTCAGCACCACCCGGTAGCGGCCGGATAGTCTCCCACATATTTTAACTTCACCTAATTTCTCCACTTTATTACAACCTCCTTTTCGAAACCTTATAGGGCCTCGTTGGTTTTCGCCTTTTTAATAAAGTTAATTGGGTGTGAATACAATCACCCCACCTGGAACCAGTCAATGGAGCAGGACGAGAGAATAGCGGGGAACCGCCGAAGCCGCATCCTAAAGGCGTCTCCGCACGGCGACATGGCTACCACCAGATGGAGCTGCTCTCGTACGCGCTCGATAAATAGTTGCCACAAAGCTGCCATGCTACCGTCAGTCTGACAAAAATATACAATTGTTATTATTACCATTTTTATTACCATTATTGTTATTATTATAAAATTATTGACGTTAGAAATTACCATTATTGTTATTATTATAAAATTATTGACGTTAGAAATTAGAATTAAACAGATTAATAAAAGATTCAAGTTGGACAAACTTCTTATGTACTTTTTATGTACCAATCTATCCAGAAGGTAAATCCTTGATATTTCTGACTAATATTGTAGAGAAAAATATAGTTACGAGGGGCGGTGAATAAGTTTTGCAATTCGGATATAAGGAAACGAGATATGAGGAAATGGGTTTTATTATTTTTCAATATAACTACCCTCGACTTCAATGCACTTGCGCCACTTTGTCCCTGAGGCTTTAAATTCCCGACAACCAGAAACCTCCCGACTGCTGTTCAATCCACTCTTGGACGGCGAGCTGGACATCTTCATCGTCCCCAAACCGGCGTCCACGCAGTGCAGTCTTTCGCTGGCGGAATAAAAAGTAGTTGCTAAGGGCGAGATCTGGACTGTAGGGGAGATGGTTGAGCTCTTCAGCTTGTGCAACTCTGGCCTTGTGGACAGGGGCATTGTCGTGGAGGAGCAGGACACTGCGTGTCAACTTGCTGCGCCACTTCTGACGGATGCACGTCTTCAACCCAGCCAGTTCCTCGGCGTAATATTGGCCTGTAATGTTCCTTCCACGAGGCGCACAGTACACCATCAACACTCCCTCAGAATCCCAGAAGATGGTGGCCATGATCTTCCTGGCTGAGGGTTGGGTCCGAAACTTGATGGGGGTCGGAGAGCCCCTGTGCTTCCAGGCCATGCTTTCGAGCTTGGTCTCGGGATCCCAGTGATGGACCCACGTTTCATCACCTGTCACTATGCGTGACTCGAATCCCGCCGGGTCTTGGTTGTACAGGAAAAGCAGCTCCTCCGAACTTTGACGACGTTGAATTCTATCATGAGGTGTGGGGTTTCTAGGGACCCAACGGGCAGAGACCTTGTACATGGCCAAATTGTCGTGGATGATGTTCATAACACTTCCATGTAATATTCCAAGTTCTCGCTCGATTTCTTCGACCTTCACCCGCTGATTTTCGAGGATCATCCTCTCCACACGGGCCACATTGTCCTCGTTGGTCACGTCTGACGGGCGTCCTGGACGGGGGTCATCTTCAAGGGACTCACGACCATGGCGGAACTCCCTATTCCAGCGAGCAATGGTTGCATAGGAAAGAGTGGTGTCGGTGTACACTGCAACCATGCGTTCATGGATCTCTTTTGCATTCTTGCCTTCCTGGTTCAAAATTTGATCACTGCGCGGTGCTCAACCTTCTCCATTGTTGAAAAATTTGTGACTGACGATCTGCGATCAGCTACTGCTTCTTAAATACACGAGGCAGGAGTGTGCGGCTGCAGGTCATGGCTTTTCATAACTTGTCCCACAGCCCCAGAAACAGCCATCCCCCTTCCTCTGTTTTGCCCTACCGATTCGCAAAACTTATTGACCTCCCCTCGTAAGTCACATACGATTTTAAAGTTATTATAGTTTTAGTTAAAGTTTATCTAAAGTGATGACTGATCCATTCTTCCTTCTTTGTTCACTATCTTAGCCTTTGAAGGTGTATGCCCGCGGTCACTTGACCTTGTATGTATAGTAGTTTCCTTTTAGGGGTTAGAGATACAAGGGAGAGAAAGTGGAAGGGGATCAAATTAAAATTACTCCATCCCTTAGAAAATACCATTTCATATAACTACACTTTAATTTAAGAAAAATATTCTTTCAACAATTTGCTCGAGGATATTATACATTGTTACACCATATTTTTATTCGCCAATTAAAACAGCCAAAGGGAATAAGTTTTACACAATTGCCCATAACACTCAACATACCGATTGTTAGCAAGCTATAACAAAAGGCATAAAATTTTAATTTCTTGTGGTAGGAAGAGATAACGTGTAGTGCAGTTTTGTTTCTGTGTTTGATAGTGTACAATGTGAAATGTGTTCGGTAAAGAACAAGAAGCGATGTGTGAAAACAACGGTGATCAATGGATCTCAGATTATCACCCTTCAAAGCAGAAGTTGATTGTATGCTCGATAAAAGGCATCTTAAGGTGAACACAGATTTAAGCAAGAAGATGGTTGCGTGCGAAATTTTTTACCTTGTTGTGGCAATCACACTATGGAGTTCGTGATGCGAAATTCAAAGTTTATGAGTTCGTGGATTTGCATTAAGATATCCATAATTTCATGGATTTGCAAGAGTTTTCCTGTTTTCAGGGATTTCCAATAGAGTCGCTGATTTCGAAAATTTGCAATATAAATGACCTGATTTAGGTCTTTTTTTAAGAAAGACTACTTGGTTTCGAATATTTGCAATATAGAGACCCTGATTTCAGGGATTTGCAATAATTAATCCCTAATTTAATTCCAAGCTCATGGTTGAATGCTGACCAAATCGTCGAAGTTATTATCTCCGAATCACTTTTGTTCTTTCATAAGCGCTCTCTAGTGCTGGGCCATTGAACTAATAGAGAAACGAGGTAATTAACCAGTTTAAATATAATACATTTTGAGAAAAGGCTTAGGGGTAAAAGAAAAGTAAACAAAGAATGTCAAAAGGTGATTAGTAGAGAGAAATGATATAAGATGGAAAAGAACTAAACTGATTAGAAGAAACATATCGAAAACTAATATGAAGAAGGAGGGAGGGGGGGATCCCTATCAAGCATCCTTTTTAAAAGTTTCTTGGCTGGGGTGGTGGAGCTAGGATAGGCTAAAATACATTTAAGGTGTCTAGCCAAATGAACATGCATAGTGAGACTGTTCATTTGCTTAAAGTGATATTGTAATATCTTTCATATTTCCATCACGAAGATGGTATATATTTATATAGCAATTACATTATATAGTTTAAACGTGTAATTTATAATCTTCTTTCAAAATATTTAATTGTTTTGTTTACGAACGCGAACACCAATTCTGACGTCACGTTATCTGATGACATCAACCAATCAGAGGGCAACAATCGCATGCTTCTAATTTCCACGCGCAAGACTCAGTTTTCTTGAAGCAAATTCTTGTGCTTTGTAACCATTTACGTGATCCAACTATATACTATTTTAAATAATACAAACCCTATGAATCCAACAATCACACTACAATTTAAACATTCACCTTGTAGTATATTGTATTTTATTTACATTCAAACTTATTTTCAACTCATGATTTTAATTTTTACTATTTACATTCTTAATTAATTGGGCCCATCAATCTCGCCTGTTTAATTCCCGTGGACAAATATCTATTTTATACGTCACAACGCATATATTAAAATATTTATTTAACCAATTTCTAATGTAAAGTATTTCCCAAGCTAATTATATTCTTGTATATTAAATAAATAAATTATAGGGTTATATTAATCATTTATTTGCTTTTAATAAATACTTTTTAATTCTTAATCATCTTCTCTTCAATTTTGCCTCACATATTCCATCTAACCACTGATACGTGGGAATTATATATTGAAGGTTATTTTCCATCACTCTCATTTTAATAAACAAATAGAAAAGTTATTGCGATAGATAAATTTTGTATTTTAATTAAAACCGTGTTAAAGGTGCATAATCCGATTATCTAAAAGAGGAGACTCGTTAGCATACTACGGACTAGGAGTCAGGCCATCTTTGATTAGCATACAGAAGAATTGCGTACAATCTGGGCCCCAGCCCTAGTAGTATTCTCCTCTTTAAACTCATGCTAAGATTCTATCATGCATTTCTACCTCCTTTAACTTCTACTAAACCTCTGAGGATATTTGCAGTTATTCCAAAGGATTAGGTGACTGTATAATTTCATTCTCTAACTTTTATTCAATTTAAGTTTTTATTCTATTAAAAGTGAAATATAACGATGAAATCGCTAGCAAAATAAAAAAGAATGGACCTAAAGATTGTAAAAAGATTGAAGTTATTAAAGTGTAAATCAATATGGGGTAATGGGGAAACACAGTTTATGGAAGAGGAAGGACGTCACCAATTTCAAGGTTAAAAATGTCGCAGATAAGTTGGAGAGGTCCCTCAAGTGCCACGAGTGAGGTGATAGGTGGCGTTAATCGCTCATCTGAATCGAAAGATACTCCAAATAATATTCCGACTTGGCTGGGCTTACCGAAAGCTAGTGATCGAGAAAGGACTGAGAGTAATCACGTAAAAAATAAATGTTTAATTTCAACAAACAAAACAAGCAAAGTAAAGGGGAGGTTTGCGTTCACATGATTACGGTCAGGGAATATTTCACTACCGGCTTAGGAAAGCGAGTGTTGCGAGTACAAGACTTAGGCGGGTACAACGGAGGCTTCACTACGCTAAACGAGCCGTAATTGGTTCTTTAATTTCGATCATCTATCTGACTTAACTGTCTACCCAAGTGTGAATGAATCTCCTTTGCTCGAATTCTCCATTTGTCTTATATAAATAGTATTGGAGGCGTGGCCTCTGGGACACAATGTTTTTAGCTTCCCCCACTGGGCGGGATATTCCTAATCCCATGGTCTCCGAAGGTTATCGATTCATGGCGCCTACAAATTTACACTTTCTCGATATAATTTCATCATTCCTGAGACGCAGACAGCTTTCTCGTCTTAATTCCGTTTCCAGACGTGAAATGCTTTTTTTTATTACACTGTCGCCAAATTTTACTGCTATTTGAATTCTCGGCTTCCCGCTTACTTCCTTGAGCGGTTTACAAATAAATTTATATGTATATCTGCGAACACATTTGTTACAATTCTTCCGATTCCTACGAGGCACTTTGCTGATGCAATTTTAGTGCCAGGGCCATGCTCTCCACAGAAGTCCCCCCCCCCCAGTAACGGAGTTACAAAGAAAATTGCACATCCTAACTAGGCAAATAGGTACATTTTTAGCATACGCACATGGCAATGAAATTTATATCACTTATGCATGGATACAACCCTGCTCAGAGAGGGCCTGTACAACCTAACCCCCCCCCCCCCAAAAAAGGAAATACATGAAATTTCGCTAAGTTGTAGCTATAATTATTACAGTGCTCAAAGTTACAAGGCAAAATGGTTCAGGGAGGCATGTATGTATATTTATGCCTCTTTTAACATACAAATTCTAATGTACATTAAGCAAATAACATGTATCAGCGAGGCTTGTATATGTATTTATGCCTCTTGTGACATACAAGAGTGGCGATCTATTTATGATTACGCAATGTTCAATAATAATAATAATACAAATTGTCCCTAGCAAACGAGATCTTTCTCCCGGAGCTCGTGACCATTCCCGGCTGCTCGTTTTCTTCACCGGTTCTTGCTGCGGTTTCTTGCGTGTTGCCAGAGGTCGCATCTTCTCCTAATGCAGGTTCTCCACTCGGTGAACTGCGGCTGGTCCTCATGTGCACATCCTGTCTCCTGCCGAGACCCCGATTACCCGGCCCGTCATCATCGCGTAAGGTGGGCAATTTCACCAGTTTGAATTTGTATATTGAGACAGTGTCCCTTCTTCCATTGGGGTATTCCAGCTTGAATACCTTTCTGTCACGTTCGATCACCGGAAAAGGGCCATCACATGGCGCTTCGAGTGGTTTGAGAACGCGGTCTATCCGGACCCAAACATGCATTGAATTCTGCAGGTCTTAGGGCACGAAAGGCCTAGGCATCGAGTGCAGATGTCCTAAAGATACTTTTGCGAAGGCGATATGTGCCATTGTCAATGCCAGCTCTTTAATAAACTTAGCATCCATTTCGATGAAGACGGCGAGACTAAAGGTTTCGGGCACAATAGTGTGGTGCCCGTTACTATCGGGAAAGAGGAAAATACCGACTCGGTGGGCAATTGAGTGTGGCGACGGCAGTGATAGCTGAGCGGGAGCGGGTCCGTACAGAGCCCTATATTTCTTCAGGATGGCCCTAAATGGGGAAGAAGTATGTTCTGAAGGTCATCTATGATCGGGGCTACCGCAGGTTCCTCAGATAATTTAACACTTGATGTAAGCTTGGTCTGTTCGTCCACCAGTACCCCGCGCGCGCAATCCACAAGCAGGTTGAAGTTCCTAAGAAATTAATTCCTAAGAGCTGACAGATGGTATCCGCGACTATAGACGACCACCTAAAGGACCGAAGAAAACTAGGGATCACTATGTCCGGGTGAACCTCGCCGTGCACCTTGATTTTTCACGTTGGATTCGCGCAATTCACTCGACCTTGCCAATTCCGCCGGGATTATTGAGACACTTGCCCCACTTTCAATTAAAAATTTGCTCTTTTTATCATACATTTTCGCGGCGACGGTGAAAACTAACATACCAACGGCCGCGGTTGCTAAGGCATGCATGACTAGTTTTCTTGTGGGACTGGCGAAGATGGCCTGGAGGAAGGCTGCATTTGCAAGCGTTCTCCTCTCTCTGGCCACCTGCACTGTGGATTACAAAGCTTAGCCTCCTCGCCAAATTATAGGTGCGAGCGGCAAACCACAGGTTTCTGTTTTCTCCGGAATGGTCGCAATCCCTCGGGATTATTACGTGCACTTAAATTATCATTAAACATCGATCGTGCAAAACCCGCCGAATTATTTACGCACTTATCACTCGCTTGATTAGAAAACGCACTAGTCGTGGATACGGCACTGCATCTTTCGGGATTCACACTACGACGCCGCCCTTTATCGAAGGCAGTAAGTTCATCCGCCAGTTTTCCCAATTGGGCCAGGGCTAGTTCTTTTTGTGTAGCAATTTTGGCGCAATATTCGGCGGTAAGGATTGTATAAATTTTTGAAGCACGAGATCCTCTCTTACTCCTACCTGAATGGAAGTTCTTTGCAGTTCTTTTTGATTTATTGAGGGATGGCCTGTAAGTGCGGAGAATGCTATTAGCTTTTCGAATAGCTCAGGCTTGGCCTTCTCGAAAAGGCCGATCACTTCCGTTTTTAAACTCTGGTAGTTTTGCTCAGCCAAAATGGCTGCCGGAAGACGGTCAACAGTATAAGGAGGAAGTGAAGCTAATACGTGAAACAACTTGGTCGCCTTCTTTTTTAGCCCGTAAATGTGAAACTGCGACTCCACAATGCGAAACCAACTTGAGACGGCTGATTCATTGAAAATGGGCGGCTTGAAGTTAATGGCGTTCACGAAGTCTCGTTCGCCTTGTCCTGTCTGATGGTTGCTTGCAGAATCCACCAAATCACCACTTTATGGCAAGGAGGTAAAGTTAACTGTCACCAGTTTGAAAGTTAAAAATGAAGCGGATATTTTGGAGAGGTCCCTCAGGTCCGTCAGGTCCCACGAGTGAGGTGATAGGTGGGATTAATCTCGTATATGACTCAAAAGATACTCAAATAATATTCCGAATTGGCTGGGCTTACCGATGGCTAGTGATCGAGAAAGGACTGAGAGGAATCAGGTAAAAAATATATGTTTAATTCCAACAAACAAAACAAGCAAAGCAAAAGGGAATATTTCACTACCGGTCAGGAAAGCGAGTGTCACGAGAACAAGACTTAGGCGGGTATAACGGGGGCTTTGCTACGCTAAACAAACCGTAATTAGTTCTTTACTATCGGTCGTCTATCTGACTTAACTGTCTACCCAAGTGTGAATGAATCTCCTTTTCTCGAATTCTCCATTTGTCTTATATAAATAGTATTGGAGGCGTGGCTTGTGGGATCACAATGTTTTTTAGCTCCACTCACTGGGCAAGATATTTCTTATCCCATGATCTCCAAAGGTTATCGATTCATGGCACCTACAAATTTACACTTTCTTGATCTAATTTTATCATTCCTGAGACGCAGACAGCTGTCTCGTCTTAATTCCGTCTCCAGACGAGAAATGTTCGTTTTTATTACATTGTCGCCAATATTTACTACTATCAGAAGTCTTGGTTTCCCGCTAACTTCCTTGAGCGGTTTAAAAATAAATATATATGTATATCTGCGAGGACATTTGTGTTACAATTCTTCCTATTCTTGCGAGACACCTGGTTGGTGCAATTTTAGTGTCAGGGACATGCTCTCGACAAATCTTAGGTAGATAGCTGGGGTGTCTAGGTAGACGAGAAGACGTTATGACCCGCAATTCTCCTGCTTCTTATCGCACTGGAGACAGGTAACCTTTGCGGCCTATTTAATTCATGGTAATAATTTTTTTATAGACCAGCATTCCTCGCAGAGGCAGATCGCGCTGCGAAAGAATGGCGCAAAAACAGTTAGCTGACACATCTCACTCCGAGTGATGGAATACTCAGCCAGTTGTTTGATGCATTGTGCCTCGAGAGAAAGGAACACTCAGCCAGTTGGCTCAAGTATCTCTTCCTGAAATAATATAACACTCAGCCAGTTTTCTGAGGCATCGCGTCCTGATAGAATAGCACAATCGGCTATTTGGCTGAGGCATCGCACCACAAGAGAATGACACAATCAGCTATTTGGCTGACGTATTGCACCCTAAAAGTATGGCACAGTGAGCTATTTGGCTTAGGCATCGCGCCCCAGAAGAAAGGAACACAGCCAGTTGTCTGACTCATCACGTTCCGAGTGAATGACGCAACCAGCCAGTTGTCTGACGCATCGCGTTCAAAGAAATTGGGACGATCAGCCATTTGTCAGATGCGTCGTGCCATGAGAGAATATTGCAGTCAGCAAGTTGTTTGACACATCACGCCCTGATAGAATAGTGCACTCTAACGGCTGAGAGGGTGTTAGAGTGAGATTTTAAAATATAGCAATTTTTAACTTTTACTAACCTAATCTAATAAGACCATAATCCAACGAAATATTCCTATAGTATGATTGATGGATGTTTGGGGTAATTACCTTGCTAATTAAAAAACTCACAAACAACTGGCCGATTGCACCATTCTCTCTGACGCGACGAATGCTGGCATATAACGAAAAAGTAACAAATTTTAATATATTATTCTAATGTCTCTGGTAGGATTCTCACGCAATGTTGCAATAAAATTCAGAAGAATATTATAAGATATCTCAAATTCTTATTATCTATATTATCTTAAATGTTTTCTGAAAGACAGTTTAATACTGATAATATTTAAATACCTTTATTAAATTTTATTGTTCCTTATTCTTTTCTTTCATATGTCGGAGGATATTTAGATAAATAATTATTCGTGGCAGTTCCAAAGAATACATGATTAACCGTAGCTTTAGTCTCGCCTCGTTAATACTACTACACTCCATTTTTGGACGTATGTATAACACCTGTAAAATATTAGGTTATAGCTTTTCAAAGAAAGACCATCTGTAAAATTCTTGTAAGAAATAAATCTTATTTACCTGTTTGCTTTTATCCCTCTGTCTGTCAATATTCCGCATTTTATCGCAGAGAGTGTGTTTTTCGTCAGTTGGAAACAGTCCTGCCACCTCTCCCGTACACGCCAAGCTCGCCACGTCCTCGAGAAAGACTTCGTATTTTACCTACCAACCAAATGACGAAGTGGGGTGAATTGACATGTGTGTAATGCACACAAAAATTAGACAATTAGTACTGCACCAGTACTGTCATCTCTTAATTATTGAAGTATACCTTAAAATTTATTCTCTCTGGAATTTAGTTGTTTGTTTTTTTTAATTGACTCATCGCCTTGAGTTTACCTAGTGAATTCCGTTATTTAAATTCAGTGGTAACCCTAAATTAATAATTTGGTAAAACAAATACCTCGGTAATCCGGCAAATCTCTTACATTAAGCGGTAATTAATAAATAAATATTAAAAATCATAAATTAATATTATCGTAAAACATCACTAGTATCCCTTAAATGGATGTAAATATTTTAGATAATAATGAATGAAATAAATGTCAATGGAGCCATTGCGAGCTTGGTATTTATTTGAGGACTAGTTTTTGTATCATTTATTTTGCCAGACCATTTCCAGGCTATATATTACAACTAAAACTATGACAACGGCACTATTTGGCATATAAAGCGACAACCAACAAGGGCACGTGCAAAAGTATGCAATGAGAAATCCCTAAAATGTATTGGAAGATATACAACCACAAATCCTCTTGCGGCTATTGAAACCGGCGGAACTAGCAATTCTCCAGATGTTAGCTGCGCATGGTTGTCCAGGCTACACCTCACGCCTCTTTGCAAAGTCATGTACACCATAACAAAACAAAAAATCAACCAGTGGTCGTTAATCCGGAGAGATGATTTTAGATTATGAACAACGGATTTCCTGATCAACCTCGGCACAGAGGCACATAAGGAATCTCATCCTTTACAGGAACATTATGACACTCTTAAATTTAGTAGCCCCACTTGACTTCAAAGCAATTTCATAACCACTGCACACTTTCTTCCCAGTGTCTTTCGTCTTTAACCGGTTATAATCTTCACGTTTTTCTCACTTCTGCCTTCTTCATATGTCTGTCATTCCTCTAATTATTTCCACCACTCACTTTGTTGGCTGACCGAATTTCATACCCTTAGTAATATCTGTTGAACCAATTACTCTCTCGTCAGGGCCAATCTTCAAGGCCATATTTTAAATCCAGTAGCATCTCTATGGTTCATTTCTATATCATACTTTCAGTGTTAATTCTTAAATTTAGGCCTTTTTTATGACCTCATACTTACCTCATAAATCTAGTATTCTCCTAACCTCATACTTACCTCATAAATCAGGTATTCTCATAACCTCATACTTACCTCATAAATTTCGTATTCTCATTACCACATACCTCATAAATCTCGTATTTTCCGAACTTCATATTTACCTCATAAATCTCGTATTCTCATGACCTCATACTTACCTCATAAATCTCGTATTCTCATAACCTCATACTTACCTCATAAATCTCGTATTATCATTACCTCATACTTACTTCATAAATCTCGTATTATCATAACCTCATACTTACTTCATAAATCCCGTATTCTCATAACCTCATACTTACCTTATAAATCTCGTATTCTCATTACCACATACCTCTTAAATCTCGTATTTTCCTAACCTCATACTTACCTCATAAATCTCGTATTCTCATAACCTCATACTTACCTCATAAATCCTGTATTCTCATAACCTCATACTTAGTTCATAAATCTCGTATTCTCCTAACCTCATACCTTATAAATCTCGTATTCTCATGACCTCATAAATCTCGTATTCTCATGACCTCATACTTATCTCATAAATCTCGTATTCTCATGACCTCATACTTACCTGATAAATCTCGTATTCTCATAACCTCATACTTACCTCATAAATCTCGTATTCTCATAAATTTAGTATTCTCATAGAATCACAGCTATTGTATAAATGAGAATATCTGATTTATCTCACAATATAGTAATCTTTCATAAATTTAAAGTTATTTGATAAATTTAATATTCTCATAAATTCAGCAATTTC
Source organism: Ceratothoa steindachneri (assembly GCA_963969495.1). Classification (NCBI taxonomy): domain Eukaryota; kingdom Metazoa; phylum Arthropoda; class Malacostraca; order Isopoda; family Cymothoidae; genus Ceratothoa; species Ceratothoa steindachneri. The sequence goes on along the minus strand of OZ018323.1, from coordinate 62,518,936 downwards.
ATATATTTACTACTTTGAAAATTCAGTACTCTTTCATAAATTTACTACTCACAAATGTAGTGCTCTCGTAAAATATAATAATTTGTTTTAAATTACTAACTACTCGTAGCTCGTCACAAAGAGCGAATGGAGTTCTAGAAGACATAAACTTTGTGTTTAAATCGAAAGATATGGTTCCTCATATTAAGCGTTTGTAAGACCATTCAGAAAAATGTGGTGAAATTCTGGTCTCCATATTTGAGAAATAATGTTTATAGTATTGGAACGCTTCCAACGTCGAGCCACGATATTAATTCCTCCTTAGAAATAGATCCTACGAAGAAAGATTGAAGCACCTCAATAAATTTCACTGTAAGATTGGTATCTATGTGATCATGTTAATGAATTTTAAAAAAATACCAAACGGTCTCACTAATATAAATTATGGCTCAATAATTGAGCGAGATTACCGAGCAGCCACTAGAAATAGCAGTTTGAATCTAATAACCTAAAGACCTAAAATTGCGATAGGCCGAAATTTATTTTCTTGCAAAATAACACAAATTTGAAATTACTTGGCTAGGATTGTCGTCAGTAGCATTACAATAAATATTTTTAAGAATAAAATCCATAAATATTACTTTAAAATATAACCTTACAGAAATAAGAGTTAAAATAATTCTTTATCCATACCCTATCTTCTTTCTACCTTTATCTTTCATTTCCCCCTTTCCATTCTCTTTTGAGCTAGCCTCTAGTTTATATTAGTCATTTTCAGTTCGGAATTTTGTGATATTTACTATGCATTAATAAAAGCATCGTATAATATTCTCCCATAACACTCGGGGCCTTTGTCATGAATTTAGTTTCGACTGCGTCATATGAAAAGGTCTTCTCAAAAGTGTTTTGTGTACACTCGTGAGCGTGGTTGGGATACGCACACGGGATATGTACCTGCGTGTCGCCGAAGAGGAAGATAACGTGCTGATCGCCGGTGCCCACCTTCCGCATCAGGCTCTTGAGGTCTTCCCGCCATTCGTTCAAGCCGTACGTGCGGCTCATCTCCACCTGGCCGCCAATGGAATGGGAGCGGGATAAGAAGATTGGGAATGGGAGTGAGAATGAGGGGGGAAATGGGATAGGGGGTTTAGCATGAAAAGGAGAATTCGAGTGGGATGGGAACCTGGAATGGATTGGGATGGAAACCTAAAATAGAAAAGGGAATTGGAGTAGGATTAGAACTTAGAATGAAAATGGGAATTAGAGTAATGATATGAACCTGGAATGAAAATGCTAATGGGAGTGGGGTGGGAACCTGGAATGAAAATATAAATTAGAGTAGGATGAGAACCCAGAATGAAAATGGGAATTGGAGGAGGATAAGATGGGAATTGGATAAGGATACAAACCTAGAATGAGAATGAGTTTGGAAGTGGGATAGAAACCTGTAATAAAAATGGAAATTTAGTTTGAATTGGGATTGATTTTGGAACTGGGAATGGGAAGGAATTGATTTGGAATGCAAAAGTGAGACTGAAAAGGAAATGGCAGTAAAAAATGAGTCGAGATTGGAAGATTAGGAATGAAACAAAAATTGGAGTGCCAATTAGGAATGGAAGATTTAGAATGCGAAAAATGAAAACTAGAAATTCAATTTAATGAAATTTTATTTGGAATATGAAAATTGAGAATAGAAAAATGGAATTTGAAGTGGGCTTGAAAAAGAATGGGAATCTGAGAGAATGTGGAAATAGAGTAATGAATGTGGCATGGAATGGGAATGGGAAATAAATGGAGAATAAGACAGGTAAAGGATTTTTTAATGAAGAAACACAAGAAATGAGAGAAAGGGAACCAGATGAAAGAAAAAGGAAAACATTGCAAAGGACCGGAAAGGAAAAGGAGGGGAAGGAAAGAGGGAGAAAGATATGAAAATAAAAACAGTAGAAAAGAAAATAATGAGAGAAAGGGGAGAAGTGGAAAAAAGAACCAACAAGGGAAGAAAAGGAAATAAAAAGGAAAAATAAAAGAAAACGAAACAAAAAAAAAGAGGAAGAGAGGGAAACCAAAAGGAAAGGAGAAGCAAGACACGTAACGAAAAGTGGCAATAAAAGGAGAAAATAGAAATAATGGGAAAAGATAGGAAAAAAGAAACTATAAAGTGAATAAAGGGAAATAAAAGGAAATGAGAAGAGCAACGGAACCCAAAAAGAAAAGAAAAAGGAAGGAAGAGAAAGAAAAAGAATAGCATAGGAAAGAACGCAACCAAAAAGGGAGAGCAAATTGAAAATAAAAGAAAAGAAAAGTGAAAATGATATATAAAAAATAAAAAGTAAGAAACGGAAATAAGTGTAATAAAAATAAAGAAAATAACCTAGAAAGATAGGGGAATGAAAACAAAAGAAAGAAATGGGCAAGAAAATGAATAACTGTTCAGAATTCATGAAGGAGGTGGGGGGGGGGACGAACAAAGGAGAAGAAACCATCGCGAGGGGATCGCGGATGGAAGGTCTTCCCCTTCACCCCGTCCCAACTTCGTACCATTCAATCCTGCTGGGAGACTTGCCCCCCCCCCTTCCTACCTCCCAACGATCTATACCTTAATGTTAATGGGGATTTTGCCACCTGGCAAATTCCAATGGGGAAATAATTAAACTGGTGGAGTTAGGAGATGTTAAAATGTATGGAAACCCGAGTATTCTAAAGAGGAGATTACCTTGGGCAATGGAGACCTGGTAGGCACACAACTCCTCAAACCATGCCACCCTTTCTGGTTTTTTTATCTAGAGAAATACATTTTCCCTTCTAGATTTACCACTATTTTCCCTTCTAATTTTACCACTTTCTGCATGAACGTCCTACTATATTATTAGCGAAAATGCCATCGTTAGTTTTTCTCTATTTTCTGCGTGCAAACAAATATTCCATTTCTGTTTGCCGCCACTGAGATAAGCATCGAACGGTGCGAATCTATGGTAAAAATTATACAAAACGACCAACCTATTCCTTTAATAACTCCCGGACGGTCCCACTTCCCTAATAACCTCGATTAAGTAAACCGAGAAAGGGTTCCCGGAAACCGATGACGTCATCACACTACCTCGAAGAGATCGTAGTCTGCGATATGGGCAGCGAGACGGGTGAGTGAGTGGCGCCCGCTGCCGCCCACGCCCACAAGGAGGGCGTGACTCCGCGGCTGTCGCAACACTCGTGAGATGCGGCAAAGATGCTCCAAAGCGAAGCTGTTAGAGTCGATAAATAGCCGTGAATGAATTTTCTCCATTGAAAATTAAAAGAACCTGTTTTAATAATAATGGAAATAACGAGGATGGGGGGAAAATCGAAGCAGAAGACAGATAAGGCAGTGAGTGGGTGGTCTGAGTATGAATTTTAATCATCTTTCATCTGTAGGAAGTATATTTGCGACTCCCACACCTTTTTATTGGCTGCAAAAGGCGGGTGGATTTTTCTTTTTGCATCCATGTGCTCACTTGATCTTTCTTGCCACTGTTTTACTTGGTCGTTTAGGGCCGAGCGCCGACACTCATTCTGGGGGTCATCTTTAGTATTTTTTTTTCTCTAATAAAGTGCTATCATTTTTATTACTTTTTTTTTAATTACTTACTACTGTCAATGACGTCCCATCACCACTCGAAGCAGGGACTTAAATTGATCCTCGTCCTTTGTAATACCCAGTAATATCTCTGAATAAGAACCTCTCTTTGGTTTGTTTAACCATTTATCACTCTTAAACCAATGACACGATTTTGTCCCTCACCGCAAGCGGGCAATCGACGCCACTCTGTAAGATCAGAATTATGAAACTTCATACGAATTTTCTTAACTTCACTCGTGATTTTTTTACCCTGATGCAAAGCCCGATAGTGTCTTACAACTATTAGTAACTCTATTCCTCTTTATTGATCTTATGATTGTCAGTAGGTCGCATTCAATAGAATCTTTTATTTACTTAGTGCCAAGGTCAGGAGTTCTTTACTGAGGTATCAAATGGCATGACAAAGAGGTAAGAGCAGTTTTCCTAGTATCTTTGTTTCTGTTTTGACTGCATATTTTCCTCGAGCACCAGATAATTTGTAGCCACAGACATACAATTTACTCTAAATGATTCTTTTGACGTCAGTTGCTGCAACTGCCCGAAGAACTTTACTTTCAAAGAGTCATCCATCTTCAAACAGTAAATGAACTTGGCAAGCCATCTTCAAGCTGTAGGTGAACCTTGTTATCCATCTTCAACCGGTATATGAACTTGGTCCTTCATCTTCAAGCAGTAGGTTAACTTGGTCATTCACCTTCAAGCAGGAGATGAACTTCGTCATTCATCTTACGCGAAACAGAGTCCCAGGAAAAATGCTGTGTCGCTACGAGACAGAGTTTAAATGAGAAAAATGACAGTAAGCTCAAGAGCTCGAGAGTCATCAAAGGTTCCTTGGCAAAGGACTGAAATATTAAGTTGTGAAGAAATTAATGACGTTTTTAAAGACCTATAAAATTGCTTCTTAGACTTGTTTAAATTGTTCCAAAATTTCTGAAAGCTGTTTAAAGACAAGTAAAGTAAATTATCATTTATGGACATAATTTTCAGGAGGTATGAAAATTTGGTTCTTTATTGCAATCTTTAAACGCAAAGAAAAAAAAACAATGGCTTGATCGCAAAAAGAACAAAAACTTCATTCGTAATCCTAGACGTGATCTCCAAAAGCAGAAGGCTTTGCTTTGCATTTAGGGGGGATGTGATAAACGTCTTTCATTATAAACTCCTCAAATAATAAGTAAACTTTACTGCCGACCTAACTATTCAACAATTGCAACATGTACAAGAAGTTCTTGATCGAAAACATCCTTCACTGATTGACCGTAATAGTTGTCTTTCTCCTTTGTCACAATGTACGACTACACGTGTCAAGTTTTAATTTTTTACGTCCCGCATAGTCACCGGACCTTGCATCAAGTGATTACCATTTATTTACACCATTACAACATCACATAAATGACACCGTTTACTCCGATATGAAAGAGTTGTAAAAGAATATCAAATCATGCATTTTATCAAAACCGAATGCATTCTTCGAGAAAAGTATTCACTGTTTAGGTAAATGATATGAAACCAATGTCAATAAAGACGGAAACTACTCTGCCGAAAAGACTTGCAGTCATTAACAACAATGAGCTTTGGGAGATAGTTGATTATCGAAAGTGACGGGCAGATTCGTTTTTTTAGTGTTGGAGAAGGTAACCTAGTAACCTGGTAAAAAGGGAGTAATGTATTTTTCAGCTAGTGACATTGGAATGAATCCCATCGGTTTGCCATGATTGAGTTTTATAATGTAGTTGTTCTTTCATTGCTCCTCAAGAGCTGTTAATCACTGCTCTCCCCAAACGCTTAAGAGATTAAGGGCTAAATTTATTTTAAGAAATTTATATTAAGGGAGAAATTTATACTTACCCTAGATGGGAAGGGAGAGTTTAAAAAAAAACAGCCTTGCCTGCTGGACGGTTGTAAGAGAGACAGACGAGATTTCTACCAGTCTCAGCCAAATTGGCTGAAACTAGTAGAAACTTATTGGCATAGGACCGACTTATAGATCGAAGTGACTCATAGGAAGCCCATTAGGCAAGAGAAAGGGAAGAACCAAGTCTTGCAGAACATCATCCCATATTTTCGCTGGTTTGGATATGCAAGAATATCTTTCGATATGGAACTCTTGCTAGCCGAGTGGATACGGCGTTGGTCTACCGACGTCGCAGTGCCAGGTTTGATCCCAACAAGAGTGGAGACAAACATCAACCCATGTAGATATCTGGCTACCAATTGGTGGGGGCGCTGTGATCCCCCCTGTATTGGGTGGGTAGATCTTACACTCATCAGACACATAGCCAATTACAACACCGCTGTCTTTCCTCTCCTGTCTTCTCAGCACAACAAACACACATACACCCTCTCTCTTTTTTTCTCTTCCAAGGAATCCTGCCGAAGGTATCTATATCCACATACGTCTGACGCGGAGCAGGTACCTCTGTCGCTGTTGGTGTCAAAAACCTAATACTTCCTGACACCTCTTCCCATTGAAGACCGGCCCCTGTTGCCTTCTGGCACCAGGGGACTAATACTACTACTACTCCTGATATTAATTTATTTAAGGCGAGATGGTAGGAGACACGGAACTTTTATATGTATTGCCCTCCCCTGAAATTGCAATAGTATGAGTTCAACCTTATCCTTGCTTAATCCTCAAAAACTATATTTTAAGAACGGGATTTTGGGGAGGGTTTAAATGATAATAGATATCTTTTTCCTCTTAGTTCGGTTATGACGTAAGTATATTTTAAGATTTATCAAAGTTATTTCTAAGAATTCATTTCCTTTCCACGTGCCATATCCACCTGGACTTCGGCAACCATGGAGCGCCACCTATTTCTTTGGCTTTCTTCCATGGTTATGCTTGGATATTACGTAATAAGGGCTCCAATCCTTTTCTACGGTGACTTACCGATTACCTTCTATGTACCAGGCTCGTCCTAGTGTGTCGCCCATCTTGCTCTCACACCGAACTCACCAAAGGGCTAAAGATTATACTAATAGGCTCTGCTTGCTGCTTGAGACTTAACCTAGTTGAGTTAGCAAGACTCTATGCCATAAGAGCAATAGCACCTATGGTTCTCTCTACTTGGTTCAGCCCAGCAGCCAAGACTAAAAGTGTGTTGGTAAAGTAGGATAGGTCGTAGGGAGGCGTGGTTTTGGGTATGGGAATCGTTCTTTATAAAAAACAACAACAACGTGCCCCATGCTGTAAATAAAAATAATATAACCAAAAAGCAAAACACAATGTAGAGCGAAAGCGTTATACAGGCAATCTGGCACATATCACTATCGCCCTCATTAAAAATCATTTATCACAATCAAAACCTCTCCTCATTCATATCATCAACACCACTCATCCCACACTTACACAATCTGTTCTACCCTTTTCTATCTCTCTCCCACACTTTTACCTCTTATTCTATCCCTATCCTTATCCTCATCCATTTGCTTAGCGTAGGTGAGGGTATCTATTCCAAGAAATGTGCCAGAAGCAAAATAAATAGGCGGTTTTTGGTATATTATATAGTTTTATCAAAGGTCTTCCTAAGAGTTTATTTAGAAATGGAAAAATTAGAACTTTTATCATAGTTATTTCTAAGATTTTTCTCTAGACTTTGAATAAAACAGGCCTTAGGTATGGTTTTTCGTACATTTTAAACTTTTTTACAAATAATTTATAATCGTTACCCTTTTTCTCCTCTCCCTCTACTTTTTAATTCCTGAATATAAGAATGAAGATGAGAAAGGTTTGAATAAAATAAATTTTGAAAATATTGTATTTGAAGAAGTATTTAAATAAAAGATAATCAATAAAATTTTAGAAGAAAATAAAGATTACGATTACAAAAGAGAAGTTCAAAAAGAAGTTATTGAAAAAGATATTGCAAGTTTTCTACTGGGAGAAGATATAGAGAAGCAAGGAAGTGATAAGTACGGTGTTACCCAGTGAGAATGGACGTTTTGGAAAAAAAATGCAAAATTATTAATTTTATCTTTAAAAAAATTTAGTGACATTAATGTGTTCGTATCTAAAAAATCAAGTGTGGAAAACGACATCCCTCATGTGGTGTCAGTTTTCATTGATGCATTTCTGAGGCGTTCTTGGGAATTGGCCTTCACTCTTTTTAGCATTCCTTTTTCCATTTGGAGGACTTCCAGGCAAATAGCTTCCTTCAAATCGTCCAATGTACGAGGCTTATTTTTATACACACGTGCCTTGAGGTTTTCCCTCAAGAACTAATCACACATGCACAAATCAGGGATCCGACGAAGCCAAGGAGTGTCAGCAAACCTGAAAATGAGGCGGTCATCGAAGAGAGTGTGAAGAACGTCCATTCTGCTGAACCCATAATGTCGGATAGGAATGCGTTCCCGTTGTAACTCAGGCACAAAGAAGTTGTCTATCATCTCGATGTAACGCTTGGAGTTCACAGCAACAGCCTTTCCATTATGGTCTTCTAAATAATAACGACCAATGACGTCAGAATTTTCAACATCATACCAAAACGTCACTTTGGGCCTCTGCAGACATATTTCGTGTAGTTATCTCGGATTGTCAAAAGCCCAATAACGATAATTCTGATGATTCACGAAGCCATTGAGATGAAAATGAGCTTCATCACTCATTAACAAAATCCCGTTGTTATTTGCCTCAAAAAATACATCAGTCCGCCGTGCAAAGTTAAGCTGCTGTGCATAGTTCCCTGCTCTTAAATGTTGCGCAATAACCAATTTGTAACGGTGGAAATGTAAGTCTTCATTCAAAATACGCCTTACCGAACGATTCTCAATGCCAAGTTCAGTAGCATGTCTCCGAGCAGAGCGATTCGGACTTCGCAGCAAAGCTTATCTGACGCGTTCCACATTTTTGTGTTACCAGTGGGAATAGTATGATTTCAGAGAATGTTGAATAGCGATGAAACCACGCTAAACTGCTATGGAGTTGTAATTTTTCAGGAAACTTTCTTGGGTGAACATGTGGTGCTATATCGACCACAGCGCCATAACCTCACCTGAAAAAAGTGTTAGATACCACAGACCCAATGGTACCTGTCGGACATATGTCCCTCCCGCTGAAGCTGAGTAATGGCCATTTAAAAAAGTCCCTCCTTTTTGCATCACACTGTATATTTCAGAAAAAAAGGTAACTGCTCAATTTGATACAATAATGGTAACCTATGTACTTACCTTGGCCATAGTCCACAGACCGAAGGCTTGTCCTCGAAGCGCAAGCTCCTCTCGTATTGAGGAGAGGCGAGGCAGCTCCTCTTGTTATAATATTATACTTTGATCAATTCCTCTTATATAGTCTATTTAATTGTTCTAGTAGATTACGAGTAAAATTGAAATTTCCAAAAATGTATCACATTTAAATTTACAGGAATATCTTCAAATATTCTACGAGTAGGAGTCAACTATCAAATAAAAAATTAATGCATTGGTCAAAAAATATATTTACTACCGGCCATAAATACTTCCCCTTCGTAATTTTCTTTATTAAAACAAAAATTAGCAATTGAAAATGAAAATAGATGGAAACAACAACAACATGACGAGAGTTACAGATTTAGAAAACAACAACATTACATTTTTGACTCATTAAAATATTCACCTTTTGTTTCAAGTGCATAACATATTATTGTCATCCTATTTATCAAAGCCCAGAAATATTCTTGTGTAGTTTCATTCCAACCTTCAAGCAAACACTCCCATAGCATTGGTGCCTTTATTGGTTGCTTCTCTTTCACTCGTCATCCATTCGATCGTGTGCTTCGTATGATCGTCCTGCTGCAGAATACAATTTTGACCCATAAGGCTGGTTCCATATGGGATAGAATGTGGCTGCAAAATTAATTTATAGCCATGCTAGTCTAATTTATTTTATAATAATTTCCTTCCAAATCGCAAGCGAAAGATTTCCAAACTATCACACTACCGTCGCGATGCTTCACCGTAGGCACAATATACTGTGGAGCCGATCGATTAGTTTGGGTGCTTTATTACAATGTCTCAAAGATGTTTCTTTGTTGTCACTCGCCCAGGAATTCCAGTTTCTCTAAACCTCCTTTTCACCGTTGTGGCGAAGACGCTTGGCCGTCGACGCTGTTTTAATTGCTTAGCTATTTCTGGAGCAGCAAGGTAGCGGTTTTGGAGGCCTTTCTGGGCCGTCCTGTCCGTTATCTATACTGTATCATACCTGTCTCTTGATAGCCTTCCTTACGGTACTGACTGGTATTTTCAGTTTTTCGAATATTGTTTTATATGGCAGTCCTCCCTTGTTAAAAGTTAGGATATTTTACCTTTCAAAAATGGATTTTGAGCACTCTGGCTCCATAATGATCACAGATGAAGATGATTTTGCAGCTGATCTAAGCACACAGACTTTAAAGTTCAAGATTTCGATTACTGAAAATAGGAAAACAAATTTTAAAAATTTTTAATCAAAATGTTTATTATACCATCACTTGATTTGGACATTAACGAGAGAATTATCGATATAAATTTTAACCATTATTTTGCAGAAATTTAATAAAAAGATCATTTTATAAGGACTGATATTTTAAGGAATGTTTAATGTGAAGATAAAACTCAAAACTTTTGATTTTTCTGTTAAATTTTAACAGTATTTTTTAAAAATCATTTATAATGAATTAACTGTCACAATTCTGGAGGAATTTTATGTAAATTCGATTTTTATTGAAAATTTTGAGGGGAGACAGTATTCATGGCCTGTAGTTTACCTTCTTCCCTAAAATTATGCAACGAGATGTTTCTTCGCTGTAGGATGAGAGGTGAAATTTCAGTTGTGATAAGCAATCTCTAAATATGTTCCTTGTTTCTAAAATTTGGCCTAAATTATTTTTACCACGAATTCAAATAGAAATATTAACCACGACTAAAGATTGAATAAAATTTATATTTTTGTGCTACCCACATATATTAGAATATATTACAACTGAACTCCAATTCAGTACATGTTTTAATGACATATTTCTATGAGTTTACATATTTGCATATGTTAATGTGCCCATTCTCAGACCAGTAGTAGTTGTACTAGACACGTATCGAAGGGAAGTAAGCAGGGAAGTATTGCAACGGAGTTCCCGAGTTAAGCTGACGTTCTGATACACGATGCAATCTGACCTGAAGGTTGACATCTTCATGAAGAAAAATAGGAAGAAAGCGTTGTTGCTCTAAGTGGCGACAGCACCTGGAATGTGTGGTTGCTCTTCTCTGATGAAACTTGTACGAAACGATGGTAAAGAGCAAAACCTTGGTGGCTGGAAGCATTGTTATGGGCATACAGTACTGGTTTTGTCTTTTGGTTCTCGCTTCTCTCCTTTAACACTGCAAGTCGTGAGTTTTATACAAATTTTAAAGGGAGGAGGTTCTTTGATTTCCTGTCCTCTGAAGGAGGAGATATTATTAATCTCTTTTCCAATTTTGGGGGTGGAGGGAGGAACTATGTCCATTATAGCCATTAATTTAACGCTCAAATTGAAGATAATATAAATACTTAATTTTAATGGGTTAATTATACGAGCAGTGGGCGGCCCTTGTCTTTTCTAGCTTATCATAAATAGTAGGTGACACGTAAATGTCGGCCGTCAAACAGAAAAGGCTTGTGATCTTATAACAAATTCCATAACCAGAAGATTTTCAGAGAAATATTTAAGAAAAGGGAATTTAAGGAGTGTCTGGGTTTTGCTGAGAACAGGACATGTTTTTTCGTTGAGGTTTAATTGAGATTTGGGGAAAAAAGTGAAAGATAATGTAAATTTCCGTGGCTGGTGTTTAATTGATATTTATTTGTCTATCAATTATCTATCGATATATCTATCTAATTATATGCAAATGTATGTTTTTTAAGTATGAAAGTGAGAGGCAGGTTTCCCCGTTATATTTAACTATGACATAGTTATTTTATTAATAGGTAATTAACACATAGGTATAGGCGCTTGAACAATGGATCCTTTCTCTCTCTCTCTCTCTCTCTCTCTCTCTATATATATATATATATATATATATATATATATATATATATATATATATGAAAATTAACCCACAGTAAAAGGAAAAGATGAATTCAATATATTAAATTACAAAAATTGTCTTATCTTGCCATACTTTGAAACATTTTTGTCTCACCCGTATTTTTAATCAACTTAATATCTCTGTAAATTTTCGATATGAATCCTCTTTGTATAAAATGTTAGTCAACAATAATACAAGGAAAAAAGGTGGAGTATATTCTAGAGAATGTTCAATTTGCAATTTATTTACTAGATAAATTGCAAATTCTACTAGAATTTACCAATATAAGTATAATATTAGAAGAGGTGAACTAAACAGCGCTTTATTTTTACATTTATTCGAAAATAACCACCCGATTGACTGGAACTCTGCAAAATTCCTTTATCATTCCACTGATTTCACAAAAAGAAATATTGTCGAGTGTTCATTAATTGGCATTAAACCCAATATAAACATTTCCCCTGGCTTATTTAAACTCGACCATGTTTTAAAAACTTGTACTTAATGAAATAACTTCATAATGCAGCCTGTTGTCACTTTTTATTAGTGTAATATAATTCGCATTGCCTCCCCCACCAAGTGTCTCTGCTATGATCGTGGATTAACTCTTAGCCCTAAATGTTTTCGCTCTAATGATAATCCTTTAAAATGCTTTGTGTTTTTTCCCCCACCATTTCCTTTCATATACACGGCGTTGTTGTGTGTATATCGTTTTAGAGATGCATATGTCTGTTGTTAGTTGCCTATTGTTCTTTTTATTGGTATTTTTCTGTCTTGTTTTTGTGTTTTTCCATTGGTTTGTACTATGTGATTGGCGTTTCCTCAGTATCTTTGTACCCTATATAAGGTTGTCTTTTTCATTTTCATGCTATTCCTTGAAATGAACTTGCAAATATAGTTCGAAAGTGCTTGGAATCATCGTTTCATTTTCCTGTGGGTTAATTTTCATATTATTCCTTTCCTCGCATGCCATTTTGTGAGTTTTTTCATTATATATATATATATATATATATATATATATATATATATATATATAAATATATAAATATATATATATATATATATATATATATATATATATATATATATATATCGAGAATTTTATTTGCAATAACGCAATTGTAATTATGTGGTTAAGAAGACAATGTTAGGGCTGACTAAGCTCTTCATCAAGCCCTCGGAAGGAGCTCTTCTCACAATCACGAGAGGAGAACGTATAATCCAATTTTTCTAAGCAATCTAAAGAGATTGCTATCAATCAGCCTTTTTAAACGTTATCCCAGCTTTCGAAGAAAATGGAAAAATCACTGTACCCATTCTAGCCGGTCCTTATAAATCGAGAATTGTATTTGCAATAACGCAATTGTAGTTATGCGGTTCTTCTCTCGTGCTTGTGAGAAGAGCTCCTTCCGAGGGCTTGATGAAGAGCTTAGTTAGCCATAACATTGCCTTCTTAACCGCATATATATATATATATATATATATATATATATATATATATATATATATATATATATATATATATATATATATATATATATATATATATATATATATGCGGTCAATAAGTTTTGCAATTCGGATAGAAGGAAACGAGATATGAGGAAAAGTGTTTTATTATTTTTCAATATAACTACCCTCGACTTCAATGCACTTGCGCCACTTGTCCCTGAGGCTTCGAATCCCCTACAACCAGAAATCTCCCGACTGCTGTTCAATCCACTCCTGGACGGCGAGCTGGACATCTTCATCGTCCCCAAACCGGCGTCAACGCAGTGCAGCCTTGAGCTGGCGAAATAAAAAGTAGTCGCTAGGGGCCAGATCTAGACTGTAGGGAAGATAGTTGAGCTCCTCGAATCCGCACTCGCGCAGGGCAGCTTGTGCAACTCTGGCCTTGTGGACTTTGACGACGTTGAAGTCGATCATGGGGCGTGATGTTTCTAGGGATCAAAGGGGCAGAGACCTTGGTCATGGTCAAATTGTCGTGGATGATGTTCATAACACTCCATGTGATATTCCAAGTTCTCGCTCGATTTCTTCGAACTTCACCCGTCGATTTTCGAGGATCATCCTATACACACGGGCCACATTGTCCTCGTTGGTCACGTCTAATGGGCTTCCTGGACGGGGGTCATCTTTAAGGGACTCACGAAAATGGCGGAACTCCCTATTCGAGTGAGTAATGGCTGCATAGGAAGGGGCGGTGTCGGTGTACACTGCAACCATGCGTTCATGGATCTCTTTTGCATTCTTGCCTTCCTTGGTCAAAAGTTTGATCACTGCGCGGTGCTCAACCTTCTCCATTGGTGAAAAATTTGTGACTGACGATCTGCGATCAGCTACTGCTTCTTAAATAGACGAGGCAGGAACGTGAAGCTGCATGTCCTGACTTGTCATAACTTGTCCTAACACCTCCCCCAAACAGCCATCCCCCTTCCTCTGTTTTGCCCTACTGATTCGCAAAATATAATGACCGCCCCTCGTATATGTGTGTGTGTGTGTGTGTATATGAATTTAAAGGTCCAAGGAAATGGAAATTAGTAACACAACCCGGAAAAATACTTAGGAGAATATTACATAAACCAATAAAAGCTTAAGAAGTAAAATGGGAGATGTAGAGAACATAAAGATAGGACAAACTATTTTAACCGTTATATGAAAATAAATAAAGAAGTTGGATTTGAACCTGTGTCATTAAGCGCTCATCGCTTGTATGACACTGTGAAATTTATGTTGTGCCTTTATCTGTAACTAACAAAAAAAATGAGTTTTTAAGTAATCTAAAAAATTGCTTACTGAGTTACCTGGGAGAAGAAATGTTTGGTCACCAAACGATAAGACAAGTATTTTCTTCCAGATATATTTTCAAGAATTATTTTAGAAAAAGAAGCTAAACTTGTTTTACGATGGGAGAAAAAGTGTTCATTCGGTCACCTGACGTAAACTTGAATTGAAGAAAATAAAAATGCCCAGAATTTTTTATAGCTCAGAACTCGAGTTGATAAAAATGAAAAATAAAAGAAAGAAAAATTAAACCTAAAGCAATTATTTTTTGAATAAAAAATCAAAATTATACGTCATTGATACATAGCCAATGGAAAGAGAAAATTAATCCAATTTGAGCAATGTAATTTCACTCTGAGTGGAGTGCCTGTTTTTATATTCATATAAAAGGAGAAGTTTGTGAGAGTTGTAAAAGAGAATAAAGCCTATATTAAATTACTAATTCAATTTGAGGGGTTTAAGTTACGGTAAATAATGGTTTTGCAAACTTTTTCATCCTTCTTATATCCTGTGTTCATGAATAAGGAGGACGCAGCCATCAAACGCCACACTGCAAAGCATCGGGCGACCCTCATCCGAGAAATACTAAATGGCAAAATAACCATCATTCTCCGAGAGAGTGATCGTCGACGATTGCACATGGCTGAAGCCATCACAATATGGAGACGAAGACACCAAATAAACTTCCAGCTACATCCAGAAATCACTTTGGCCACCACACGCAGTCTTACTATGAACCGCATTGCATCGTAATCCGCACCCGTTTACCTTGCCTCCTCCTTTGATCAGTTTTTATATTATTTACCTATAGTTCGCTGATCTAAAATATTAATCGATCTTTATACATGTGAGGGAATCCCCACGTGGAAGATCTTTAGCAGAAAGGAACTCCCATGTGCAGCAGAAGGCCCAGCTAGGCCTAAAGTGGTAAGCCTACCCCTCTCCCCCTTCCACAAGTGGTAGCCTCGAATCGAGTCCCCCACGATTCACCTTTATGCGGGCTAAAATAGCTCTGCAAAAAGATTCGAGGCCCTTCGAGAGTAGAGCTGTTTCCCGCTAACCCCCAACTCCGGGGAGAGCCTCGGACATAAATAACGCTCGACTTCCCGGAAGAGACACAGAGTTGAGAAGTCTCGCCCAGAACCCAGAAGATTTCCCCATGGTTCCAAGTCAAGTGCTAGCAACAAAGCAAAGTGACAGCTGGACTATTTTGTGTATTTGGAATTAGCCCCAGCCAAAAGGTAATTCCACTGAACGATCCTCCCCGAGTAAATTTCCCGACTTCTTTCATCAACTCCTGTCGAAATCCTCCTCATTTTGGGCAGCCGAAATACTCTGCCCTGGACCGGAATTTAATCCCCCCCCCGTTGCTTTTAGAGAACCATTATCACTCCAACCTCCCGCTTTGAGGTTCGTGCGGCCTCACCTCAAGTGCAGAAGACATCCGTAAGCCAACCCGTCTAACCCTTTTAGTAACTAAATTGAGTTAATCCCCCCTCCATTTGAATAGTCTCCTCTGGCAATAACTAAAGTTCTAACTTCATAGCCTGATTTATAACTACAATTCCCCCTTTCATTTACTGATGTGATTTTGCCCGTTAATTCTCTGAGGTAATTTTACCCATCAATTCTCTAATTATTTTTGTGTAAATAAAATTATATTTTTGTTATGTCTCTTTAAATAACCTTAAGCTTTGCCATTGTCCATAATTTACCTGACCTCGTTGCACTCTCTCACGCTACTCAGCCCGTCTATACTCGGGGTTTTCCGTCCCTTTTGTCGGTTCACTTTTAAGTTATTGGTCCCTCCCTCATAGATATAATATGGTATTGATATGATGTAATGTCATACCACGACATATATATATATATATATATATATATATATATATATATATATATTTATATAAATATATATATATATATATATATATATATATATATATATATATATATATATATATATAAATCTGGTGTCAAGTGTGCTGGGGTTTTTACGAACTCGGGTCATTTTAATTTCGACATTAGAAGTTCCCTTGTTATTCATGTACATCCGTTTTATTTTAATTTTTGTATTGTACTGGCAGAAGGCAAGTTCAAGTTATTTGAAGAGCAGTGGAACGTAATCTATTTAGATTTTGTGTTGGACCCCAGGTAATTAATTTTTTTTATTGTGTTCGAATTTTGGAGACTCTCCTGGTTATTAATCCAAAAGAGTTAAGGTCTTTGTTAGCTTTTGTTTCATTTGTTTTAGTGATTCGTTGTTTTCAAAGTTTCTTTCACAAGATTTATTTTATAAGTTCTTCTCTGAGTTGTTTTGGAATAAGTTTATTGAGTTCGGTATTTTCGATCATTCCTCCAATTGTTCCATCTCGTCTCAATTTTCAACTTTTTTCTAAAAATCTTTCCTTTGTCTCTTTTATTTTTGCCTTAGATGATCATGTGCCATTGTATTCGTCAAAATCATATATCAAATGGATTGAACAAAATATTTACTAATTATAAAATTGCATAATTGAAACAACTTAAACATTTTAAAATTAATAGTAAGTTTATATTAACTTACATGTATGTTGTACGATTTATGAAAGCTTCATTGATTTACTCTTTGGTTTTTATCACAATGAATACGTTCAAATTTGTCGAAATATAGTGTATCGTTCTTACGCGTAGCATGTACGAGTATGACGATAACGTATTTAAAAATATTAAAAAATAAGAGGGTTTTATTTCCTATAAACCCTTACACCATTTTCTAAATAAAGGTAATAGAGAGATTATATGTAGCAACAATTCTAAGAAAAGGGTGTGAACGGAAATTGAATTGAATATGTATTTTCCGCTAAGAAATGTAATGTGTTTTTACGATGACAAGAAATATAACAGATACCGATTCAATAGCTAGAAAGCAAAGTAGTGAGACGAAAACAACTGTTATAACAAAGAAATAGAAGATTGCCGTGGAGGAACTAAATCAATTTGAAGAAACTTCACAAAGAACTCATCAATACAAAGGACAAAATGGGAGCGCCCCATATTTTCCAGTTCTTCTATGCAAGTGATTGAAAATGATTTGAAATTGAAGACCTAAAAGAGAATTTTATTTCCCGAGTGAAATCTACTGTAAATGTAAGAGAACGTCAAAAGACACGATATAGAGCAGTATGAAATCACTTTAAAATGAAGATAACAAAGTGCTGTGTTCACAGGAGAACAAAATTTCACTTAGGAGGTATTCATAAACATGTAACCAAGGAAGATGAAGATTCAACCATCAAGACTATATCCTAAAACTTCACAATTCACTGAGAAAGTAATGATTTTGGCAGTAATCATATGAAAAGGAATAAGAAATATGTACAAGGTGGAAACTCGAAGTGTATGTAATTATTTTAAGGACACAATGTGATATTAGATAATGTTTAGATTAAAATGAAATATAAAATCATATGCTACAATATGATATAACTAATATTCATGGCTCCTTCTGCGTCTACGACAAGAAGTCTAGGGATGATCTGGGTGCAAGTGGCACGCAAGATTTCAGCTGATATTTTATCCCAGTATTTTTTCAGTTTTTACTTTAGAACTTCAACTCTTTATATTTTGTACAGGCTTTCTTCTCAAGAATCAAATACACTTTACAGTCAATGGGGTTCTAATCTGGCGAAATAGGAGGTCAAAGTTCCCTTGACGAAACCACCGTGAAGTTTGCCTGACACTATTCTTAAAATCATTTTACGGTGTGACGTTGCTTCATCTTATTAAACTGCTACACCGGTACTTCTTAATGTAGCTTCCAGACAGGTAATGATTAGGTCCTTTAATATGACTAGATAAACATTTTGATTGATTTTTTCCCTCTGTAATGCAGAAGAGGGGTGATTTTGTTCCGATGATGTTACGCCGTCCCACACTATCACCCAAGCTACGAGAAGCTTCTGTCCTCTGAAAGATGGCTGCTATTCAACCGCGATCTCATTTTTATATCCCGCCCAAACATGTAAAATATGTGTGTTTGTTGTTGGCTTAGGCAGTAAACAACTTCTCACCCGTCCACAGAACTGGAGACTGCGAGTCATCAAGGAGTCGTTAGATGAGTAGCTTTGTTCTTTCACCTCTCTTTTTACTGATGTCATTTAGCTTTTATTAATGGACGAGTTTTAGATCTTCCTTTATAATATTAGTTTGGCCATATAGCTTATTTTTGCCTACAAAGCAAGTTGTTTGTCACTCAATTTTGGATTTTTCTCGATCTTTTTCATCGTTTTCTTGATGAGGGGTGTTGTCCTCAATGATCAGGGCGCAGATGTCCTCACACTTTTCAGACTACTGCTTGTCTTTTTAAGTCATTTGATAGCGTTACAAACCCAGATCTAATCACATTGAGGTTCAACATTTTGAAAATATCGCCCGCTGTCTTCCGGCTTCTATAATATTTCCTGAAAGAGCCAGAAAGTAATTAATTATTAGTATGTGGACATATTTAAAATGATATGTAAAAAGCAGTCTACCCTTCGTGTTTTCACCCTGTATTATAGTGATGATAATGGTGCCTTTCAGTCTCGGAAGACTATGGCACATCCGCACTTGAGAGCGCAAGAATGGGTAGGGAAATATAGAAATCCAGTTCTAGCTCCCGTAGGAGGCCTTACTTTTCCACGCCGCTGGTGAGACCCAAATGAGAGACGAGAGTCAATACAACTTGGCACCATCGTCGTCGTAGGAGTTTTCACAATGGTACTGATGACAACATCGGGCGACATTAGGGATTCCAGCTCCGGATTTTTTGTCAAAGCCGACACCCGAAGCTTTTCTCATGTGTCTAACCGAAATGCAGCGAGGTTAATGATCGAAATTTCCTCTGTCCATAAAGTGCCGTTAGATAATTGGCTTTTCAATTGTCGCCAGCTTTACCCCGGCCATAACTATATTTCATAGCAAAATGAAGCAACTTCTCATCAGGGCCTAGTGAGTAGTGACCCAGAATTATCTAGAACAATATTATCCCAATTTCAAGTGAAAGAATGGCGGCCTTATTATTGTTATCCGATGGACTATTGCGTATGTAATTACCTTATAGGGGAGGTTTAACCTAATCCAAAAATAAATTCGCTCAAAATGAACTTCGAAGAACGTTTACGAGAAACATAAAGATAAATACGCTGAAAATGAACTTAAGGAACATTTCCGACAAGCAAAAAAATATATGTGCTGAAAATTGGCATAAGTAAAATATCAGTATTCCTTTCTCAAAAAGACGATTGCTGACAGCACGCCAACGGGTTAGTAACATTATAAACTACTAAAAAAAAATATTTTCAAATACTTGATTCTTTTTTTTTTGTAACTTTTTATTAATATCTAATATAATAATGAGTAGTTGTAAATTATATGTTAACCTTTGCGAAATCGACTACAAGATGAAAATTAATTCTTTTTAAGGATTGAAATTAGGAAATTCAATTAATACGCACATTTAATACTGCCACGTAAAATAATAATAATATAATATTTATAACAGCTTTGATTCTATTGTTTTATAATTGAACCTCAAGTTTTAGGAATTGTTTTACTTGCGTCTAAGCTCCGTTTCTTAAGTATTATTCCCGATATTGATAAACAGGAGGCTTTGAATAAATATTCGGTTTTCAAAGAAATTGGATAGGAGGGCAAAACAAAAGAAAAAATCACTAAAAATATCATTTGCATCAAACTTCTATACAAAAAAAAACCTGAATTAAAGATATTTGCAAGCGTATTTTCACTACAGAAAACCATCAAAAACCATTCAGAAAATACCACATCCCGCAAGAGGGTGGATAATATAGCAAGGTCAATACTACTGCTACAACTGATACATGGAATAGCATCAGGCCCTCCTGACCCCAACATTCCAACTGGTACTTTCTCTCGCGTCGTCTTTTGCACTATTATATTTCTTACTTTCCTACGCCTATGTAGACCCAACAAAGTGGGAAAGAGGGTGGTAAGCATTCTTTAAAACGACGATACCACTATTTACCATTTCACCAAATTAAAAAAAATGTTAGGGTTGGGCTGTCGAACCATTATGCCTAAGGAGGCGAGAAAAATATATCACCATATCTCGATATTATCTCACACAAACAGAATGTAACTAAAACTAGATAAACTAGATAAGTAAATTGAAACTGAAAAATTATATCAAAATGTTAGACATCTCTAGACAATGTTGGATTCAAAATTACCAATCTTAAAACCAAACATCGATCGGTTACCATCTTCCACTTAGATAAAGGAGCCCTACGCCCACTATCCAAAGAATAAAAAGAAACTAATCACTAAACTCAAGTCGTTACATTGCCACCCAATAATCAGACAGAGGTTTCAAAACAATTACCCTTCATAGAACCTCATACATTAATAAGCTTGAGCAACTCTTATCCACCCTAGAATCTTTTTTTCTTTTTGCCAAGACGATGCAAGGGATGCCACCTACAAAAAAATATCAAGTGAAACAAGTCAATCAAAAAAAGAAAAAAAATATCAATGAATTTGCTGACGGTCATTAGTACGGACTTCTAAAGATCCACAAAAGCCTACTTAATCCCTACGCTTCTCCCACTGAGCAGTGACAAAGGAGATTATGGGAATCCTAAGCTTCCCAGACGATATGATCCCCCTCTCGGAAGATGCGGCATAAAGGAAATCATGGCAGTACATGTGATATCAGTGTGGCTGCGGGGGTTGCAGACAGGAGGTAGTCGATATCAACCGGCCTCCTTAGGGCCCTCCTCAGATTTGCTGCCAGGGCTTAGTCCCGTTGTCTTTTCTTCTCCTGAAGTAGTACTTTTATCGCTGAAAACCAATTCTTATTATTTAGGTCCTAGCACAAAAATAGCAACCATCATCCGAGTATCATACTGTTAACGAAGTAAAATGTGTAAGTGAGTCACTACAAACTGCTATTCTTACTGAGGTTTACACTCAGAC
This sequence comes from Ceratothoa steindachneri, assembly GCA_963969495.1. Lineage (NCBI taxonomy): Eukaryota > Metazoa > Arthropoda > Malacostraca > Isopoda > Cymothoidae > Ceratothoa > Ceratothoa steindachneri. The sequence goes on along the minus strand of OZ018323.1, from coordinate 62,497,563 downwards.
CGTTATGAAAGCGTAAGAGGAACTTTTAGAGAATTGATTTGTTGGTTTAATTGTTTGCTGAAGAAGCCAAATAGTTGAGCTTAGAATTTTTTAAGTTACTTTGTGATGATAATTTTTTTGCAACGGTTCAATTAATTTCAAAATAAACTATGCAAAAAAATAACAAAAATCAAATTACTATAAATTTCAACCAGTAAGAGACCGTCTCTAGTGCTCCAGGAGAGGCCTAATTCCTTCAGGGACCCATGGAAGCCCCCAATCAATTTATAAATGAAAATATTATGGAGGAGACTCACCACCTCCAAAAACTCTATCACACAAGAGTCTAGTAGATATGAACTCGACCTCAGCACGACGAGCAAGCGGTTTCAGCCGCACTAGTAACGATACCAGAGTAGTACATTTAATCAAAATGTAGTATAGGATATTTATAAGACTATAAGATGTCAGAGCCGGCAAAGACCGTGTGGTCCACTTCTGGGCCAGCTTTCTTTCAAACGACGCCAATGCACTTAAAGTGTGTATCTAATGGTTCTTAAACATGTTTATGGTTGTTGATTTAACAACGATCTCCGGCAACTCGTTCCACGAGGAAACCACCTTGTTTGAGAAATGATTTTTCCTATATTTGTTTGAAATCTTCGTTTCTTAAGTTTGTATCTATGGCTTCGGGTTCTTGAGGAAGCGTCCAACTCGAAAAGGCTTTCAATTTTTACTTCATCAAAATTGTTTAGGATCTTAAAGACTTGTATGAGTTCTCCCCTTAACCTTCTCGTTTCAAGTGATTGCTTGTTGAGTGCTTTAAGTCTGTCTTTGTAGGACTTTTGACGTAGTCGATGTATCATTTTTGTAGCACGATATTGTACTCTCTCCAACATTTCTATATCTTTCTTCAAATATGGATTCCAAAACTGTACTGCGTACTCAAAATGAGGTCGAACCAAAGATTTGTACAGGGGTATTACTATATTGCCCGATTTGTAGGCAAAATTTCTAGGAAACCGAGCACTCTGTTTGCTTTCTTGAATACCTCCGCGCACTATCTTCCAACTTTTAAATCGTTGCAGACTATAACACCAAGATCTTTTTCTTCTGATACCTTTTTCCGTGACAGGCCTTTTATTGTATAGTTAAATTCTTCCTTTCTTGCTCCAATGTGTAGTACCTTTCATTTATCAATGTTGAGTTTCATCTGCCCATTTTCTGTCCATTCCACAATGCGGTTTAAGTCTCTCTGGATTTTATGTTGATCGGTAAGTGTTATGGATTTACCATCCGGCTTTGTATAGTCAGCAACTTTGAAAATAGGCTCGCTATGCCTTCATCTAAGTCATTTACATATATTAAAAAAAGCAATGGACCCAGCACGGGCCCTTTGGGCACTACGCTTGTTACGTCTTGCCATCTTGATTGGTGACCATTTATGACTGTACGTTGTTTCCACCGATTCCATGAGCGGCAATCTTCTTAAGTAGACGCTTATGGGGGACCGTATCGAAAGCCTTTTGAAAATCTAAGTAGATTACATCTGCTGCTCTATTCGTGTCATACTCTTTGATGATGGTTTGAAAATATTCTAGTAGATTTGTTAAACATGATTTGTTTTTCGTAAAACTGTGCTTTGATTCGCGGATGATACCTAATTTGTCTAAATGTTTGAATATTTTCTATTTTTTAATAGTTTCGAGCAATTTTCCGATTAGAGATGTCAGGCTTATTGGCCTGTAGTTTTGAAGATCAAAGTAATGTTTGCACTTTTAAAGTCTTCTGGAAAGACACCTTCTTTGAGTGATTTGTTGGATATTGTGATGAGGGGCTTGGTTTGGTTTCTTTCAACTCTTTCAGGTGGCGAGGATGGATCAAATCCTGACCTGGCGGTTTGCTTAGCTTTAAATTTTCGATATGTTTGATTACGTCTTCTCCTGTTACTTGAATACTATTCATAAATGATTCTTCTTCGATAACTATTGTTGCATCAATATCTTTAATGGTGTCGATGTTTTCCGTTGTAAAAACTGATGAGTTCCCTTGACAACAAATAGAGAGGCAGTATAAGAGAAAGCATATATGGCACGAGGTTCTTATTTACTAACTTTTCGCTCCCCTGGAGCTTCTTCAGGCCGACCATGGCCAATCCAAAGTCGGCCAGCCCTAACTGATGTCTTCTATGGAGTAATCCACGAGTTCCTTCGAGTAAATCACTTACTTCACAAAGTTTATGGTAGAGTGCGGCCTCACACTTATCGTTGAGCCATTAATTCTCCCGAATGGCATTAATCATGACCCCTTCGGAGGGATCCGACGCATTCGCCAGAAGGCTCCTGTCCGACAAACGGGTCACCTTTAGCTCTCTACCAATCAAACTAGCTAATGCCCTCCTTATATTTATCATGATTCACTTAAACAACATGCTGCTATCAGTGGAACGAATAGCCAGATAGCGTTTGAAGCCAGCGGGCTTGAAAACCCCAGGTAGTCTCTCAATGAGGGACCCCGAAGTAATCGAGGCTCTTCTCAGCGCATTTTCAACTTTAGTCTTAGTCTGGGCCCCCTACCCGAGGGCGTCTCGAGGCCGGACGCGCTGATTTTGGCCTGGTCACTTACCAAAGCGACAGCGGACTCGCCTCTACCCTGGCTCCCGCGGAGAGAGAGGAATCCTTAGTCCTCTTAGTCTTTTTTTCCTGTCCTTTCATTTTTGGGGAGAGGGAATGGGGAATAAACACGCTTCTCTCCACCGCTGGAAGGCACCCCTATGCCGAACGGACCGGCCTCAGCAAGATTCTTCCCCGAGATGAAGAAGGTTTTGGCGGAGAGAAGAGGAACCAGCCGGGGGAGAAGATCCCTTCTTTCTTTGTGTCTTTGGGAGTCCGAGCTACGCGAAGGGAAGCTTCCATAGAGGCGGATCAGTTTCCTTGTTTGTCCCTGTTTTCAGCTTCTTATCTATGAAAGGTTCTGACCATGTCCATCTCAAACGGGGGCGAACCTCCATGCGATGCCCCCCCCCCACCTCGAGGCATCACGAATGCCAATCGAGGCCTCTGTCTGTTCGTGTTTTGTCGACCTCAGCAGGCTTAAAATGCACGACTGCAGAACATTAGGGGGCACGGAACAACATGCCCTGTTCCCCCTTGCCCTCCTAAAGTGATTGTTCCTATCAAGACGGTCAATTTTTGCCCTCTTGCCTTCTCTTTTGGCAGTCCCCTGTAATAAGAAAAGAGGGACTACCGCTAATAGGGAGGGAGATGGAGTCTCCAGAGAGCGCCGATAGAAGAAGGTTGTAGGGGCCATTGAAAAAGCATGGGGGTGCACCTGCGTTTCAGATGTGTAGTTACGCGAGAGCGGATCTAAAAATGGCAAAAGGGAAGCCACTTTGCAGCATAGAGATGATGAGACAGGAGACCTTCCACCGGTCGAAGTGCTACCTCGATTTTCCTCATTGTCCTTGACATGTAGGAAGGGCTAGACCGCACTTTAAAGGCGGATTTCCATACGCTTTCCAACCTTTGCCTTCTGTTGTCACCACATTAGAATAAGAGCCAAAATTCCAGAATGTGATCATTTACACATGGGTGGTGCCGGTCCAGCGTTCATGGGCTTTGCTAACCCGGCCCGCCATTCCAGATACATTGTCCGATAGTTTAAACCATAATGGATGTTACTAGCGCATCTACTTTGTATGTGTACTCAAGGAAAGTGAACAGAGTCGACGGCCTAATACACACTCTGCCTAATACTTGCCTTAGCCAGAGGAGATATACACTATCACTTGACCAAGGCTTATAAAAGGACGAAAGTGAGTCAGGCAACCAGAACCTATGTGGATAGGAGAGCAAGTGTGGAAAGGGGTAGGAAGGTATGTAATAAAGAGAAGGAGAGATAAGCGGATCCACTAATAAGTTTGGTTGTTGATCAGTTATTATTATCATACCCTAGTGCTAGATGATCCCAGGATGGCATGCAGTCCACCAAGGTATCATGGCTCCCGGACCTAACTCTGTGCAGGTAGAAACAAAGTGAGGCTAGAAAAGGTTGAGGAGATAACCGTAATAATAATAATAAATAAAACTATTAAATGATAAATAATAATACATAATAACAATAATACACAATGATTATAATTCATAATATTAGTCATGATAAATTTTAATAAGGATTAATAAGTACTAATAAATAATAAGAATGATAATATTAATGGGAAAGCGCACCAACAAATTTTCCAGGACCCATTAGAGAGTTCAAATCAACCGAGTGAGAGAGCTTTTCTAATTCGCACTTAGGCCCGGAGGATGTGCACCACCTCCAGGTACCAAGTGTGACAGACTACATAGAGAGTATCCATTGCAGAGAACGTGTGAAAGGGAACTCTTTTTCTCTAAGCCATATTCCAATAAACAGTTCCAATGTTATTGCCGTTAGAATCCTTCTGGTTTTGGTTTTTGGTTTGTTTGTTTTTTGTTTAACCATTATCCGACGGGTTACTAGTAGTTAAATCGGGAGGCAAACTGAACCCGGTTCATGGAAAGCAGTTGGACCGGTTTGGTACCACTAGGAACCACTGTTTCCGGTCTAGTGACCAACATTCACCGTCATGGTGCATCACCGGGAGATGAGGAAAAATAATAGGGAAAAAAAATAGATATTAGAAATTAGAACAAAGGGAAGGGCAAATATGCTAAAAAAAAACTACCCTATCAGGACCCAAGAGGCAAAAGATAAGAGATCCTCTGCCCCGAGATGAATGGATGAAGCCTAATCGGCAACTAGCGTGCAAAATTAGCCACCAGCTAAAATACATAGGTAAGAAGTCTTGTAGAGAAAGTGGCGAAAATGAGTGAAGTAAAAATGTTTAGAAGGAATAAAACCGAGGTAAATTAAAAATAATATGGAGACTACCGGTGGAACTAAGGCCGGAAGGGTGTCACTCCCTCAAGTACTAGATGTAACTCTTTACGCGGGGTAACCTCTTACAGGTTAACTATGAATAAATAAAATGAGTGTTCGTACCCTTTAATCAAGCTATTGATTGATTAGTGATCTCTTATGTGGTATATTCCGCATCGCATATATGTAAGGAGTATAAATAGCGTTCAATAATATTTAGACCAAATGTTATAAGGAATTTAATTGCAATTCGAATTCCACTGGACTTGAATTGAATAGAAAATATTCAAACTTTATTTTTTGCACTAAGAACATAGCGTTTTATTTATTAAATTGAGATATCATAATAGCGTTTTATTTATTAAATTGTGATACCATAATCTCAATCGGAAGTATTTTACTTCCGCCAAACGGATAGGAAATTTGGACAGTGGATCAAACTAGAGAAATGTTACGCTCGAAGTGGTAAGGAGTCCTTTACAATATATCTATATATCTTGGCAGCTGACTATCGAGTTAAATTGAAAGAAGCCAATATCGGGATAACTTAACTTTACCTTGGCTAGAGGCAACTTGTATGCGAGGAAGTCTTGAAATTAATTCTTTAGGTAGAATAAAAAAATCTCACGTTGTTATTATCTCTTGATTATAAATCAGATTGACCATCACGCTTTACAGATTAATTTAAAGGAACTTACATGTTAATCTATTTGACAATTGGCTGATGTATTCAGAAGTGGCAGTTACATGATGCGTGGGTGGAGTTAAACCACATAGATTATGTGAGAAGTATTGTGGTCAAGAGCTGAAAGATGAAGCATGATGCTTCGAAGCAAGTTTTGCAGGAATGAAGTCGTCTTCAATTAAAGGCATTTTGCCATTAGTAAGAATTCTTTCTTTAGATATACCAGAACAAAAGAAATTGAAGGGACTCTCTTCTTTCATCACTTTGATCCAAAAGTAAGACGAGTATTGATTTGATTCGTAAGTACGAACCAAACACAGTTGACTAAAACTTATGATTAAAAAAAAGGCGGGGGATTCAGTTGATTCAAATCGGGAAATAAAGGCGGGAGATTCAGTTGATTCAAGTTGAGAAATAAAGGAGGGATCACTTGATTCAAATTGCGAAATTAAGTGCGCCGAATCCAAGTTATAAATTAACCAATCAATAAACTAAGTCTACGAACCACTTCATTTGAGCCAAGGTATCAAAATAATCCAATCATACGAAGAGGTATAATTTCACTTAACGGTATCAACAAAACTTCTTAAAAAAAGAATTTTTTTAAAAAAAGTCCCCAAATCACCAAGAAACCTATTTAGATTAAATTTACGAACAAAATACCCTTGTTTCGATGGTAGGTACAGCCTTAATTAAATTGAATCTGCGAACAAGCTGAATAAGTTCGAATGTATGAAGAAAATTTAAATTGGTAGAATATACAAACACTCCCATTTAAACTTTAACCTACTAACAAGTTAAATTAGCTTGAATGTACAAGGACACTCTATGGTTCAAAACTACGAACAATATCAATTATCTCAAAGGCATGAACATCCTCAATTCAAAGGTACGAGCCAATTCAATTTAACTGTACCAACAAATTACCCTTATAATGGCCTTAAAAACTACGCCCATCTCTAACAGCCTTGTTTCACAGATACGAACAAAAATCATTGACTCGCCGATACGAACAAAAATCATATTGACTCAAAGTTTGAGCGGCGGAAAACAGCCTTGTTTCAAAGATACGAACAAAACTTCTATTCACTCAAATTTCGAGCATGGATAGCATTCTTGTTTCACCGATCCGAACAAAAATCATTTTGACTCAAAGTGAGAGCATGGATAACAAACAGCCTTGTTTCACGGATACGAACAAAAATCATATTGCCTCAAAGTGCGAGCGCAAGAAGACAATTTTAAAAACACTTACTTGAAGACGACAAGGTTCATCGGCTTTTTGCTCATCTTGTTGAACTCCTGCAGGTAACTCTCGATCACTCCCCGAAGTCCTTCCATGTCGGTAACCTATGAATCAAATTGGAATAAGGAGAGTCAGGATTAAGCGTCTGGAGACCAACAGTAGGGGACAACCAGCTCATAGATGTACCCCTTCCCCCATTCGAAACTCAACTGACTTACGGGTATGTAGGGCCTGCTGTCGCTCTTCGGGTCTGAGAAGTCGCAGTAAACAAGTTTCCGTAAATCACTTTCAGTTATCTGAAAAAAGTTGTATTGGCAGAGTCGATCTCTTTCACTAGAAAGACAAATCTCATCAGTATTCTCTAGTATTCCGGAGATCTAGAAATTCGTGGAGATAATATCCCTTTAAAATAAAACACACTCTAGGAGCCATAGCCAATAATCCAAAAGTTAGAGCCATGAACTTAAAAGTTAGAAGTAAGAAATTGGAAGTTAGGAGAAATTTGAATCAAGTCATTCGAAGATAAAATTGAGATTTAGAAGCACGTCATTGAAGGTTAGAATAGCAAACTTAGAAGCTTAATCTTGGAGCCTAGAAGTTAGAACTGAGTTATAACTCATTCCTTCTAAGTCACAAATGAAACTTTATAAATTAAAGCATAAAACTACGGAAAACTTAGGTGTTAGCTCCTGGCCTTTAGAACTAAGAACTTAAAAATTTAGGCTAGGCTATATTAAGTTATATTAGATTAGTTAAGTAATTTTCGATTAGGTTAAATTAAGTTAGTTTAGGTTAACGTAGGCTAAGTTAGGTAAGAATCCCCTTCGGGTCGGTCAAGCTAAGCACCAACACGAACTAATTTAGCTCAAGCGTCTTAGATTAGGTTGAATTAAGTTAGGTTAGGGTTGGTTAAATTATATTTGATTATGTTAAATTGGGTTAGGTTAGGTAAGATTAGGTTAGTTAGGAATTTATGACTCACCTGACGGTCGGCCTCGTTGTGGACGAGTCCCGCCATGAGATGGTTGAAGTCGGTGTTGAGGTGCGTGGCGCAGGCGTCCCTCACTTTGCCTAAGATCCACTGGCGGTCGTCGGAGTCGACGAGGCGGTCGTAGAAGACCCGGATCACCTCATGAACCCACAGCTGCTTTATGCACCGCACCTCGCCCATCGTCTCGGGCACAGACAACAGAACCCCCTGCGAAGAGGGGCCTTATTTGGTCTTACTGCTGGGTAGTAGCCCTTACAAGGGGAATATCCCTCAGGGGTGTAAATTTGTATGGGGTCGTTTTGGGGGTGGGAGGATGGGGGGTCCTCAGTCTGTAAGAACAAGTTCGTACCTGTGATTAAATTGCTAACAAGTACGAACTACAAAAGAGAGCGAATATTGGAATTCAATGGGTCACAGCTTGAATCTCAAACGCGCTGCACTACTAAACTCAGATCTTTCAGAATAACTAACCCCATCTATCACTAAATCATAGAACCTGGTTCCACCTTTATATCTGCTATATATCTACTTGCTATTTGGTAACTACTACTATCTTCATTACGAAAGAAAAACCCCCCTGAGAATTAGAGAAGGAAGATAAAGACTGAAACAAAAAGGAGACAAAGCATAACAAACACCCCCTGGGAAAGACAGCAAAAGATAGGGATATCCACGTAAGTTCTTCCCGGAGGTGTACCCTGCATAGTGGCAGCCGAACCTGAATGACGCGGCTGTAATCGCGCAGGTTGAAGATGTAGTGAACCCGCGACGGCATCGGGCGAAGGTGGAGGACGGTGGCACGGTAGACGTCCAGAGTGCCACAGACTATCTCCTTGATGCACGGGTCGAACATCTTGCTGAAGCCGCGGGTGTCCAGGTGCCACAGCAAAATCTGCACCCGGCGCGGAGGGATGGGGAGGGCAATGGTTAGCAAGCAGAGTGTTAAGATGGAATTAGGTGATTCCAAGAACTTTTTTTATTTTTGCTCCGGAGACAGTGGACATAATAATTATATATTTAAGAAAGAAAGAGAGAGAGAGAGAGAGAGAGAGAGAGTCACAGATGGGAAAAGAAAGTGAGAGAAAAGAATAGCGAATATTCGGAGGTAAAAGACGGATGTGTAGACAAATTGTACAGACAAATTGTATGTATGAGAGAGAGAAACAAGGACAGTGTTTGTGTGTGCAATAGAAAATGGTAGACAGTGAAGGACTGATGTACAGAGAGACAAAGTGTATGTATGAAAGAGAGAGAGACAGAGACAGTGTGTGTAATAGAGAATGGGCGACTGTGAAGGACAGGGGTAGAGATAGACAATTTGTTTGTATGGGAGAGAGAAACAGAGACAGTGTGTGTGTAATAGAGAATAATCAACAGTGAAGGAGGGATGTACGGACAGACAAAATTTATGTATGAGAGAAAGAAATAGTGACAGTGTGTTTAATCGAAAATGTTAGATAATGAAAAAGGGAAATACAGACGACAAATCGCATATATATATATATATATATATATATATATATATATATATATATATATATATATATATATATATATAAGAGAAAGAGAAACAAAGGCAGTGTGCGTGTGCAAGAGAATGATCGACAGTGAAGTACGGATGTGCAAACAGAAAGAGCGTGTATGATAGAAAATGGTCGAGAGTGAAGGACCGAAGCACAAAATAAGTGTATGCATGAGAGAGACAAAACAGAGAGACTGTGTGTGCAATAGAGTATAGTTGCGGTTGTCCTTTGAGTAGCCAGATAAGGTTCTTGGTTCGGCTTGGTGGCTACAGGTTCGTTTCTTCGGAGAGTGCCTTTTATTGTGAGGCAGTGACTCCAGGTGGTAGAGTTATCTACTTTCTTGATTGCAAGCTAGCTAAAGGTGATCAGGGATTCTTTATAAAGGGTAAAGAACTCTTCGGCGCTTGATTCAGTATTCTTTTTACAGCGGGAACTTAGAAACTCTTCAGAAGTTGCTATCTCCATCTTGAGAACTTGGACTTGGACATAACAAGGTTGAAATTATATATATATATATATATATATATATATATATATATATATATATATATATATATATATATATATATATAGTATCGTAGGAGAATTAGTGGTGAAAAGTTGAAATGAAGATAGATATAGAGGTAAGAGGTTAGGTCCCTGGTGAAAGGGTATCTCAGTTTATTTATTTCGTTGTCTATTACTTTGTTTTATTATTTTTTGAGTTTGGCTTCGAAGTCTTTAAAGTTGTTTTATTTGATTGCTATATCTTACTTATTTGTTTCCAGTTTTTTGTTTCGAATGCCTTTGTTGGATATCCTTTTCGTTGTTCTCGTCTTCCTTTTATTGTTCTTTCTTTCTTTCTCTCTCTCTCTTTTTATACATATACATGTGTACATACACGTTGCATGTATACATGTATAACTCTAGTTTTGAGTTGGGTTGATTGTAGCTTTCGAGCCTTTCAAGTTGGCTTTTGCCAAGTTGACTTGTGCCAAATTCATTTTATGTGATGCTCTGCATAATGCCGTTTTTGCTGTTGTCCTTTTTTTGTTGTCTCGCTGTGTATATTTGGTATTGATTGTTCCTAGCAGCTATTCTGCTACTGGGAAATCTTCGCCTAGCTTGTGGTTGGTTTGGATTAGGCATCTCAAAGTGTTTTCTTAGAAAATCTGGTTCTGTAATGCTTTCAACTTTTCTCCATATTTTGTATGCTCTTGTTCCTAGGTCACAATTAATTGCCATTAATTTGATTTCCTCACGGAGCGCTTGACGTCGTTTTCTTTCTCTTCTTCTAGTATTTGTAATTATAAGTGTTGCTTTGTTTTGTATTGTTTGTAGTTTGTTGAGCAAAGGCTTTGGTATCGCTATCAGTGGCATAAGGGTGTACATAATCTTGGGTCGTATGTAGGCAGTGTCGATCTTTTCTTGTTTTTTTGTGCTTAGGTTTTTAAACCTGTAAAATTCGTTGTGGTCTTTTTTTGGTTCATGCTGTGATGCTTTGGATTTATTCAGAGTCTCCGTATTTATTAATTTTTAATCATAAAACTATGCCTAATGGTTTGCCTACGTATCTTTCATCACCAATTCGTATTGGAGCTATCTTGTTTTCTTTAATCGAAATAATGGTGAATTTGTTGAAGTTTGTCGCGATCTTCCAGAGACGTTCGTACGCGAACGTCATAGTTCGCCATAGTTCTCGCTTTCTTGTAAGGGGACACTAGGGCTTGGGAAGTCTCTGGTGAAAATCGAGTATAGGAATGGGCTGAGACACCTACCCTAGGGGACTCCTTCTTCCAGTATAAATTCTGGACCTTAGAGCTCTCTGATTGTGATGAAGGCTCTACGGTCTATGACGTAGTCGCAATTATCTTCTCCAGTATGGGGTTTAGCCCTAGTTGGAGAATCTTATATTGTAGGCCCCGGTGCCATACTTTATCGAACGCCTTCCTTACATCCCTCAACACTAGGTTAGCATATTTCTTTTCCTCCTCTATATTTCCCAGTTTCTCTATGATCACTGCCAGCGCAGTGTCCATACCCCTCTGCCACCTATACCCATGTTGTTGTTGGTTATGTAGTTCGTTGGCATCAAGGTAGGCTGCACTCTACCGGCAATGATCTTTTCCATAATCTTCCCTCTAAACTCGAGCAGAGAAATTGGTCGATAGCCAGCCGGAGAAGTTGGGTTCTTTCCCGATTTTGCAATGAATATCATTTTAGATAATTTCCATTCGTTGGGGTAGTATCCTGTGTTGAGGGCCGCATTCATCATATTTAATAGCTCTTGAATAATGTTGGGTGGGGAGTTAGCGTAATTTGACTTTGTCTGTCCAGTGTAGCCTGGGGCTCGTTGTTTAAATCCCTTCAGTGTTTGGCTTAATTCCTGGTGAGTAATTTTTTTCCATGGCCTGTCATGGATCTCTCTCCCGTGGCGTTGTTAATAGGGTACGTGCTTTCTATTACATCGTTTAGTTGGTCAATGATGCCATTGACCAACTCTAAATTCGGTTTCCAGTTGGTATGACTCGGTGATATCCTCCCCTCTATGATTTTTTATTTTCATCTCCCTTGTAAGGGTTTCTCCCGATACTTTTTTAGCGTTTGCCAGAAGGACCTCGGATCCATCTCCTTATCGAGTTTTTCAATAAGTCGATCCTATATTTCCGATTGTTGTTGTAGGTTGTCTCGTGTTCCCCGTAGAATTTGGTGGAGTTCTTTACTGGATACCCATCTGTTGATTTCTTCGACTGTTCTTCTGTATTTTTGTTGCATGTTAATGATTTCTGGGGTCCAGATTGGTGCTGGAAAAGTTTTGTCTTGTCTTTGGTACAACTAATCTGTCTGCTTCTTTTGGTGTCGCTTCATCCAATTGGCCATCTTGAGACTTTGACTTTGTATAAGTGCGGGTGCATGTGAGGGGAGACGATAGGGTGTGGGGGGGGGGCAGAGAAAATAGACAAGTGGAGAAGAGAGAAAAAAGTGTGGAAGAGGTGCAAAGAGATGCCTAGGGTCTGGTGATCAGACTTATCACTTTCATTTATTTTCTTGGTTGTGTGAATTCATTTTTGTTGTTTTTGGTTTTTGGTAACAATTATAAAGTTATAAAATTATAATTATTATGGCGTTCAAACCATTTGTCTTAACAACTTTAGTATTTTTATGGTTTGTGTTGTGCATTGCCTGTTTTGTATATGTTTTTAAATATATGGATCTTGAGACACTTGATTTGATTGTATAGGTTTATTGTGCAATAGCGTACATTTATACATAATCATAATACAAATAATAATAAAATAAAAACAAACAAAAAAACAAAAAGACAAATACAGTAATAATATGATACAATAGTATAAATACATGTATAAATGCACACATTGCACAAAACGGGCAGCCCGTCAGTGTTTGGCGTGCAGTAAGACGTGGTGGAGCGTCCCACGCGTTTCTTATCTGCTGCAAGTGGGTGGCGTCGGTCTTCATCACCTGTCGCCCGGCTGGGCGCGAGCGGCGATCAGCGCGGAGGGGGTGTTGTTCTCAGCACCTCCAGCAGCTCGTTAGTTGGGGTGTAGAGGACCACCTGGGCGGCTCTTGCCTCTCGCGCCCTGAGTAGGGCGCCTCTTACAGGGGGAGGGGCTGGCGCTCGCTCTGGCCTGAGGCGGGCGGTGGCTGGGCAGGAGAGGAGGTAGTGCACCAGTGGGCGCCGGGAGCGGCCGCCGCAGTGTTCACACCTCCCTGCCACAAAGTCGGCGTGTAGCTCTTCCCGCGTGGAGTAGCCCAGCCTCACACGCTGTAGCAGCACGCCGTTCGCTCTGGGCTGCTGGAAGGATGGGTTCAGTGGGCGATAGGCTGTGGCTGCAGCATACCACGCCGCTTGCCTCTTGATTGCTTCCCATTCTTGGTGCTGCTGGTGGGCGTTGTGGGCGGCCCTGCGTTTAACCTGCACCTTGAGCTGCTGCAGGCTGGGGCGCACGGTCCAGGTGATGATGGGGCCATGGGCGGCTCGCTTGGCAGCCTCGTCGGCAGCATCGTTGCCGCGCACGCCAACGTGGCTGGGAATCCAGTGGAGCCGGACACGTCTGCCCTGAGCTGCCAGGTCCTGCAGGGTGCACAGGATGGTGGTGGTGAGGTGAATGTTGTCCCGGGTGTGGGCGTGGGCGTGCTGCAGCGCCTGTAGTCCCGACCGAGAGTCAGTGTGTATCACCACAGTGGCCTCCCGGCGGAGCAGAGCGTGCTGGAGGGCGTGCAGGATTGCTACCAGCTCCGTCTGGAGGGTGGAGCAGTGGTCTGATGTCCTCCACGCTTGCGTCAAGCCGCTCGTGACGAAGGCGGCGCTGGACCTCCCGCTTTCGGGGTCGACGGAGCCGTCGGTGAAGTACACTGCGCTGCCTGGCTCCGTGACCTCAGACATGGCCATGAGGGCGTGCTGGCGCAGCTCCTCGGTGAGGCAGTTCGCTTTGCTGTCGGGCAACTGTGTGGCGGTGAAGTGTGCGGCGGGGGGGTCCCATGGTGGTGGTGGAACGTAGGCGGGGTTGGGGGTATCGGGGTCGCGCCACAGCCAGTTCCCTGCCCGGTTGAGGGAGCTGGTTGCTAGGCTGACGTTTACGAGCCACCTGTTGTTACGCAGGCACTCGATGCCCTGCACCACGGCCATTCTGAGTCTCCTCTGCGCAACACCTTCCACGTCGCGCTGGAGCACTCTGGCCACCCGACAGGCCACCATGCAATCCACCCTGGCTGTGAGGGGCACCAGGTTGGCCTCACTCTGCATGACACAGGCACTGCACCACCTGGGTGCCCCTAACATGGTCCTCATGGCGGTGTTTTGTATTACCTCCAGGCGCTGTTGCTGCTGCCGGGGCAGCGCTACAAGGACCGGTGCACTGTAGTCTACTAGGGAGCGCACTGCCTGGAGGTAGTAGAGGCGGAGGACGGGGAAGGTTGCACCAGCGCTCGGCCGCGTCATGGCCCTCATCACATTCAGCCGGGCCTGCGTCCGCTGCCTCAGGTGCGTGACATGCTGCGTGAAGGACAGCCGTCTGTCCACCCACACTCCGAGGTACTGGTAGGAGTCGGTCCAGGCCAGGCCGACTCCTTGGACGCGAAGCTGCTGGCCAGCAGGTGTGCAAGTCTTGATGGCCATGGCCTGGGACTTCTCTGCCGAGATCTTGAGCCCCAGCTCTTCGCACTTGGCAGTGATGAGGTGCAGCGCTTCTTGGGCCCGCGCGAGCTTGTCGCCGCGCCCGGTGACGACGAGTGCCAGGTCGTCGGCGTAACTGAGGAGGATGGTTCCTTCCCGATAGGGGAGGGCGACCAGTTGTTCCATCAGCACGTTGAAAAGGAACGGGCTGAGGATGCCGCCCTGGGGTGTCCCGTTCTCGAAAGTAAGGTAGGAAGACTTGTGGCCCTGGAACTTCACGCGGGCTCGGCGCTGGTGAAGGTAGTCCTGGAGCCAGCCCAGCAGTCTCCCTCGGATGCCCTTCCTCACAAGGGCGGCCAGTATGGCGCGGGGGCTAGCCAGCTCGAAAGCCTTCTCGAGGTCAAGGAAGACTACGATGGTGGGCTGGTTGTTGGCGTGAGCCAGGAGGGTGATGAGGCAGTCCGCAGTGCTCACCCCCCTGGTGTAGCCGAACACGTGGTGATGAAGGCTTCCCACGCTCCACTGTAGGCGAGTCAGCACCATCTTCTCCGCCGTTTTTCCGGTGCAGCTCAGGAGGGAGATTGGCCTGAAGGTGGTGTGATCCTTCGGCTTGGGGATGGGCTGGATGTCTGCGTCCTTCCAGGAGGGCGGCAGACGGCCTGCCAACCACGACGCGTTCAGAAGGGCTAGCAGCGCGGCGTCCCCGGCGGGCCCAGCGTGCGCCAGCATAGAGTACCGCACTCCGTCGGCTCCCGCCGCTGTGTCACGTCGACGTTTCGCCCTGGCCAGCTCCTCGAGCGTGAAAGGCTGGTCCGTCGCGTGCGGCTGGCCCCGCGCCTCCCTGACCTCTTCGTCGCGCTGTGGGCGTAGCTGCTGCTGGAGGTAGCTGGTGTGGGGAGGAAGCTGCTCGCTAGAACCCCTCGCTGTAAAGCAGTTCGCCAGCCGATCTGCCTCTTGCTGTGGGCGTGGGTGGGCAGCTGGGCGGGTCGGGGCGGCGCCTGAGGCCTTCCTGAAACTCCCCCACAGCTGGCCGAGGGAGGTGTGTTGGCTGAAAGAGGCGCACCACTCCAGCCACTTTGCCTCCCTGGCGCTAAGGGACACCTGTCTCGCGCGGGCTACCACGTCCTGCAGGAGCTGCAGGTTGATGGCCGTTGGGTGCTTCTCGTACAACCTCCTGTGGACGTTGACGCGGTGATTGTGCTCCCGGACTTCCTCGTTATAAAACCACCAGTCCGGGCGCCGGCGGCGATTTGAGGCTATCCTGGGCATGGCCGCGTAAGCTGCACTCTCTATGGCCGCCGTAAGGTCCCTCTCCTGCAGGTGCAGGTCCACCGGAGGCACATACGTGGACCACCATTCGGCCAGGGAGGCTTGGAACTTTGCCCAATCCGCCCTCCTGACGTTCCACTGGGGCGGCGGGAGAGGAGGAGCTGGTGGGGCCACAGTGAGGGTGGTGAGGGTCCCGTAATGGTCGCTGGTGAGGGTAGGGTGGACCTGCCAGGTGGCACCGGGCTGTAGGTCGCCCGACACCAGCGTGAGGTCGAGCCGCCCCCCATGGACGTGCGTGGCCTCCCCTGTGTTCAGTAGTCGAACGGCAGGAACTTCTTCGAGCAGGTCGGCCAGGTGGCGCCCGGATCTTGAGACACTTTCCAATTTCCCTTCTATATCGATGGGCCGCACACTTCGCAGCAAACAACAGATACACATGGACCTTGAGACACTTTCCAATTCCCATTTTATATCAATGGGCCGCACACTCTGCGGCAAACAACAGATACACATGGATCTTGAGACACTTTTCAATTCCCCTTTTATATCAATGGGTCTCGCACTCAGCGGCAAACAACAGATACACATGGAATTAATTTTTGTACATTCGATATGAGTTTCAAATAACATTAAATTAGTGCATTCTATTTACATTCATTTATTTCACAATGTTTTACATTATTATAGAATCTTACAATTGTTATTTAATTATACACAAGTATTTAATTAGGTAGGTTTCATTAGTATTTCTTTGATAAAATAGTTTCATAATTTTAGAGCGTTTAATAGATTCAAGCAAATACTCGTATTTGGGGGTAATTTAGTTTATCGTATATGGGTTATTTTTATTTACAGATATATTTATTTTAACAGAAATAAAACAAATTTGTAACTGTTTTTCTATATGATTAAAATTATTTAGAGGGATGTTTTGAAATTTAATTTAAATTAAATATATAGAGGCCATTGCATTGGAATCATTGCATATACTCGTATACACAAATGTTTAGAATTATTCAACCTAAACTATTATATTCCTGTTTTTTGTTTCTTTTAAAACGGTACTAAAGTTCATCGTGTTAACCAAATAAAAATGATTTACTAAGGTCACAATAAGGAACTGTGTACAAAAATTACATTTACTTGGAAAATTATGACTGAAGCTGAGGTAGGGTGTTACGTTATGGGACATATCGATTATAATGTTGACGGTATTTATTGTTTCAGAACTCATTGCTCCAACACCCAGCAGGAGCTCTCTTTATTTCTGTAAAGGATCTTGCAGTATTTTATAGGTACATGTGATTAATTTGTAGTTTTGTATGTTTATTAATCCTAGTTTGCACCGCTTACACAGATCCCACCAGCATAGGTGACACAAAAACGGTCATTTGACCATTGTCTATTCTGACTCTTCTAAAAGATAGGTACTACGACTTCAGGAACAGTACTCTTTTTAGAATGCTTTCATTCACATTGCCTTAAATCAAATGTTATTTTGGTTCACGTGAACTCATTATAATATTTCATAAAACATATCAACGTGCTCATTTTTTAGGTTTCTTTAAGTCTCTTATTACATATTACAATAGGAAAACCACAAGAGAATGGTAGACAGTGACGGACATAGTGATAGACATAGTGTATATAAGAGAGAGAGAAACAGAGATAGTGTGTGTAATAGAGAGTAGTAAACATTCAAGGATGAAAGTAGAGGGAGAGAGAGGAAGTGCATGTATGAAAGAAGGGAACACAGAGAGTATGAGTGTAATAGATAATCGTAACAGTGAAGGACAGATGTACAGAGAACAAAGTGTATGCCTGCGAGAGAGAAATAGATACAGCGTGTATGTAGTAGAGAAAGGTATACAGGAAATTATGGATGTACAGGCCAACAAAGTGTATTTATGTGAGAGAAACAGAGACAGTCTGTGTAATAGAGAAGGGGAGACAGTGAATGAAGGATATACAGACAGGCAAAGTGTATATATGTGAGGGAAAAAGAGCCACAGTTTGTGTATAATAGAGTATATTAAACAATGAAGGATGGATTTACAGATGGCCAAAGGTATGTATAAGAAACAGAAACAGACAGTTTGGGTGTATTGGAGAATAGTAGACAATGAAGGATGGATGTACAGACAGGCAAAGTGTAGGCATAACAGAGAGAAACAGAGTGTGTAATAGAGAATGGTCATTAGTGAAGGACAGATATATAGACAGATGAAGTGTATGTATGAAATAGAGAAAAACAGAGACAATGGAGTCTAATAGAGAATGGTAGGGAGTGACGGACAGATGTACAGATAGACCAATTGTATGTATGAGAGAAAAAGAAACAGAGAGACTGTATGTAATAAAGAACGGCAGACAGTTAACGAAGGATGTACAAAGAGGCAAAGTGTGTGCGTGAGAGAGAAAGAAACAGAGAGAATGAATTAATTAAGGGGGGGAGTATCAGACGCCAGGGTTCTTGACAACTGATGGTGGAAATTAAAAGGAGATTTCTAGCGCTTTCCTCTTTATTATAAAAGGCCCATTAAGCCTTTGGAATCCTCTTTTCTTTTCGGATGATGAGCACAAATCAACTCACGTCCATTCGGGGAATCAATTAATCCTTCCCCCAATAAGTTCTAATTATCAATACAGCCCTATGGCGTCTCCCCTCATTGAAGCAGTAATGTTACTTGAAATCAAAA
The DNA here is from genome assembly GCA_963969495.1 of Ceratothoa steindachneri. Taxonomy (NCBI): domain Eukaryota; kingdom Metazoa; phylum Arthropoda; class Malacostraca; order Isopoda; family Cymothoidae; genus Ceratothoa; species Ceratothoa steindachneri. The sequence goes on along the minus strand of OZ018323.1, from coordinate 62,479,153 downwards.
ATCGAAAACCAACGATGGCATCTTCGCCTAGCGTTTGTTAAGAGAGATCCGTCAATAACATGAAAATCGAAGAAGGGAAAATTTGTCGACGAAATATAGCTGCTGAGTCACCTTTGCTCGCTAGATCTGGGATCGCTCTCAATTCTCCAGATGTCAGCTGCAGCATGTTTACCAATGCTACACCTGACCACTATTTGTGGGGGTCTATTCATCATCATCACTATATTCCCCTACGTGGCCATAAAAATCAACAGCTGCAGACAGCTTGATGAGCAGACTATGTAGATTCAATCCACTATCAATCCATACTTGCAACTACCGGGACCTTTAAAAGCTTCCCCTTTCGTCTTTCTGCCTTAAAATAGTCTCATTACCATTTAAATTTGGCAGGTATAATATCCTATATCTACTCAAATCTTTAAACCTCTAAACGCCTAAGAATCCTCAAAAGAACAACTCCAGAAGCATTAAGACCTCACAACTACTATCAATATATGATGCGAATCCATACGATATTAGAAATGCAATTCCCAGCTTTAAATATCCTCCTCTAAAAATATCCAGCTACTCCACCTTGGAATACAACAAACCTGAAGGTATTTTCACTCGTACTAAATCACTCTAAATCTTACTTACTCCCCTTCTCTTCAACGGTACCGAACATCAGACCGATACACCGATCTATACCGTGGGTTGGAAGTCAGCTGAGAGCGTTGAATGTACAGCCATCCGACTTGAAAAGAACGGTACGGGGCTCCCAGCATCAGTGATGACAGTCCTCACAGCAGAATTCACAGCTGTTTATCTGACCTTTAACGCCGCTAAACAAGCTTCCCACAACCTAATACCATATTAACAATTTCCCTAAACGCATTACTAATTCTACAGAACCCAATAAATAAATATCCCCTAACAATTGCTATAACAGATGAAATAAATCAACTTCTGAACAATATAAAGCTTTGCTAGTGCCCAGGCCATGTCGGCGGCTAAAAAATGAGCCTGCCGACAGAACTGCCAAAGAAGTATCCGACAACCATCAAATTAATGATGGAAAAAACTTGAAATATATGGTCACCTCACCTCAAGTACAGTAAAAAAGATAGCAGCAATTGTCCAAGAATAGAAAGAAAATGTACATGAGAGGAGGCAGTGGTTGGTCGAGTACCCCATGGCCATAGTTGAATCGCCCAATGTAATCAATTACCAATCACCAAACTGTCTCACTACAACAACTGCAATTGAACAATAACTTGTAAAGACACGCTAATAGATTGCTCACTATACAATCACCAGCGAAACCCTTAGGAGTATACTCGACCGTAGAAAACATCCTCACAAATAAATCATCTATGATAGATCTTTAATTAAATATCTAAAAGAACTCAATTTATATAACCAAGTTTGAATTCTTAACTCCTAAACTAAACTCCATAAGAAAAAGCCCGAATAGATCCATCTAAATGAGCTCTAAATGGCGTGAAACAATCTTCCCGGGACAATTTTCTCCGCGTCATCACATAATACGTTTAAGATAAATTCGGCCTTTTAATACACCTTTGGCTCTCTCCAATTTCTTCCTGTATTTTGATCTGCACATTTTGTCTTTTAGCATCACACAGACATTTTCCCAAGCTCCGAAGGGCCCCACCTTAGAGTAGATGTTGCTGATTGTGAAGTCGTCGAAGTCATTTAGGGCTATGATGTTGAAGTGACGAAGGAATCGCGGGGCCAAGGCGAGGCGACCACTGTCCCTTAGAGTCATCGCACAGACAATCTAGAAAGCCAAGGTTCGATACCTAATTAATGCTATCAGGAAATAGAACCTCTTCAGTGGAAAGGGGTGAGCGAGGGAAATTACAAGGGGATTGTAAAGATAGGTAACGAGTAAGAGAGAAAGAAGTTTTGTAGAATACGAACAAGGAAACACTAAGATATACGCGAGGCTTCTTTCAAGAGAGTATGGAAAGGGTGGAAGTCAGAGGTAATGGAAAATAAAAAGAGAAGATCTACAAAAAAAAATAATTTTATAACACTCCCTTCTAAGTTATATTGTAAAGTAATATTTATCTATTTTATTCTTAAGCATATCAATAAATGTGCTTTCAACGACAATGCAAGGCAACTTATTCCATATTTATGTTATTTTACAAAAGAAAACCACATGCTATTGTAGTGATAAATCTGTTATTTGTTAGCTTGTAACCGTTATTTGTAGTTAGCATTCGGTCATCTAGTTTATCTATCTTCCAATGAAAATAAATTGCGTTGCCTGTCTTTCTTCATATGATCTATTTCTGAGTTTGAAAATTAATTTCGTCTTTCAAGGCATTCCGATATTGCAAAGTCCTTTCCAAATATATGTCGACCGAAATAATTGCACCGCATACTCCATATGTGGTCTTACAAGTGGTCTATACAAGGGGGGGAGGGGCAGAATGCCTTTTGATTGAAACCTAGAATGTTTAGCTATGTATCTATATAACTTAGAACCCTATTTGCCTTTGGCAAAGCTTCAGTACATATATTGTTTTCAAAATTTCAGATCACGGGAAAGAGAAATTGGTTACTGGATTTAGAATACAGAATATAAGAGCCAGGAGAGAGCTAGAAAATTCCAAAGAATATACATGCTGCTAGAAACAATATGATCCAAGAAAGGAAACAGAATACAAGATGAAGTATACAGTAGGGGCCGACAGAATATACAACCACGAGAGGGACAATAAGAAAATACAGGTCTTAGGAGTAGGAAAAAGGATACATGATCCAGAATGTAGAAGCATTTACCATGGTGACCCGCCAAAAACAGAACCCACAAATCTTTGAATAAAACTGTTAATTTTAATTTTTCTTTTTTTTCTTTTTAGGGTATACAGGTCGATTTTGTGCATGAAATATTGGAACATTTTCTTCCTCAACATGTCTTGGTCAACCAAGGAAATGACATTTTGCGTGGCGGCTTATTTTTCCAGCGAATCATACACTGTAGTGCAAGCAAATTTGGGGAGAAAGTTTCTGTGTCGTCATGCTCCATCAAAAATCAGAATTTTTGACTGGGCTCATAAGCTCAGAGAGTATGGGACTGTACAAAATCTTGATTCTCAAGGTCTGTGGGGCATTTATTCTGGTTGGAGGGTGAGTGCTAGGACAGAAAGGAACATTGATGCTGTACGGGACTGAGTGGGGCGAAGCCCAAAGAAATCATTCGACGACGCAGTCAAGATTTGGAAATATATCGAGAGTCTTTGAGGCTGAGGCGTGTTCTTAAATCAGACCTTCATTTGTATCCTTACCAGATCCAAATAAAGCAGGAACTTACGGAGACGGGCATGGCAAAACACGTAACCATGTGTGAATGGTTTTGTGACACAATCGAAGACAATGCAGACTCCTTGGATCATGTTTGGTTCTCTGATGAAGCGCAATTTCTGCTGTCAGGACATGTAAACAGCAAAAATAATGTTTATTGGGGGTACAGCCGCACCGAAGGATGTGTTACAGAGGCCTTTGCACTCAACAAAGTGCACAACATGGGTAGCACTCTCTAAAAATGGCATCATCGGCCCATATTGGTTCTAAGACGAAAATGAGAGACCTCAACTGGTGACTACGCAGCGCTATGTAGCAGTGCTGAGGATGTTTTGGGCACCACTGGGACGACGCAGAGACATAGATCGAGATGAACAGTGGTTCCATCAAGACAGCACAACATGGGTAGCACTCTCTAAAAATGGCATCATCGGCCCATATTGGTTCGAAGACGAAAATGAGAGACCTCAACTGGTGACTACGCAGCGCTATGTAGCAGTGCTGAGGATGTTTTGGGCACCACTGGGACGACGCAGAGACATAGATCGAGATAAACAGTGGTTCCATAAAGACAGCCCATACCCCACCACACACCAAATTACTCCCTAACCTGGCTGAGAGAGCGATTTCAGGAGAGACTGAACAGTAGGAAGTGTGAAGTTGACTGGGCACCACATCTACCGGACTTAAACACCCCAGATTTTTATCTATAGGGGTATCTCAAGGATAATGTGTGCCAGAACAACCTTCAAATAATTGGTGAGCTGAAGGGAGCAATCACAGAAAAAATCAGGGGAACCCCGAAAGAGAAATGCGTTCGAGTAATTGACAATTTTGCGCGACGTATTCAACTTTGCCTCCAAAACGCCGCGGATCACATTTATAAAGGACGCTACTTTTATGCAAAGCGACCAAGATAAGCGAAACTTGGGGGAATGATCAGACACAGACTGAAGTTAAGTCCAGCAAATTTCTTGAAATTTGCTCGACCTTTGTATGATTTAATAGTATTTTTAGGGGTTCTGTTTTTTTTTTTGTTTTTTTGGGGGGCGGGGGGTCACCCGTTATATACTTTACTTTGTCGTCTTATTGTTTTTTTATAAGACAACAACACTCATAGCATGCCACACCCCAAAGTCAAAAATAAATGATATGATGGGGGGGATTTTTAGGAGGTAAGCAGCATAAGCAGAGACGAGAGAAAAGAAATCAGTATTCAGTTGATGCTTGTGTGGTTGCAGGTAGGAGTGGTAGCCTGATTGAAGTATGCGAAATAGGTATGTTTCATGAAATTTAGTTTTGTGGTTTGGTTGAAAGCTAACTAGATAGTTGGTGTATATAATAGTGCTAGTGTTAGGGCTCGGGAAATAGTCCGATGGGGCGGTTGTGAAGGAATGAGTAAACGGATGAAGATTTGGGTGAAAATCCTGTTTGCCTAATCCTGGTGCATAACGCTTGAAGAATGTGAACGAAGATGGATTTTATGCTGGTACCGAAACGGCTTTCAATTACTAGTCGCGTGCATTTATAAATTACTCTTTTAATCCCTATGTAGGTCAGTCGGTTGGTAACATTTTACTTTTCAATGAGTTTTGTGGTAATAACATTGTAACTATTCGACCGATTCTAACGTAATTTGAAACCCTTTTTTTGTTTTACATTTTCTTTTGAATGATATAATTGCCAAGTCCTCCCAAGGTCAGTACGTGACATATTAAAATGAAACTTACTATGGGTCGGATTGCCCCATTTGTTGAAAGTTTTGAAGGTCGTAATTCAGAATAATTGAGAGCACGCGACTTAGGTCTGTTGATCTTGTTTTATTTATTGGAGTGTTAAATATAGTTCTGGTCCAAGTGAGGTGGAGGCATTAGTTAAGGGTGAATGTATGGATTGTTTGTAATATTATGTTTTGTATTTCTTTCTGCTTTTCGAATTTAGTATTTTTTAGTGTTGCTTTAGTTGTGATGTGTTCATTTGGGAGATGAAGTTCATGTGTGTATGGTGTTATAACGAGTCAGAAATTTACTTAACGGGGCTGTTTTGGCCGATGTGTGTGATGCTAGTAATGGCGTCTACTTCTAGTGTGAATAGGATGAATAAGGATTTAGTGTAGTGATTCTTCTGCTCTGCGTCATTGTTCTAAATTGACGGATCAATTGATTTAGGGTAGTGGAATTGATGTGTATGGTTGTAGGTAGGGATGATATAGCTCGTTAACGTAAATGTTTAGGTTAGCTTTTGAGTAAAACGAGGTTCATTTGTATGATATTTTAAATAGCATATTTTGGGACCCCATTAGCTTCCACTTGTTTAGATTGAGCACCACGTCTGTTGGGTAGGAAATGCTAGACTTTATGGCTAGGATACTGCGGCGGACAGGGTTAATCGCTTTACCTATGTCAAGTGTAAGTATGAATGTGCTGAACTGAAAGAAGGGCTGGTAGAATCAATTTAGAATATATTAAGGTAGTCAGGTGTATAGTGTTTGGTTATTTTTCTTTGAAGCTATGACATGTGCGGAAAGTGGTGTTAGTCGCTTGGTTCTGCTTAAAACTAATTCTTCTGGTGTTCTAGGAACAGTGAATAGTAGGAAGATTGTTCTGGAAGTGAAGGGAAGATTCGAAGTTTCTTGGGTTTGAGCCTAAGTACTCGTACTACATCCTTGAGTATGGTTCAAGAGAGGGTGAATGTTGTTGTTTAGCTAGGAGCGTTTCAAGATTATGCCATGGCAGATATAGCCCAGGAGCACAGGTGCTACTAGTGAAGGCTAGAAATGTGGTCAAGGCCCTATATTTAAGAGTTCTCTAGTAATATGATGAGATAAGAAGGGACGTTGTTGGATGGAGACTTTAGTTTGTGTACATTCTTTAAAATTATTTTGGGTGATTTGTTTAGAATAGGTCTAGGATAAGAGGAAGTATATCTCAGGATCTATAGGTGGATAGGACACAAGATGCAGGATCCAGGAGAGAGAGACAGGTTACACGATGGCAGAAACCAGAAGGGACAGTCAGATTACTAGATGCACAATCTAGGAGAGACAGACAGGTTACAAGATGCAGAAACCGGGAGGGACAGACAGGTTACTAGATGCAGAATCCAGAAAGGACAGATAGATTACAAGATGCAGGATCCAGGAGGGACAGACAGGTTACTAGATGCATACTCTTGATCATTGGATGTGACCGTTCATTTCATTCCACCCCTCTTTTTATAATCAACTTTATGATACCCACCTGCATGTCCTCCAGGTGGATTGGCACCACATCCTTTCCGATCTGGTACCAAGTGGAGTGGTCCACCATCTGGCGGATGAGCTCGAGCGGTGGGTAGGAACCGAACTCGTCCGGTTGCGGTAGGTTGACGTCATCGATGAACATCACGCACTTTTTCCCGATCGGAGGACCGTACACCCCTGCGCGGAAGAAAAGATGAACTGGGTATATGTTTAATCAACACAGCCACACATTATTACACACACTAAAAATCAGTGAGGAGAGCTAGGCAGTGAGAAGTTGTGTGCCATGGTCGGAGATATGAGCTGCAATCGATATGGTTGTGCACACTTTCACACACACACACACACTCTGCCCCCTTTAAAGATAGTGGTAGAAACTGAACCACAATCGACATTAAAGAGCTTCTTTACAAAAACAGCTATGCTGAATTTAAGTGGGATGTTTGAAGGTAATTCAAGAACGTTGCCTTTTTGCTTGGTTTGCCAGGTGGCTGCACAAAATATTCTTTACTTATGGGATAGCATAACTGATGATCATCATTACCGGTAAGTTCAGTGGCACTTGCGGCATGAATTACAGCCAGTGAAGCTTAACGTTGTTAGACAGCTTCTTGTGGAGCCTGCCAAGATTTTATTATCCCCACTTTATATAAAATCTTGATTAGTACAATAGTTTGTGAATGCCTTAGATTTGGGAGGAGAAATCTTTTAAGAAATCAATCTCATGTTTACAAAACGATTTGAAGCTAAGACCATGGGTAGTGTATTTGTTGAACCACAAGTGAACGGAAAGTTGAAGTCTGAGAAACTTGAAAGAGCGATGGACAAAGTCGAAAGAGAGGAAGCCTATTTTCCATTTCGTGGATTCTTAAAAAATCACAAAGATCCAAACTACAAACAGCTGGTATCGGAGCTTATTGAAAGCTTCAAGGACTCGGGCTGTCTTATGTCTTGGAAGGTGCATTTTTCTTTGCATTTACATCTATTTTTCGTTCATAAAAACTTGGGTGGGGTCGGTGAGAAGAATGGTGAAGGATTCAATCAGGGCATTGCAACAAGGAAGAAAAAATGTCATGGAAGATGGGATAGTGCCATGATGGGAGAATATATATATATATATATATATATATATATATATATATATATAGAGAGAGAGAGAGAGAGAGAGAGAGAGAGAGAGAGAGAGAGAGAGAGAGAGAGAGCCTCTCTTCAGAAAAGTTAAAAAAACACATTAGAAAAGTATGATCTTCAAAGCACTTCTAATGTAAATATCTTTCATTATTTTTTGCTCCTATTTTCCTTAGAGCCATTATATACGTTGTAATACGTGAAAGTACACAGGTTACTGTCTCAATCTCTATATGAAATTGGAATAGATTTACCTAGACATATCTCCCTGGGGGAATATTGCTTATAAAAAGACCAAATGTAAAACTAAGAAAATCTCTAGAAACTCTGATGATATACCAAAATTGGGGTAAGATTTTAACTCAGCGGCAAAAAAAAAACAACAACATATAAACATGAAAAATGAATCTGAACAAAACTATTGTTACGTAGTGTTATTATTAGTGCACACATACCATTAATAACTAAGTTATAATAGTTATTTAATAACTTCTTTACAAAAATTACAATTTCAGCACGGAAAATTTATTAAATAATAGGAATTATTATAATTTTTTGACTGTGTAATATTTAAAACTATCGATTAATTAATATGATTATTAATATTATCTAACAACTATAGCTAGTCCAAACAGTCAACTTCAATCATCATAATCAATCATCACCAATAACTATCAATCATCATCACTTAGCAGCACCCTCACCCCCACCTCCACCCTCACAACAACCCCCCCTTACCCACACATGCACCCCACCCCTCATATTATTATTATTATTATTATTATTACTAGCGGGACGCGTTGAAATTCCACGTAAGATATATTTAATGATAAATTTATTTTAAAAATATAAATCGTATATAAACTCACTACATATTGGAAACTTAGTTATTATGCCCATTCCATTCTTGCTCACAGTTGTGTTATTATTTATCTGCACACTACCTTCTTTGTCACAGTTTTGTTATGTTTACTTCCTTGTTTGTCAGATTCCAACACTTTAACTTTCACATCTGTCGGTCTGCCTCCTCTTGACTATGACTATGAGGAAGTCCTCGCTTTTGGAACTCAATGACACGCACATGGGCAACTGGTACGCCAAAATGTCTCTCTTTAATATCTTCCATTATTTCTGACAGTTGAGCTTTGAAAACACGGACAACTAATCTTGTCAATTTTCTGCTGCTTCATTGCGATTTAGATTATTTTGAATATCAGGGCATTTAGGGTTGCATGTATAGGTTATGAACAGAGCTGGTTTGCCATACTTTGCTACAATAATTATAGCATCCTGGAAATACTGATGCATGTTTCTTGCGCTTCCAGTGAAGGACGATGGCAAAAAACTGTCACTCCAGGCTCGAGGTTTTCATCTGCTCCTCCTCTGTTTAAGTAATCTATTAAGCCGTTCTACTCATCTACTCGAAGTTGCGTTTGATTATTCCTTAAAAACTAGTGTCTGCATCCTTCTACTTTTACATAAGCATCTACCAGATACTGCTGAAATAATTTGCATCTCTTGTGTATCACACTAAATCTTCCTCTGTAAGCTACGCGATATCTGTAATACTCTTGCATGGTGAGTTTGTTACGGACACGGGTCCTGGGTTCCTCTGCATGCTGCATGTCGCAATGCCACCCAATTTCACCATGAGAAAACAGTAGAGGGTATGTCATGGGATCTAAGTGGCATGATGTGTAGGGTATCTTCTCAGGTGGGTGGTTTCTAGGGCAGATGACTATATCTCTGTGAACAGGTGGTCCACCATCCTCCCCCACAAAAACAGTAGCTATTTCATTGCTAATAGGTAAATTATAGCGTCTCAGATCTTATCCTTTTCTACATCTCAACTAACAATGCTGTATTGGACGATTTTCTGTTCTGGCTCTTTGCTGCTCTTCTTGTTTCATGGTGCCGTAGAATGAACCTGGGTTTTGATCACTATACTCTTTGACTCCCTTTTAGTATCTGTCTGCTTTAAGGGGCGTGAGTTACTTCTATGATGAAGTAGGCTTTGTTCTAAGAGTGCTAATTTAGTGGTTTAGTTCTTAAGGAAGAGCTATTTTTAAACACATAAGGATAAGAGGAAACACCAGAATCTACCAAAATAAACATGTATTTTAAATTAAAAACCTAAATATTACACACCAACAGTAAACACATTTCTATCTTTGGCCTCAAAGATCTTTCAATGACAAAACATAAACAAATAGGCTTCCCGTAAACATACCAATTGCCGCTTAGTATTTTTTTATCGCGACTCTATTTGATTAGCGTTAAACATTAAATTAACGTACTCTCGTCTACGAACGCATATGACCTAGGTTCAAGAACAATGGTTTCTACTCTCCTTTAAAACTTGGGACGTACTAAACTTCTACTATCGCAATAGAGATATAAATGTTATTTTTAACTTACAGGTAGGTATTAGGATTGCCGGATGTCGCTGGAGTACTTATCTCTCGCTTTGAAGTGTTGCTTCGTCGAGGAGGGCTTGCATGTCGCCTGTGACGGGGGCTGATTCTTCACCGTAATTAAAGAACGGGAGCTCATTGAGGCTGGGTTCTTCTCCTCTCACTCTTACGGTGCTTGAGATGTGAGAATCACTCGAGTGTGAGCGGCTTTGCTTTTCTTCAGTCGGACTTCTTTGCAGACTGAAAAGGCTTCTTCGGTATGGCACCGATATGAAGCTTGACTATTTAGGTTAATGCGGCCCTGAAAGGGGGGATCGATTTTCTCAATCTGATCCTATCGTTTCTCACGGAAATAGTCTTGTATGGCTGAAGGATCGATCTTCACGAACTAACCCTTCTTCTGGCGTATCGACTTCTAATCTTCTTGTCTGGCTGAAAGATCGATCTTTACGAACTAATCTTTCTTCTGGCGAATCAACTACTAATAATCTTCTTGTCTGGCCGATGGATCGATCTTCACGAACTAATCCTCCTCTGGCGTATCGACTTCTAATCTTCTTGTCTGGCTGAAAGATCGATCTTCACGAACTAATCTTTCTTCTGGCGAATCGACTACTAACAATCTTCTTGTCTGGCTGAAAGATCGATCTTCACAAACTAATCTTTCTTCTGGTGAATCGACTACTAATAACTTCTTGTCTGGCCGATGGATCGATCTTCACGAACTAATCCTCCTCTGGCGTATCGACTTCTGATAATCCTCTACTCTTTCTTTGCGGGGCTTATTTATAGGCGAATTGCCGCCCCATCTAAAGGGGGAAGTGACCAGGCCACAGATGCAAAGGGGGGGGGGGCGAATGGTGAGTTAGCATCTGGGGAGTGCGAGAATTCCTGAGGTGGCACAGGGGTGCCCAAGTCAACTCGCAAATTATAGGCTCGCCACCGCACCACTACTTGGCGTGCCTTCTGACTCGCACCGCTTTTTTTTCCATAACTACGGGTTTATGGGTCTCGTAGGTAATTCGATCGTTAGAGCGTCGTTTAAGGACCTTAGGTGGTCGCCTTCAAACAGATGTTAGCTCCAACTGCCCACAGCGGCGGGGAGATCACACATGGTAAGCATTTTCGCTGGCTACCTTTCCCACGCTTCTCCTCATAAGGGAGGGGGGCTTTAATGTACCTATACTCCTCCAGGATGCTTAATGTAGCCATTTCTCCACATTTACCTCCCTCCTTAAGGAAATAACGGGAGGGGGGGGGTTCCAATCCGACGCTTACAATAATATACATGGGTAACTTACGGAACATTATATTATACAATAAATTCTAGTTCACCCGGGAATGCCTCGATAACATTTTACCTGACCTTACATTAATTCCTATATTACTGTGCCAACTTAGGATCTTCTTACCTACCACTAGGAGGTTACTCGCCGCTACTTACTTACAATTCTACTGATCTACACTTAACTTTGCTATAATACAATAGTTGGGCTGCTCCTTAATCGTCGACAGGGTTCCGACTTAACGAGTCGGCCATACAATTGTTGGACCCTTTTATATAGTGAATGGAGTACTGGTACTCCATCAAGAGTAAACTCCATCTCAGGAGTCTTCCATTCTTACTCTTATTTTTACTTAAGTATGACAACGGTTTATGGTCGCATTCCAACTTAAACTCGCGCCCTATTAGATAATATTTGAATTTACCTATGGACCATATTATGGCCAAAGCTTCGACTTCGATAGTAGCGTAGGCTTTTTCTCTACTCAACAGTTTCCTACTGACATAAACTATGGGATAAGCTGTTTCGTCATCTTCGTATTGAAGCAATACTCCGCCTAACCCGTCCTGACTAGCGTCCGTGCGAAGGCCGAAGATCTTGTTGGGATTTGGTAAGCGAAGAATGGGCGCAGTTACGAGTTTTCCTTTTAGAACCTCCAACTGAGTTATTGCATGGGGGTTCCACGTGACAGGGTCTGACGCTCTCTTTTTTAACAAATCATTAATTGGGGCCGCAATGGAAGCGAAGTGTGGTACAAAACGCCTATAGAACGAGGCCACTCCCATAAACGATCGGAGTTGTTTCTTTGTTTTCGGCCGGGGCATCTTGACTATGGCGTCCACTTTTTCTTGCTGGGTAGTCAAGTGTTTTTGTCCTATTTTGAATCCCAGGTAGTCAATGGATTCGTAGGCAAAATAACACTTGGTCGGCCCGGCGGTTAGACCTTGCTCCTTCAATTTCTCCAGCAATGAGCGTAAGGCGTGTAAGTGTGACTCCCATGTACGGGTAGCTACGTACACATTGTCGAAGTAAAACGACACGTCACTTAGTCCAGCGATAATTCGCCTCATCATCCTATTATAATTGCTACCGGCTGTAAGTAGTCCGAAGGGTAGCCTGGTAAACTGTAACAGACCTCTTTCGGTCGCAAACGCCGTCAGTTTTTTGGACTCCTTAGCGAGAGGTATTTGATAGTACGCTTTACACAAATCCAATTCGGTGATGAATTTAGCGTCTTCAAATAAATGGAGATTTGATCTATTAGTGGGATGGGCTCGGCGTCGAAAACGGTCACTGAATTCAATTTTCGGAAGTCCACGCACATCCGAAATGATTGATCAGGTTTCTTAACCATTACTATGGGGGAGCAATAATCGGACTCCGATGGCTCTAAAATTCCCAATTTTAGTAAATTCCGGACTTCCTTATTGAAAGCTTCTCGTAGGTGGATCGGTAAAGGATATGGTTTGCTCCGAACCACTAAATTAGTTTTTAGTTTTATTTCATGGATAAAATCCTTGGCACATCCGGGGTTTTCAGAAATGACTTCTGGGAATTCCATGAGCAAGTTCAACATTTCCGCTTTTTGTTGAATCTCTAAGTGGGGATTTATCTTTAAATCCACCCGAGGGTCTTCCGGGGTAGGTGAGAGCGAGGGAAGTTCGTATTCCTCGTCTTGTTCCACACACACGGTGTGTATGACTTGCAGGGGCGTACCCGGGTAAACGGCATCCATCGGTTCTTCTTCGTCTAGAAGGGTAATATTCTTTATGCACGCGCAGCAGTGATATTTTTTTAGCATGTTTATGTGATAGGTTCTTCGCCCTGTTGGGGTATCTATCAAGTAATCGACTGGACCCCGTGCCTCGATTACTTCGAACGGTCCCTTCCACTGGGTCCATAACTTATTATTTTCGGTCGGGAGTAATAATAAGACTTCATCTCCTGCCTTTAATTTTCGAGCCTTTGCTTTCATATCGAAGTAGTCCCGGTATTTGGCTAAATTTTTCTCGGCGTTCTCTCGAGCTAAGCCAGAGCAGTATTCTAGGCGCTCACGCATATCCATCACGTAGGCGTAAGACGATTTGATTTCTTGGTCGAGCTTCGCGTTGGAAAATAATTCCTTAAGAATACTAATAGGACCTCGCACATTTCTCCCATATAATAGCTCAAAGGGCGAGAATCCCAGCGTCCGATGAGGTATTTCTCGGCAGGCGAAAAGGGCTGCAGGCAGGTATCTGTGCCACTGTGTAGGGTTGTTTTGACACAACTTCTTCAATATATTTTTGAGAGTCCCGTTTAATTTCTCGCAGATTCCGTTAGCGGATGGATGAAATGGACTCGTAAAAATTGGCTTGACTAACAGTAGTTTATTAAAATACTCCATCAATTCTGAGGTGAATTGGCGCCCTCTATCCAATAGAATTTCTTTAGGCAGGCCTACTCGTGCACAAATTGAAATTAATGCTTCCGCGCAGGAAATAGTGTCAATCTTCCGTAGGTCCACGGCATCTGGGAACCGGGTGGCACAATCCACTAGGGTGAGGATGTAGGAGTGTCCTCCACTTGAAGGGGGGTGAATTGGTCCCACCAAATCAATAGCCACTCTAAAGAAGGGTTCGGTAATAACGGGCACCTTTTGTAAGGGAACGGGAGGTACCCGTCCTCTGGAGGGATCCTTCTGACACACGTCGCATGATCGGCAATAGGCCACAATTTCCCTGGCGGCCTGGGGCCAATAAAAGTGTCGGAATATCTGCTGCGCCGTTTTGTTGTGCCCAAAGTGTCCGGCTAATATTCCATCATACGCGGTATTCAAAATTCTTTGCGTGTATTATTGAGGTACACACAGTGCTTTCTTGTTCTCCTTATCCCCCTCGCTGATAGTACGGTAGAGAAGTGAGTCTTCTACGATATACTGGATAGGCTTCTTTCCTTTCACTTGGAGAATTTCACCTTTAATAGCTTTCTCCCATAGAGGTTTAAGAGTGGGGCATTCCTTCTGAGCTCTGGCGAAGGAAGTCAATTTGAACCCATTGTCTTCGAGGGTAATCCTCGGGGTCAACTTAGCAGGTTGCTCTTTCCTCTGGGCTTCTTGTGCCCGGGTGACTACTTGTTGGGCCACTTCTTGCTGGGGAATTAGGGTTTTTTTCCGATTAGTACTGCGCAGAACTTAATCGGGGCTACTACCACGTCCGTCCAACCGGTGAAATATCTGCATTGTATATGACATCTCACGACGGGGAATCGATTGTCGCGTCCTAAAAAGTCGTGGACGATTGCGAATTTCTTATGGTTAGGGTTTATTGGGGGCAGCAACTTGTCGGATACCACTATGCACGTACATCCGGTGTCTCTGACTATAGTGGATACTCGGCACCCATTAACAGTGCCCTCTTCAAATTGTAGGGCGCCTGGCGAACTTTTGTTGAATAGAAAGTTTACCTGTTACTGGGGCCCTTCGGATGTTGGCGCGGGGACGTAGGACGAATTAGCTTGTCCTGCTGGGATCGCGGCAGTCAGGTTTTGCACCTGTTGTCTCGAGGTCTCCCTCAGTCGGGAGTTCTGTGGGCACTGGAAACTCAGGTGACCTATTATCCCGCAGGTATAACAAGTGACGGGCTTCCTGGGATACGTGCCGGTATTAGGGTATGATCCTTGTGGAATCCTACCTTCTTTTTGATTTTTTTCTCCTCCAAAATTTGGTTTATAAGTTTCTTTTGCTGCTGAGAACTTAAAGGGCTTCTTCTGTAAATGCCTGGGTGGCGGCCCATTTTTCTTTGGGGAGGGAGCCTTCTCTTTCTTGTACTCCCTAGGATATAACCGATGATTTACCGCGTGGAGGTCAGCCTCGTCCAGACACCCGTTGAAGGTAGAAGCTTTTCGGTCATTAACGAATGCACGGATTTCCTGGGGTAGTGTACTTAGTAACTGATCTCTAACCATTAAGTCGACGACCGCAGCGACTTCGTTCTCTACCCCTTCTGACTCCATCCAAAACTGTAGGCTTCGACGAAGCTCAAAGCCAAAATGTTTGTATGTTTGTCCAGGTCTTATACGAGACTGCCTGAACTTAATCCTATATTCTTCCGGATTAAGGTTTGTTGCTGAGAGAAGTTCGGCTTTGAGAGTGGAATAGTCCACAGTCGCTTCTGAGGGCAAAGATACAAATATCTCTCTCATCCTACGATTGAGTAGCGGTAACAGTCTGGCGACCCTATCTTCTTCTAGGTCCCAATTATTGACTTCAAATATTTTCTCAAAATGGGAGAGATATGAGCATAAATCTTCATCGTCCCTGTACTCCGGGGGTTTCATGCTGGCCGCTGGTGACACTCCTGTTCTGGATGACACTGACTGCACCTCTAACTCGTCTTTGCTAAGAGATCTTTCGTGGGCCCTTATTTTCTCTCTTTCATCAGCTTCCATTTTCGTCTTTTCTCTTCTTTCAACAGCTTCTATTTTCGCCATTTCTCTTTTTTCATCAGCTTCCATTTTCGCCTTTTCTCTTCTTTCATCAGCTTCCATTTTCATTTTACGTTCCTCTCTTTTTTCTTCTCTTTCGTTTCTCTCTTTCTCCTGAATAAACGAGTTCAGCTCGGTTCCTTCCAGTCCGAGGCTTTGACCTTGCTTCCGATAAAGGTCAAACAATGCCATCACGCTTATGTCAGTCATCTACCTTGTTTTTAATCAAGCCTGACCTACTCCACCACCGAAACTTACCACTTGGCCTAACAATTACCTTTAGATGGTATCCACCTCTAACTTTACCAATTTCCCACTCGTCAAATATTCTATTTTTCCTGGTGTTCCTTTTATGTGTTAGCTCTTCCTTAAATAGACACTGCTGGGTTCTTTCTAATATAAAACCTCTAGACCTGACACCACTTTTATAATATGTCGTAGAATGACCCTTGGTTTTGATCACTATACTTTTTGACACCCTTTTAGTATCTGTCTGCTTTAAGGGGCGTGAGTTACTTCTATGATGAAGTAGGCTTTGTTCTAAGAGTGCTAATTTAGTGGTTTAGTTCTTAAGGAAGAGCTATTTTTAAACACATAAGGATAAGAGGAAACACCAGAATCTACCAAAATAAACATATATTTTAAATTAAAAACCTAAATATTGCACACCAACAGTAAACACATTTCTATCTTTGGCCTCAAAGATCTTTCAATGACAAAACATAAACAAATAGGCTTCCCGTAAACATACCAATTGCCGCTTAGTATTTTTTTTATCGCGACTCTATTTGATTAGCGTTAAACATTAAATTAACGTACTCTCGTCTACAAACGCATATGACCTAGGTTCAAGAACAATGGTTTCTACTCTCCTTTAAAACTTGGGACGTACTAAACTTCTACTATCGCAGAGATATAAATGTTATTTTTAACTTACAGGATAGGTATTAGGATTGCCGGATGTCGCTGGAGGGCTTATCTCTCGATTTGAAGTGTTGCTTCGTCGAGGAGGGCTTGCTTGTCGCCTGTGACGGGGGCTGATTCTTCACCGTAATTAAAGAACGGGAGCTCGTTGAGGCTGGGTTCTTCTCCTCTCACTCTTACGGTGTTTGAGATGTGAGAATCACTCGAGTGTGAGCGGCTTTGCTTTTCTTCAGTCGGACTTCTTTGCAGACTGAAAAGGCTTCTTCGGTATGGCACCGATATAAAGCTTGACTATTTAGGTTAATACGGCCCTGAAAGTGGGGATCGATTTTCTCAATCTGATCCTATCGTTTCTCACGGAAATAGTCTTGTATGGCTGAAGGATCGATCTTCACGAACTAACCCTTCTTCTGGCGTATCGACTTCTAATCTTCTTGTCTGGCTGAAAGATCGATATTCACGAACTAATCTTTCTTCTGGCGAATCGACTACTAATAATCTTCTTGTCTGGCCGATGGATCGATCTTCACGAACTAATCCTCCTCTGGCGTATCGACTTCTAATCTTCTTGTCAGGCTGAAAGATCGATCTTCATGAACTAATCTTTCTTCTGGCGAATCGACTACTAATAATCTTCTTGTCTGGCTGAAAGATCGATCTTCACGAACTAATCTTTCTTCTGGTGAATCGACTACTAATAACTTCTTGTCTGGCAGATGGATCGATCTTCACGAACTAATCCTCCTCTGGCGTATCGACTTCTAATCTTCTTGTCTGGCTGAAAGATCGATCTTCACGAACTAATCTTTCTTCTGGCGAATTGACTACTAATAATCTTCTTGTCTGGCTGAAAGATCAATATTCACGAACTAATCTTTCTTCTGTCGAATCGACTACTAATTATCTTCTTGTCTGGCCGATGGATCGATCTTCACGAACTAATCCTCCTCTGGCGTATCGACTTCTAATCTTCTTGTCTGGCTGAAAGATCGATCTTTACGAACTAATCTTTCTTCTGGCGAATCGTTCTACTAATAATCTTCTTGTCTGGCTGAAAGATCGATCTTCACGAACTAATCTTTCTTCTGGCGAATCGACTACTAATAACTTCTTGTCTGGCCGATGGATCGATCTTCACGAACTAATCCTCCTCTGGCGTATCGACTTCTGATAATCCTCTACTCTTTCTTTGCGGGGCTTATTTATAGGCGGATTGCCGCCCCATCTAAAGGGGGAAGTGACCAGGCCACAGAGGCAAAGGGGGGGGGAGCGAATGGTGAGTTAGCATCTGGGGAGTGCGAGAATTCCTGAGGTAGCACAGGGGTGCCCAAGTTAACTCGCAAATTATAGGCTCGCCACCGCACCGCTACTTGGCGTGCCTTCTGACTCGCACCGCTTTTTTTTCCATAACCACGGGTTTATGGGTTTTGTAGGTAATTCGATCGTTAGAGCGTCGTTTAAGGACCTTAGGTGGTCGCCTTAAAACAGTTGTTAGCTCCAACTGCCCACAGCGGCGGGGAGATCACACATGGTAAGCATTTTCGCCGGCTACCTTTCCCACGCTTCTCCTCATAAGGGAGGGGGGCTTTAATGTACGTATACTCCTCCAGGATGCTTAATGTAGCCATTTCTCCACACATGGCATGAATTGTCTTGTATACATTAACGTATGGACTACACTCATGCAACACCTCACTTATATCATTCATTATTTGCGGTGAACAGTCATTATTTTGTGGTGCCTGCAATCTGTGCTGCACAGCTTAATTGGGATCAATGATATAAAGCTGCCCATGTTGTGGCGGATTTTCTGCCGGGTACATAAGTGTAGTGTTGTAATATGTCTGACCCTGAATGCGAAAGTAATATGGACCTCTTTCAGGTGGTGGAGCCAGTTTAACACCAAATGAAGCAAAAGAAAATGCGTAATTGTAATTGCGTATGTTCATACGAAATGCAGCTCCTTCCTGGTCTTCTAGATCAAAGAGTGTTCCTCAGTCTCTCAGGTTATACTTGCAACTGGGGCAGCTGAACTTTTCCAATATTACAACAGTTGAAGGTCTCATTGGATAATTTCAAAGCTCCACAATGGTCACATGGAATGTTCATATTTCCGATAAAAAATTCTTCAACATTGCCATTATTAACAATTGCTGGTCCATTTCTCCTAAGACGATCGTTTCTCATCCTAATTTTTCTGAAATTGTAAAGTTCTTCAGCCTTCATTTCTTGTAATGTACGTCTATCTGCCTCTCTCCGTAGTTCAAGATGATGTGTTCTCTCAATCTCTGGTATTTGATCCCTTCTTTTGTTGCCTTAATCTGTCTCGTTCTAAATATTATTGGCGTTGCTCTTGATTCATATTATTTCTTCTTTCTTGTTGCCATAACCTATCTCCTTGTTGCATATTATTTCTTCTTTCTTGCTCCATTGAAATATTTTTCTCTGCTTCATTCAATTCTGCTCGTCTTTTTTGGCCCTGTCTTCTTTTTCGTGCTATCATTTCTTCTCGCTGCTCTTCTCTTATTCTTTCTCCCTATATGCGCATCCTTCCTGGCAAAGTTCTAGTCTTTTTTGTTGTGAGTCCATCATGTAATTTATTATATCCTTCAAAACTTAGTAATAGCCTATCTTTCTTTATGAAATGAAGAAGGTTCAAAAGACAAAAAAATGTTCTCAAGGAAGTTTTTAGGAGTCAGTCAAAGTAGCAAACTTTTTAATACAAAAACCTCTTTCAAATTGTCTTCTACCAAAATCCTAATCATCTCGCTCCCTGCAGATCCTTTCCGCTTGATTAACATCAGTAGACTGAGAGTAAACATAAATAATCAGCTCTTATTTGACGCGCAACACTTTGGGTAGAACGCAAGTTATGTAGACTCATCTTTTGGTTCTCGAATGATAGATTATAATTATTAGTACATTTAGTATTTTTATTACATTTACTATTTTTAGTACTGTTAGTGTATTTATTACATTTTCTACTTTTAGCACATTTAGTATTTTTATTACAGTTACTATTTTAGTACTGTTAGTGTATTTATTATATTTTCTACTTTTAATACATTTAGTATATTTAGTATTTTTTACCTTGAGAACATTTAGTACATTTAGTATTCTACCACATTAGTACTTTTAGTACATTTATTATTTTTTGCCCATCAAGTACATTTTGTACTTTAGCACATTCAGTACATTTATTACGTTTATACCATTTACCACATTTAGTACTTTTAGCACATTTAGTACTTTTAATAAATTTTGTACTTTTATCACTCTTAGTACATTTACCAAATTTAGTATTTTACTACATTTTGTACTTCTAGTAAATTTTGTATTTTTAGCACATTTAGTACTTTTAAAAGTATATTTTAAACATTTTAGTAAATGTATTTTTAGCACATTTAGTATATTTAGTATTTTTTACTTCTAACACATTGAGTATATTAAGCAGATTTAGTACTTTTAGTGCATTGTGTACTTTTATTCAATTTTGTACTTTTAGCATGTTTAGTACATCTATTAAATTTAGTACTTTTTACACATTTAATGTATTTAGTAATTATATCACATTCTATATTTATTAGTGTCAGCACATTTAGTACTTTTATTACATTTACTACATTTTATATATTTATTACATTAGTACATTTAGTACTTTTGGAACCTTTAATAGATTTAATACTCTTAGTACATTTATTAATTTTGGCCTATCTATTACATTTGGTACTTTTAGCACATTACTACAATTATTATGTTTATACCATTTAGTACATTTACCACATTTAATACATTTATTACATTTAGTAATTTTAGTATATTGAGTAAATTTGGTACTTTAGCACATTTAGTACTTTTAGTATATTCAGCACATTTAGTACTTTTAGTACATTTAGTAATTTTAGTACATTCAGCACATTTAGTACTTTTAGTAAATTTTGTAATTTTAACACAAAAGTAAATTTCAAACACCCAATATCCCTGGAATATTAAATTTCAAAAATCCATTATCTATCATAAGAGAAGAGCGACCTAGAAGTGATGACGTCATAGCGCAACGGTCGAAAGGGCGGATGCGACATAAGCATATATATTTTATAGGTTATTATTATTATTATTATTATTATTATCATCATTATTATTAATTTTTTGAGCCTATGAATTAATCGTCATTAAAAACATTGCCAACAGAAAGCTATTGAATAGAATTCTGTAGGGAATGTGATGAAGTTAGAGGAAGTGAAAAATTAGTGTAGGTCTATAGGCCGAGCCTTCTGAAAGCGGAGATTACTTGGAACCAGATATAATGGTGGTAGGTAAAATGATCACCATTTACTTGAGTGTGGTGATGAAAATCTCTTTTTCACCATTTATTTCAATTGTAACAGTTTTAAAGTTTTTCTGATTTAAAATTTAATTCTTGCAGCTTTAACTAATTTATTTTTCTATTTTATTTATTCTAATAGTTTAAAGATTACATCGGTTTTAACAGTTTCTTGATGTATTTATTTTTTTATTTCTTATATATTCTAACAATTTAACGGTTTTCTTATTTTAAAATTTAATTCTTGCAGCTTTAACTAATTTATTTTTCTATTTTATTTATTCTAATAGTTTAAAGATTACATCGGTTTTAACAGTTTCTTGATGTATTTATTTTTTTATTTCTTATATATTCTAACAATTTAACGGTTTTCTTATTTTAAAATTTAATTCTTGCAGCTTTAACTAATTTATTTTTCTATTTTATTTATTCTAATAGTTTAAAGATTACATCGGTTTTAACAGTTTCTTGATGTATTTATTTTTTTATTTCTTATATATTCTAACAATTTAACGGTTTTCTTATTTTAAAATTTAATTCTTGCAGCTTTAACTAATTTATTTTTCTATTTTATTTATTCTAATAGTTTAAAGATTACATCGGTTTTAACAGTTTCTTGATGTATTTATTTTTTTATTTCTTATATATTCTAACAATTTAACGGTTTTCTTATTTTAAAATTTATTCCTGCTGCTTTAACTAATTTAAACATTTTGCTCCAGATTACATATATTTTAACTTTTTATTTAAAATTCTAGTTTTGCCGCTTTAACTAATTTAAACTTTTTGTTCCGGATTTTAATTTTTTTTACAATTTTAACGATTGGCAATGCAAAATATGGCTCGTTACCTTTCTTTCGTTTGTCCAATGCACCCATCACTAGGTCCTGGATACTAGTCGTGCTGGTTTGGGCTGAGAAACTGAGTGCTAAAGGTTTAAAGGAGTCTTGCTTCAGTTTCCTCAAGAAGTCCTGCAAAGATTTGCCTCAATAGAAACCGTGCATTAAAAAGAAGGATGAGGCTATGTGGCCTTATACATATATACATGAGGAAAGAAAGGAATCTACTATAGCCTAAAGTGAGGATTAAAATCTCCCGAAGATGACGACCCAATGACGATTCTTAAATGTTGACTTAAATCCTGATATATGAAGACTTTTAAACTGCGAATTTAATTTCACAAACATCATAATCTTAAAATAATTAAAAATCACATGACACGGGATTTATAGATGTATTTAAAGGCCCAGGGAAATGGAAATTGGTAACACAACCCGGAAAAACACTAAGGAGAATATTACATGAACTAATAAAAGCTTAAGAAGGAAAATGGGAGATGTAGAGAACGAAAAGATAGGACAAACTATTTTAACTTTTATATGCAAATAAATAAAGAAGTTGGATTTGAACCTATTTCCATTTTCCTGGGCATTTAAATACATCATAATCTTAAAATATCGATTTAAATCCCCAAGATGAAGAACTATAAATTACTTATTTTAATTCTACATAAAGATGAGGAACTTAACAGGCGGATTTAATCCTCCACATAGAGGAAGAGATTTAAAATGGGGATTTAAATATCCGATCAAGAAAATTGGCTTTAAAATACGTATATAAATAAATCCTACGCAAAAATGAGGGGATTTAAAATACGGATTTAAATTTCTGTCAAGATATGGAGCTTTAAAATGAGGATTTAAATCATTCATAATGAGGAAGAGTTTTAAAATATGGATTTAAATAGCCGATCAAGACGATAGGCTTTAAAATAGGTATATATTTAAATCCTTTACAAAAATAAGGGGATTTAAAATACGGATTTAAATCTCTGTCAAGATGAGGAGCTTTAAAATAAAGATTTAAATTCTCCACAAAGAAGAAGAGATTTAAAATGAGGATTTAAATGCATAATCAAGCGGATGGGCTTTTTCTATACGTATATATGTAAGTAAATTCTCCACAAAAATCAGGGATTTAAAAAGCGGATTTAAATCTCCGATCTGAATAAAGGTCATGAATAGTGATTTAAATGCCGCTGCGCTACGACAGGACCTAGAACATACCATTATATAAGAGGACTTCCCGGTAGCGGGAGGGCCTGCCAAGAGAACTGGTACCCCTTTTTTCGCCACCAGTAGATTTAAGAGGGCAGCTACCCTCACAGTCATGACCGTGGGAACAAGGATCTGGTGGGGAGCAACGTCCCTCGGGATGGACAAGGCATTTTCCAGATCCTCAGTCCACTTCTGCCAGTAGCCGCGGCCCTAAAGGGAAGAAAGAGAATTGTGGTAGTTTTAGACCTGTTCAAGTATAGCCTCGCTAAGTGGCCTGCCCTTCAATGATCAACGGAAGAAGGTTAAGGAGGGCTGCGTGACCTTCCAATCCAAGTAGAATCCTCTTTTTGGTTTCTTCATAGTTTCAGCACATTTTCACTTTCCCAAATTCCACCACTTTATAAAATTAGCTTCGCGCCAAACGTTATAAATGAATTTAGTTGTTTATTACATAGGAATTGATAACACAATAAATTCTTATACCCATTTACTCTCGGATTATTTTTATTGTTAATTATTTCTTAGTTAGAAAATACCTTGAGTATTGTCAGACTAGTTTTACTTTTTAATCGCTTCTATAGCAAAATTATTCATTCCATTATTCAATTCTTCTTGCTTTTTTCATTTTTATTCTCGACTTTATCTTACCGATTCATGTCTACGTCGATGACATGCAAATCTACCCTTGTTTTCCCCATCTCTTTTGCTGAAACTATTAGAAATCTACTATCCGCTTATAACATCATCACTAAGATACTACTGGTAGACACTCCTGGCGACGTTGCACAGTAAAAAAGCTATTATTTCCTATCTAAACCTCGGTATTTTTCATACTTCCCTCCCTTTTTGATGCAGTTAAATAGCTGGGTGTCTTCTTTGATAGTTGTCTCTCAAACTATTTTTTTATTAGTCTTCCTGCTTTCTCCATAGTCTCTGCCACATTAGTTACCAGCACGACCACAACACTTTGAAAGTGACATTCATGCCTTCGTCATCTCCAGCCTTGATTGAGCCATCTCCCTTCTTGCCTGATCAAGGGCTTTCACTATTCTACCTCTTCAACTGGTTCAAAACTTTAGAGCCACCTGCTCTTCTCTGCGGGTGACGGCTTTCTCGAACAACCCCCTCTGCTTTGCGATGTTTACAGGCTCCACATTCTATACAGAAACGCCTTTAAGGTCCTTTTGTTCACATATAGGACCTTAAATCCAGCAAATCCCTCTCACATGTCCTACTCGATAACCTTATCCCACGTACCCCGAACCCTGCGCTCTGGCTCTCCCCGCTATGTATTGTTCATCGGCACCTGTGGTACATGGAGGATCTTACTTTCTCTTTGCCCCGAGAATGTGGAATGAGTTGCTTGCTGTGCAATACTCAGATCCGTTCCCTAGTGCCTTCAAACGTGTTATAAAACACACTTCTTCGCTCTAGTTTTTCTTTAGTCGATAAAAGAGCGCTCTGTGAATACCGAATTCTTTTAAAAAGAGCGGTAAAAAAATCACTATTCTTTGACAAAGTTGTTCAGCCGTCAGTTAATTTTTCCTCTTACTTAAAATGTCATATAACATCATACCCAGTCTACTGAAGTAACATATACCACCATGTCCAAGACACTGAATAGGCATATACCACAATACCCGGTCTACTGAAATGGCATACACCACTATGCCCAATCTACTGAAATGACATAGACAACCAGGCCTAGTATACTTATATGGCATATACAAATTCTAGTGAAATGGCATATAGTAGCATGGCATATACCACCGTGACCAGTCTACTGAAATGGCATATATCACAATAACCCTTCTACTGAAATGATATATACCACCATGTTCAGCCTACTTAAATGGCATATACCACCATTCCGTTTACGAAAATGGCACACAACACCATGCACAATCTACTTAAATGGTAAATATATAACCATGTCTAGTCTACTGAAATAGAATGCACACCATGCCCAAGTCTAGTGAAATGACCCATACCACCATGTTCAGTCTACAGAAATGGCATACACCACTATCCCCAGTTTACTGAAATGGCGTATACTACCATCCCCCATTTACTGAAATAGCATATATCACCATGACCGGTCTACTGAAATGGTATATACAACAAGACCCAGTTTAGTAAAAGGACATATACCACCATGCCCATTCTACTGAAATGGCATATACAACTATGCCAAGTCTACTAAAATGGTACATAACACCAGGTCCAGGCTAGTGAAATGGCATATACCACCATGCCCACTCTGGTGAAATGGCATACAACATCATACCCAATCTACTAAAATGGAATGTACCCCGTGTTCAGTCTTCTTAAATGAAATATACCAGCAATCAACGTATAATTAAATGGCATATACGACTATTTTCAGTCGACTGAAATAGCATATACCACTTTTTCGTCCACTAAATTGGTATAAACCACTATTACCGTTGTACTAATGTGGCATATACAACCGTTTCCAGTTTAATAAAATGGGTTACACCACCGTACACAATTTATTGAAATGGCATATGGCACTATTCTCAGTCTAATGAAATGATATATATCACTATGTTGAGTTTACTTAACTGACATATCACCCTGCCTAGTCTACTAAAATGGAATATAAAACTATGTCAATTCTACTGAAATGGCATATACTACCAAGCCGTCTAATGAAAATGGCACATACTACTACGGCAGTCTACATAAATACACAGTGTACAAAAATGCCCCACAACTATGTCAAGTCTACTGAAATGGGATATAACAGCTTACCCACTCAATTAAATTGGCATATAGTACCGTGCACATTCTACTGAAAGGGCATATACTACCATGCCCAGTCTACTCAAATGACATATGCTATCATGCCAAATATACTGAATTGGCATATACCACAATTTTATTAGACTAGAGACGGTGGTATATGGCACTTCAGTAGACTGTAAATGGTGGTATGTGACTTTTCAATAGACGAGGCAGAAGTATATATCATTTCAGTAGACTTGGTATAGTGGTATATGCCATTTCAGGAGACTGGACACGGTGGTATATGCCATTTCCGTAGACTGGTCATGGTGTTGTATGCGATTTCTGTAGACTGGGCATGCTGTTATATGTAATTTCAGGAGAATGGCTATGGTCGTATATTCCATTTCAGTAGACTGGACATGTTGTCATATAGTGCTCAATCTACTGAAATGATATATCCCACTGTGTCCAGTCTACTGAAATAACATATACCTACGTGTACAGTCTACTTAAATGACATATACAACCATTCCCAGTCGACTGAAATGGTATCTACCACCATGTCCACTCTACTGAGATGGAATGTACTACCTTTGATGAACGCTTTTATGGCTTAGTTACCACTTACTGTTATTTTTCCAATTACCTTTTGACGTATTAATTAAGTTACCTATATTAATAGGTAACTATTAATATTAATACTCTATAATTTAAAAAGGGGAATTTTCTTTGAGTATTTGAATAATTTCATCTTAGTTTGGTTATGACTTATGTTTTTTTTAGCAAAGTTATTTCTAATAATTCTTTTATAATATCAAAAAACAAAATGGTGAAGTTCAGAAATAAATATAAGTATCAAATTTTTAGGAATTTTTTAAAACCCAAAGAATTACAAATGGTGAAGTTCAGAAAATTCATTTTTATATATCTTCTTCTATAACTCTATATTTTAGCAACGTGATATTTTGAAAAGGGGGAAATTTAGTTTAGAGTTCCTTTTTAAAATTATTATAATTGGCGAAGTTCAGAAAATTTTTTCAAATTTAACCATCGTTGCTTTTTTTCAGATTTTAAATTTTAATCTTACTGGCGAAGCGCAAGCTCCCCCCGTAGGGGGAGAGGGGCGAAGCTATTGTCTGGTTGATATTATAAATGAATTATTAGAAATAACTTTGATAAATAAAACACATAAGCCATTTGTCCACTAAGGAAAAAAAACATTTATTAACTTTTCACACATCTTCAAAAACTCGTTATACAGTTATAGAGTTAGTGATGATGATGATATCTGTTGGTGTACTAATCAAGAGTAACCCTTTTTGTACTAATTGTGATTTACTCGTTACATAGTAAATAATAGTTATGATGTATAGACTTACTAATTGAGTGTTACCTTTTGACGCTTAGATTAACAGTTACCTTTTAACTTTCTACTCGTGATTTACCTCTTTGACAAACTTGTAGTCGAACACAGTGTCTTCCTCAGGAAATGGCAACTGGTACTCGAACGGTGGCGGGGGAACCTTGCCAAGGCGGTATCTAAGAGGATTAAGGAAAGAATTTGAAGGATAGGTTGAAAAATGCCTACAGGAAAAAGAAAAACTATAATTACAAGCGATTTTATTCTTGGCGCTTCTATGGCAATTTCACGATCAATTATTGCCATTTGATCAATTTCCAAGCATGGAAATTGCCACTCAGACAAATTTGCGGGTGTAGGTAGCATTAGCAACTGCGCTGCAGTGGTATCTGGAAAATTTTCTTGCCCTCCCTGCCTCAATGCTCGCATTAGGATCCACAAAATATTTGTTAGGAGAGTATGTAAAGAAAGTAGTGAAGATAGAGGAACCAAAAATGTTTGAATGATATATAACCGAGGATACTTATGCGGTAAACGGGGCCGGAGGGGCACTCAATTATCCAGATGTCGCCGCAGCGTTGTTTCGCACGCATTAGTCAATGCGGGAGTCGTAATCAGTGCGATCAATTTCCATCGCTGCTTCGTCATTGTTCACAAAGTGTCACTCTCTTAAGCTCCAAATGACACTGGCAATTCCGGTAGGTAATCGTCTGAATGGGAATTTATCAATATGGCAATTATCCGTCTTCTACCCGTTGTATGCTTGTCAATTGTCCAACGGTTGAATTTTTATATATGTACTGCTACGCACATAGCACCCACTAATCGAGGCAAGAGCGATGGTCTGAGAAATGAGAAGCAAAAAGGTAAATCCTAACCATTTTGAGCGCCTTTTTTTGCCACGCGCCGACACAGTGGTAGACGACTTAGCTAATTTAACATTGGAGTTCTCATCTGATTACTTGCCATTCTTATTGTTGCTTAACTTCGCTCATAATAGGGTAAGTTCGTACCTGGGAGTACCTGTGTTCTTTGTACGAACTTATTGGTTGTTTTAAAATGCCTTCCATTTATCCCAAATTTCGTCATTATCTTTTTCACTGTCTTTATTCTTAAACCACCTTCCTTCATAAGTCTTACCTACACATTTTCACTAGCCAATATGCCCTCGTTGGTTAATAATGAAACTATTCTGGGTGGATAATGGAAGGGATAATTCCCCTTGACCTCTAATAATGTGATCAGAAGACTGGTACTTGAGAGTTGCGTCCACCTTTCGCTAGCGTTCCGAATGGCTTTGGAATCTTCCATACATTATCTATATGTATCTTAATTTAGTAGTTCCTGATGGATGTGCCTTCGTTGGTTTCTTTTTGCGGGGGAATAACAAAAGGACTTACTTGTTTTCTAGCTTCTTGTCAGGGTCACCCTTGAAGAGCTGTCGGAGGAGGACATCAAACTGCTTCCGCTCAGGCTCATCCAGAGGTCCACCCAAGGACCAGATCAGTGAAAACAGGAATATGCTCTGGAAAAAGACGGTCCGGCTTTCACGGGTTTCTTTAAAAAGGAAGGTTTCTCCTTTTACAAATTGACGGGAGGTAGAAAAAAACAAGTTTTTTTTAAAGAAGTGTTTTTATTCAAAAGCGAGGGTGGGATTCTTTTTCAATTTTGGTGTTTCTTTAAAAAACAGGGATTTCTTTTTAAAAAAAGATTTTCCTTTAAAAGCGAAGGTTTGCCTTAAAAAAAACACGATAGTAAAATCAGTGGGGCGGAATTCTTTTAAAAAACTAGGGTTTCTTCCTTATAAACAATTTTCTTTTAAAAGCTGGTGTTGCCAACAAAAAAAATACTTGAGTTTTGCTATAATACCAGTGGGTACTTTATTAGAACAAAGTTTATTTTTTTAAAAAAATGGGGTTTTTAAAACCTGGTTGGCTTTAACAAACGAAGTTTTCATTTGAATACAGATATTTTCTTTTAAGAGCCGGATGATCTCTTACAAAGCTAGGGGTTTTCCTTTGAAAAGCACCGGTTTCTTTAAAAAATAAATTTTCTTTTTTAAAACCGTGTTGTTTTTTAAAACCTCGGTTTTCTCTTGAAAATTGTTTCATTTAAAAACAAATGAAGTCTCTTATGGAAATAGGATGATTGTTTAAACTGAAAGGAAGCAGGATTTATTTTTTAAAAAGGAGGCGTTTTTTTTTAATGCCAGGGATTATATATAGTTAATATCCTAAAGCTATTGTGTGCCCTTACGAACCAGTCAAACCAACACGAAGGTATACTTTTTCGTGTGCGTGCACATTTCTTTTCGTACACAGACTCATTGGGAACGGTATATTTGGATTAAGGAGGATTGACAGATTAGCGATAAACTTAAAAATGCTGAAGCGTCGCACACAAATATGACCCTTCTCCTTTATTCCCTTCTTTCTTTCAATTTCATTTTTATCTTATAAATTGAATTAGCGAATAATTATAAAATGTAATTATAAACCAATTTATCATTATCAGCCCATTGACTAGAATCTAATCTTGACGTCATCATCACTGCTGCATAGCCCCTGTCCTCCCTCTCATTCTTCCCCACCTTTTGCGGCACATAATATATACCAAGTGTGCCGAAAACAGTGATAGACTAAGAAATATTAAAAACCTTTTACTTAAGGTGGTAGAAGTAAATACTTAAATAGAAAGCGAATACTTAGTTTTAATTGCGGATACGTGTATTTATTACAAAAAATATCGTTAATTTAAAATGTTAGAAATACCTTTAATAAAAAGTAAATTATATTTATTTGTGGACTAATCTATATGGAACAGCTGTATCAATATATATATATATATATATATATATATATATATATATGCAGTTATGGTCAAAATTTTATAAGCTAATATATATATTTTTTTTAGTCCTTCGCTGAAATGAAAATCGCGCTCTGGTCGTGTTCCTGTAGTTGGCGAGTTTCATTTCCTGGAACTCTGTTATTCGACCCAAAGGGTAAAAGGATGACAAATATGGGTTGAATGAATGATTTTGTGTAATTATAATCTATTTCGTATTATTATTATTTTTTTTAATTTTGCGTCTTTTACAATTCCAGAAATTGTTCTTTCCAAAGAAATGCGTGCAGCCATTATTGTTCTACACCAAAATGGCCTGAAATGAAAAGAGATAGTTCCTTGAAGAAGTCTTCTGGACGCCCAAGAGCTTCAAATGAGCACCAGAATCTTCTCATGATTAGGGACTAGCTCAAAGCTCACGTTGTTTCCATTACCAAGCTTATTCACAATAGGTAATAGCAAGTGTCAACGCTTCAACGCGCGCACTGAGCCGGAGGCTTTTCGACAAAGGTCTCAAGTCCAGAAGAGCTGCGAAGAAGCCTCATCTCAAAAACAAGAACCTTAAGGATAGTCTCCACCTTATGGAAATATAAAGAATGGACTTGAAAACTGGATCAAAGTGATATTCCCTGATGAAGTTTCATTCCGCTAGTAGGAGCTTCAAGATCTCTTGCAAAGATGAGAAAAGTTCAGCGCTTTCATGAGTCTTATGTCGTGTCCACAGTGAAGAATCAGGTAACTATTCATGTATGCGGATGCTTCTCATGTAAAAGAATTCGGGGACTAACAATTTTTCCTAAAAACACTTACATGAACTCAAAATGGTACCAAAACGTGGTTTATCAGCACCTTTTTCCAACAGTTCAGGACCAATTTTGAGACCTAACTATATTTTTCATTTATCTTTTTGAAGACTGAAAGAACGATACAGAAAGCTTATATTGTAGACTATATAACAATACAGTACAAAAGTAGAGAAATTTGATGTAAATGAGCAATACAAATTTATTGACTGTAAATATCATCGAACTTTTGGGACCTTGGCCAGGGAATTCGCCAGATATTAACTCAATAGAGAATTTGTGAGCTTTCAAAAAGATGGTGTAAAGGGTCAAAAAGGAGCTAGAAGATTCAGGATTTGACCACGAGGCGTCAGAAGATAGGAAATCCCATGGTCGATGATCTGATGCTATTAGAACAACGGAATTCGTCACTTAAATCCAAAATATCAACATCAATGATCCTAGAGAATGGATGCGTGCCATTACAGGGGATAAAAGTGGTGCATAAGGACATTCGCTAGTTTTTATAAAAGATGAGGAAGGGTCAATTTATGTCCAAGGCGATGCAAGAAACGCGACTGAATTACACCGAGAAGCTGATCAACATGTTAAAACACCCGTTAGAGCCAGGCATGCTGTGTCTCTTTTCCGACAAGAAGAATTTCTGCCAAGACCAAAAGAGCAACTCCCAAAACAACAGATGCCTCTTCCTCACATCCAATTACATCTCCAAAGTCAGCCTGATAAAAGTTTTAGCGACAATCATTGTCTTAGCTGTCGTCAGTAGTGAAACTGACGTCATGACACCCTATTTCTTCCCTAAGGGACTCAGGCTGAAGAACGATGGCTACATTTGTGTTCAGGGCAAGGTGATGAACCCCTGCATTCACCGTATAGCTGCCTGGAGGCATTACGTGTGGCAGCTAGACTCTACGCCCTGCCACTCCAATCTAGCTGGACTCGCCCGATTTCATTCCCCTTGATTTGTTTGTGGAAAGCGCGTTGGAATGAGAGAGAGAGCAACAAATGGAGCTGCAACACGAAAGACGAGCAGAGGGCCAATATTATTAGGGCCTTCAAGAGCCTAAAGCGGTTGAGAGTGACGAAGGCCTGTTGCCGGTTCTATGGTCGCATGGAGGCTGTCATCGAGGCCACAGGCGGCTTCATCGAGTGAGATTGCAGAACATGTTCCACAGTTACAGGGAGCAATCAAGGACTTCGTAGTCCACTCAAAGGCCAGTCTCATTATATGCTAGTAGTCCTCCTTTGGACATTGGCGCCACGATGCTCACTCACGCGACATCGAATCCACAACCGGGCTTCGTATTTAAACAATATTATTATTTGTAAAATAACTGTCAATTTTGTTTTGAAAACTATTCATACTACTACCATTTACTACCTCCGCGGGAAGTGCGTTTTTAAAAGTGAACAAACTTTTTAGCTATGATCGTTTAAAACCTCCGTCCTTTCAAAACCGTTGTTACGTGTGATACCATTTTTGTACTTAAAAAAAAAAATCAGAATTTACGTTTACAAATTTATTTAAAACTTGTAATACTTCGATAAGCTCACCTCTCAATCGCCTAGTTTCAAGAGTCAGTAGTTTTAGTATATTCAATCTTCGATATACAACTTATTTCTAATCGAGGGAATTAGTTTAGTTACCCGTCATTAAATTCTTTCTATTTTATTTATGTTTACATGTGTATAAGGTGACCAGAATTGCATCGCGTATTCTAGGTGTCGCCTTAATAAACTTTTATATAAAGATATGATTATATGGTGGTGTTTGTAGAGAAAACATCTCGCAATAAATGCAAGCATTCCAGCCCAGAGCGAACGGCGTGCTGCTACAGCGTGTGAGGCTGGGCTACTCCACGCGGGAAGAGCTACACGCCGACTTTGTGGCAGGGAGGTGTGAACACTGCGGCGGCCGCTCCCGGCGCCCACTGGTGCACTACCTCCTCTCCTGCCCAGCCACCGCCCGCCTCAGGCCAGAGCGAGCGCCAGCCCCTCCCCCTGTAAGAGGCGCCCTACTCAGGGCGCGAGAGGCAAGAGCCGCCCAGGTGGTCCTCTACACCCCAACTAACGAGCTGCTGGAGGTGCTGAGAACAACACCCCCTCCGCGCTGATCGCCGCTCGCGCCCAGCCGGGCGACAGGTGATGAAGACCGACGCCACCCACTTGCAGCAGAT
Organism: Ceratothoa steindachneri; assembly: GCA_963969495.1. Lineage (NCBI taxonomy): Eukaryota > Metazoa > Arthropoda > Malacostraca > Isopoda > Cymothoidae > Ceratothoa > Ceratothoa steindachneri. The sequence goes on along the minus strand of OZ018323.1, from coordinate 62,446,065 downwards.
AAGAAACGCGTGGGACGCTCCACCACGTCTTACTGCACGCCAAACACTGACGGGCTGCCCGTTTTGTGCAATGTGTGCATTTATACATGTATTTATACTATTGTATCATATTATTACTGTATTTGTCTTTTTGTTTTTTTGTTTGTTTTTATTTTATTATTATTTGTATTATGATTATGTATAAATGTACGCTATTGCACAATAAACCTATACAATCAATGCAAGCATTCGGCTCGCCTTCTTAAATGCTTCGTCACATTGTTAAACTTAAGATCCTTTGAAACCGGCACCCCCAAATCTTTTTCTTCATCCATCCACGAAGATTAGATTTTTACCACCCACTTCATAGTTAAAACTTGGGTTATTTCAACCTACATGCAAAACTGTCTGAATTGAATTTTAGGTTCCATTTATTAGACCATTCGAAGATTTTATCTAGATCACGGTGAATTAATTTGCTATCACTTTCAGTTGAAATTTTACCCCAAATCATTGTCTCATCCGCAAATTGAGATAATTTACCAAGTAGGCCGTTGTCCATATCATTTAAATAAATAAGGAACAACAATGGTCCCAACACAAACCCCTGGGATACGCAACTAGTTACATTTTCGAATATAACTCAAAAAGTAAAAATACCTATTTTTTCCTAAGACAGTCATCATGCGATCGAATACCGTCCTCACCATATATATATATATATATATATATATATATATATATATATATATATATATATATATATATATATATATATATATATATATATATATATATATATATATATATAAATATATATATATATATGAGAAGATAATAGTAAACCACAATATTTGAATCAAGATTTATTTATAACCCCAGAACTAGTTTCGGCAAAGTTACAATTGCCTTTTTTAACTAAGTAATGAAAAAAGCCAGGAAAGGAACCAGGTATATATAAGGCGAACAAAATAATATGAAAACGCAGGAAACAATCTGGAAAAAAAACAAGGATTTGGGGCAAAGTCAGGGAAAGTAACTAATCTCTGAGAGCAATCGCTTCCGAGGGTTTATAAATACGATGGGTGACTTTATTCGATATATATTTGTTGAATTTGTATTGTCTTTCGAATGAATTGAAATTATCGACTTTGTTAATGATTATAGATTCCGCAATTCTCCTCTCAATATAAGTGTTCGATTTATAAATGATTTTTGCTTGGTAGAAATCAATTCTATGGTCGTACTTTTGCATGTGCGTAAAATGACTTGAAAATCTTGTACACATTCTTATATCGGCTTGATGTTCTTTTATCCTCTTATTAAAGTGGTCCGACTCTCCGATATATGGCAAATTGCAATTATGGCATGTATACTGTATATCCAGGCGTCGTGATTGATTGGACGCAGTCTAGTCAAGGATTTTATTAGAATATTTAAATGGGATATTTGTCATTTCCGTTCGCATATGATTTTAAGGGGGACAAAGCTGGAGCATATGTTTGACTAATACAGTTTTTTTTTAAATTGTCCTTTCGCGGTGTGGAGAAGGCATAGAAGTTTTTTCATGCTTTCAAATGACATCTGTTTATAAAGTTAATTGGGTATTTTAGTTCGATGAAGTTGCAGATAAGGTAGTTAATTTCATCCTGAAGGAATGTTGGGTCGCACGTTCTATAGGCTCGGAGAAAGAGGGAAGAAAGAATAGATATCTTAACGGATTTGTTGTGTAATGAGAAGAAATGTATGTAAGCATTTCAATTTGTAGGTTTTCGATAGACTGAGCACTGAATATAATTATTTAAACGGTGGATTTTTACGTTTTGAAGCGGTAAAGAGTTGTTCTGTTCCCACCGTTTAAATAATATATTTAGTTATCGCTTATTTTTGTATGTGTGTTTGGACCGAGAACCTTTAATCGGAAAATTTTGTTAGGAGACAGAGCTTCTCCCACGGTCACTTTAATCCCCGAAGGATTAGTAGAGTCTGAGCCCTTCTCATCTCACCAAGACTCCATTTTTTTTGTTTTTTTTTGTTTAATCGTGTATTATATTAGTGTGAGTAGATGGATAGCAAAGCTTCCGCGTTTAAACAAGCATATTCCTCCGTGTGTCAGTAATTTGTGACCCAAGCCTCCTCCACCCCGTGCTCACAGTCCATTAAACCCTTTCTTTCGGAAAAAAAGTCGTCGTTCGAGAGATTTATAATCCAAGGAGAATCCCTCGGTTTAAGTGGCCAAGACCTTGTCACTTATATACATGAAGAAGAGATAAAAGAGAGAGCTGAACAAAAAGAGATTAGAGAATTAGCTGAACAAAAAGAAATTAAGAAAGAGCTGAACGTGAACAAAATGAGATTAGATATAGAGAGAGCGAAGATCGCGAGAGAATTCGTCAATATGAATTAGAATTAAATCACGATCGGCTCGAAGCCCTTTCAGTAAATTCCCGTGTAGGAGGCCCTCAATCCGCATCCTTTAAACTCCCCACGTTCAAAGAAGGAGAGGACTTCGGATCTTTTCTCACTCACTTCGAAAAAAAATTTGAAGTTGATCATTGGGACATCGAGACGGACAGTGTCGCTAAGCTTCTTCCCCTCATTAGCTCTTAGCTATGAGACCTATGTAAATCCCTTCCCCCGGAAGCTATGGTGGATTATTCCACCATCAAATCTGAACTTTCCGCGGCGTATAATATGACGCCTGACTTCTACCGCGCCAAATTTTGCCACGCCCGCATTCAACCAAATTTTTGGTTAGAGGCATCGAAAGTCCCCCACGATTATGAGTCGCTGGTAGATTTTGTTCTAAGGGATCAGTTGCTGGCGTCGCTATCACCAGAGATCCGCTCCTTTGTGAAGCATCGTCAAAGCAACTCCTTCAAAGAGTGCATAGAAGAAGCATATATCTATGCGGCGAGTCGCAACCTATACCCGAAGGAAAACAGAAATCCTACCCCTTCATCCCCCAAGAATAAAGTTAATAACTCCCTAAAATTCGCCAAGGTTACGGGCCCCTTTAAGCCCATAATTTTCCCGTCCATCGGAACCCCATGATGTCAAGCCCCTCACTTCTAATCCACCGACGTCAACCTTTCCCCGTAAGCCAATCGTATGTTTTGCGTGCGGTGTCGAAGGCCACACGCGCCCAAATTTCCCCCCAAATTCCCAACTTTGTGGTAATCACATTCACCAAGTCCACCAGGTGAATGCTGCTTCCACTCCCCTTCCATCACGACCAAAATCCCAGCTCTAACCTCGTCTCCCGTTGCCCCAGGGCACCACGTTAATTTCCTCTTCGACAAGACTTTTCCAGGAAGCTTGAAATTTGAAAACGGAAACGTTAACGGGTTCCGAGTCTCCACACTCGTCCGCGATACCGGGAGTACCTGTATCGTGGTATCAAATGAACTTCTTCCCTCGGTGACTCCCGACCACAAAAAGTTTGTGGTAGTCCATGACTACCTTAGACGCGCAAACCGCTTCCCCATTGTAAACTGTTACCTGGATTGCCAGTACTTTTCACGATTGGCTAAAGTCGAGTCAGCCTCTATCAAAATATGTTCCGTTTTAGTAGGAGAGTTCCCCCAAGTCTCAACTAACTCTGTGGCTCAGCCGGTTATCACGAAAGTCCAGGCAAAGTAATAATCACAGACGCCGGCTGCCCTTGAAACTCCCTTAGATTCAGATTTCAGCGGCGTTGTAAGCGAAGAATTTGCTCAAATAGAGGAGTGCCCAAATCTCCTTCTCTTATGGGAAAAATCTCAGAGCCTCGAGCAGGATTCGGTCCGCGGTAACAAGACAGTCTCTTATATCGTGAAAGAAGGCTTGTTATATCGCGCTTGATCGGATGGCGTTAACCCCGAGACTCATGCCCTCTGTGTTCCCCATTCGCATGTGCCCCTGGTCCTAAAAATTCCCAGGATAGTGTGTTTTCTGGCCCCTTCAGCCACAATAAGACTGCTCAAAGGATTTTCCGGTATTTTTACTGGCCTGGTGCTGCAGTTGCCCAATCTGAATACTGCCAATTCGGTGACATCTGCCAGAAAAACACGGCAAAAGGGCGTGTTAAACCGAGCCTCCTTCAAAAGTGCCCAATCATATCGGAACCCTTTTCCTAGGTAGCCATAGACCTTTTCAGTCCCATTCGTCCCCCTTTCAGCGAAGGGCATAGTTATGTCCTTACTCTTGTGGACTGTGCTAGGAGTTTCCCCGAAGCCGTACATCTAAAGAGAATCGACAGTGTTACGTGTTCCGAAGCCTTAATTTCCATCTCTTCTAAGGTAGGCATACCAAAGGAAGTATTGTCCGACCGAGGTCGGCAATTTACTTCAGAATTGATGGAATATATCGGAAAAAAGTTGATGGTAAAACTGCTCTTTACCTCCCCATTTCACCCCTGCGAAACTGGAGTTTACGAGAAATTTAATGCGACCTTGAAGTCAATATTAAAGAAGCTGTGTGCTGAAAAGCCCCTTGAGTTGTCTCGCTTCTTGCCCGTGGCACTATTTGCATTCAGAGAGATTCCACATCGTACGCTTGGATTTGCTCCTTTTGAATTAATCTACGGATGTAACGTACGAGGTCCCATTAGCATCCTCAAGGAGTTATTCTCTAAAGCCAAGTTAAACAGGGAAAGTCAATCTTTCTACGCGTATCTTTTGATCTTCGACGAAGATTAGAAAAGTGTGCCGAGATTGCATACCAAAATATCGACGTTAATTAGAAAAGTACCGGACGTACTTTGATGTTAAATCGAAGGAGAGGAAGTTTAAGCCCAGTGATGAGCTTCTATTGCTACTTCCTACGGAGAGCAACAAACTTCTGAGCTAATAGAAAGGCCCCTTCTCAATTCTCGAAGCACTAGAACCTGTGTATTATTAAATTAAGATCCCCACATGAGACAAGCTGTTCCACGTTAACATGTTAAAATAATATCACCGCCACGCTTGTGTCAACAACATTCTTACAACGACGAAGAGACAGCTTTGGAGGTCGACTACACGACGGATGCCCTGGAGCTTGTACAGGCCGTGTGCTTCGAACAAGATAAGGATTACTCACTACATGCCTTCTTCGGTTCCATCCATTCACCTCTCGCTAGTTCGGCTATCAATAAGCGGCTAACTCCCTACTAAACTCGCCAGTTGCAGCTTATTTTAAGCAAATTTGAGGACATCATTTCTGAGGCCCCTGAATGTGCTATTAACTTCGAGCATGGTATAATCCTCACAACCCAAAAACCTGTTCGTTCAAGACCTTACCCCCTTACAATTCATCTGAGAAATGCCTTTAACGCCGAGGTTAACAATCTGCTCAACCTCAATATCAGTGAACCCTCCACGTCAAATTATTATTCCCCAATAGTTATTAATGAGGACATCTAAAAAGGGTAATCTATTATCATATTCCCATTCATATTAAAATTTGATGGAGACATGCAAATTATTCAAATTATTAAAAAAGGTATCAAAATTTCTCCCCCTAACTTTATATGGTTAAGGTAAATCGACGATGTATTTTCTGTATGGCCTAATGGCCATGATTTTGATACCTTTTTTAATAATTTGAATAATTTGCATGTCTCCATCAAATTTTAATATGAATGGGAATATGATAATAGATTACCCTTTTTAGATGTCCTCATTAATAAAGATCACCACGAATTAAAACTTGACGTTTATAGGAAACCAACCCACTCGAATGCCTATATACATTATTTTTCGTTTTACGATAATACTGTTAAAAAATCCGTAATTTCTAACCTTTTCCTTAGATCATACAAAATATGTCATCCTTCCTATTTAGATGAAGAAATTGTCATTATCAGGACCATTATTTCTAATTTGTATTACCCCGATTGGTTCATATCGTCTGCCCATTTTGCAGCTAGGAAAACATTCTATGGTAATAAGCCTTCCCGCACTAATGACTTCAACAAATGTATAACATTGCCATTTAATAATAAATTAAATAGTTTAAAGGACATATTTGGAAAAGCGGGTATTAATCTAGCCTTTAAATATAACAATTCCTTAAACCAATTGATGATTTACCAGGAAACCTAAAGAACATCATAACATATGAGTATACGCAATACCATGCAACAATTGCCATAAAGTTTATATAGGTAAAACGGGGAGAAATCTAGACAAGAGATTGTATGAACACAAAAGAGATATTAGAGTGGGCAGCGAAAGCAGTGGAATATTCTGCCATGTTAGAGACTTGAATCATTCGATCGTTTTCAATGGAAGTAAAATGGTATTTAAATCGGCTAACTATGTTAAGAGAAGAATCGTAAAATCGAGCTTGATATCGTCAATTCCTAATTTAAATCTATCTGAGGGTCAATTTTCTTTTAATCCTGTAATAAGAAAGCAAATAAACAAAATAGTAAAATGTCAGCCCTTCAATATGTTTAGGCCTAACCCTCCCCTTCCAGATTAGCCATAACTAAGGGATTGGGGGAAAAAGAGGGGATCTTTCACGACCTGACCCTGTGTTATTATGTTTGTATGCACTTTTCTTATATTTTCTATCCAGTGTCAGTTGAAAAAGGGTGTGAGATACACTGAAACTGTTCTGAATTAAATTGTCTTCGGAGAATGTGGTTTAAATCCTCATATATATATATATATATATATATATATATATATATATATATATATATATATATATATATATATATATATTTATATATATATATATATTTATATATATATATATTTATATATATATATATATATATATATATATATATATATATATATATATATATATATATATATATATATATATATATATATATATATATATATATATATATATATTTATATATATATTTATATATATATATATATATATATATATATATTTATATATATATATATATTTATATATATATATATATATATATTTATATATATATATATATATATATATATATATATATATATATATATATATATATATATATATATATATATATATATGGGGCCCACTTCTCCGTCTCGCCTCTGTTTCCCTATTGTGTGAAAATTACCTCTTTGGTTATTCCATTTGCAACTTTTTTTTCCCTTATGTTTCTATCTCTACCCCTTATGTATAAAGTAGGTCAAAAGATAAGAGTTTATATTGGTTTTACAACCCAACTTCACTCATTTGATAGGCCTTTTAATTTTTAGTGGGGCCTCCTGATTAACTTGGGATCTGAACCAGGGGAATCTGCACCGCTTGGCACCCTTCGAAAAGACCCGGAACCTGATTCCATCCAACAACTTGCCACACCCGAATGGCTTAACTTCGCTGTAATCTGCAGCACCCAACTTCGAGGTATACAAAGTGAATCGTATATCTATCGGCAGTAGTCCTCCAATCAAGTTCAGAGAAGAAGCTTTCAACAAGTTTCTTTTCCTTTTGCGTGAAGGAAAATCGTTGTTGTCTGGTAGAAATGATTCATCACCTATATTTGTGTCTGTCACAAAAGAAGAAACCAACGAGATCTTTGAATTTATAGCTTGGTCAAAGTTAGTACAAACTCCTTCTACAACCCTCCACCTCCCCATAAGGGATATACCAAGTGTGTAAGTCCATATTACGACTCCAATTAGTGGTTTTCCTTACATCTAGAAACAGTTAATGGAGCTATTGTCATTATATTCAATTAATTCATTTTAATGTGTTGTGCTAGAAGAATTGCTAGGTTTAGTAGACACACATATGAGTCTAGTTTTCAATCCTCACTTTACAAAAGACCTAATTTATTTTAACTGAAATTAAAAGATTCGAAACCAGCGTCTTCCATCATGGTCTGGGGACTGGTAAATCTTTTCCAAGCTTTTGTCATGAGCTTGCAGAAAGATCGAGGAAAGAGAAGGTTGAGACAGAAAGATTAAAAACTACGGAAGTAGAGAGACACAAGTGGGAATGATAGAAAGAGTAGAGAAGAAAGCTCCATTATATTGGGGATACGTCGAAAAGGATCAAAGTCGACTAGCGATAATGCCCAACAGCCTTCTTCACGTCTTTTGAAACAAACACGACGAATGCAGAAATAAGGCACAAGGTTATCTATGCCAAAATGGTAGGTGCAACAAAGGTTTTGTTCAATATACTTGCCTTCGAATTAGGAAGGAATCCTATTTACGATGAAGGCAAAGAGAGACTAATTAAACAAAGAATCACACAGCGATACGCAAGCGGATATCAAACTATCGAATAGAGTGGTGAAATTCTCTCCAGGTTAGCAATTGGGTGAAACTCTCGTCGACCTTGCCCCGGAATCAGCGCCACTCATCAACGAACTTATAAAGAAGGTTTACCAGCGGAAGCAAATTCGCTGATACATTTGGAGAAGGGCAACATCCTCCCTTTAGTGAGTATTGGATTAAAGCCAATGAGTACGTGATCGCAAATCCCAAGTGTAGTCTCTCCGATACAGAAATTATGCGAGAAGAATGAGCCATCGATCGAGGAAGAAGACTGATGAGATTGCAGAATGATGCCGTAATGTGGACAACGGGAACATCGTATAGGAAAACGAAAGAGACCACATCGCTTTTACACATCTCCTCTGGAAAAAGACCCTCGAAAAATAAAGCGCGATCGTTGACCGAACAAAGAGTGAGACTTAAATTGAATTACTACCCGTCGAACAACAAGGACACACGCAACGGAGCTTGCAGAGTTTGTATGCAAGAGGGACACTAGGCAAAAGAATGCCCATGAGCGCCCTGAGAGCTCTCGGGGCAATGAAATCTCCGCATTCCCTGGTTCGTGATATCCGTGACACCACAGTTTGGGCAAGCCGGGGAGATGTCGAGATATATTCTGCTGGGGTCATGGACATGTAGGAATTGCGGGGAATGAGTGCCCCGATGAGGGTGCCAAAGAATCCGAGAGGACTCGGCGACCAGACCAGCATTTTGCTCTTCTTCACACAGATTTCATGGCAGGAGTACAGGCTGACCTCCGGGCGGCAGGGAAAAGATGGGAGGGGGACGGGGGCTTCGAAGAGAACTTAAAGTTGCGTGCCATTGCGTCGTGACTGTTGCCATGGACCTACCGCCCAATGCCGCGTCATCTTCAGGTTGCTTTCCATCGTCTCTGAATTGGACACACTCGCGACACGCACCGCCATTTGATGGAGCGCTCGCCTGAGCTTTATTGCGATGACTGCGTTGTACCCCAGACTGTTCGGCACATTCTTGTTAGATGTCCCAGTCTGGGTGATCTTCGCGTACGTTACCTGTATCGGTACTGGGACAAGCGGCGTCGCTATTGCTTGTCCCTTGTACTCGAGACGGGTTCGTGCGCACAGTCTTGTGGACTATAAGAAGTTTTGGAGGAAGTTGGCATCTTCCACTTTATTTGACTGTTTTTATCTGTTTGTTTCTTGTAGATCTCATGCTCCTGTACCCAGAAGAGGCGGGCCTATTCGCGACGCCGGAAAGCGGTTCTTTCTTGCCTTTTTGCTTTGTTTTCTGTTGTTGTTATTAGCCACGTGCGAGTCTCGTCGCGAGCAACTCTATATCTCACTATGTCGGTCGGCACCCTTTTTGCTTTTTTTAAATTTTTTTTATAAGATTGTAACTATTCGGCCGATTCTAATGAAATTTGAAACACTTCTGTTGTTTTACATTTTCTTCCGAGTGATAGAATTATCAAACTCCTCCCAAGATTAGTCGGGGAATTATTTGGCTGTAAAATCATAACTATCCGGTCGATTCTTACGAAATTTGAAACCCCTATGTTGTTTTGCATTTTCTTTTGAATTCTATGATTGCTAACGTCCTCCCAAGGTTAGCCTTGGAATTATTTTGTTTTTTCAATAACATCATAATTATTCAGCTGATTCTAACGAAATTTGAAACCTTTATATTGTTTTACATTCCCCTTTGAATAATATAACTGCTAAAGTCTTCCCGAGGTTAGCTCTGTAATTATTTTGTTTTAGAAATAATATCATAACTATTCAGCCGATTCTACCAAATTTGAAACTCTTATGTTGTTTTTCCTTCTCTTCCGAACGATAGAATTGTTAAAGTCCCCTCAAGGTTGTCTAGGAATTATTGAAAGTTTTGAACGTCGTAAGGTCATAAATCAGAATAAGTTAGCACGCGACCTTTTGGTCAGCAGACCTTGTTTTTTTAGTCTTTGTCCTTTATTATCCCTTGTTATTTGTTTTTTTAATATAGACTACTAGTAGGCTGTGTTGCGTACGGCGACTTATGCCCAAGTAGGCACTCGCCAGATGTGCTCTCAAAATAAAAAAAATAAAAAGCCTACGAGCAAGAAATTTTCTCCGGTGAAGAAGGAGCCGAAGAATGCGTAGAGGTAATAAATTTCCACCAAGATACTAAGGGGGGATTGATCACCCTTCTGGCTTTCTCTGCAGGTGAGGCCATGACAGGCTTGGGAGATACAGTGGCTAACATTTCATTACTGTCAAAAAGATTATGTCCCCACCCACCTTTAAGGTAGGTGGGGATAATCCTGAAGGGCTTTATAGGCAGGGGCCAAGTTAACCTGGGAGAAGTCACCACATCGACAAGACTAGGAATAGAAGAGTTGGTATTTATCACCCACGTAGTTCCGTGAGGTCCACTTGACAATAGTATTAGAACTATCATTTTTTTACATCCCACAGTGTTGTGGTACATTCAGTGACAGGCAGACTAGAATTTCCGTAAGGAGTTAATTTTCAAGGGTGACCTCCCTGTGAAGGAACGAGTGCCGCGGCTGCCGATATGATTTTGATGGGTCAGGAGGTAGTGGCAAAGCTGCATGTAAATAAAAAAATGGTTCCTCAGGCCTGGTGAAACGTTTCTGATCCAGATAAAAGCCCAAGTCGGAGAAATACTGGAAGAATATTGCGAAGAGATTGGAATAAATCCCGGATACGGTGTGGAAGGAATTTTGTGTAGAGCAATTGTTAATCGGAATTCCCGCAGTGTAATGGTCAAAAAAGGAGACGTCCTTGCATTGATTACCGATGCAGAGGTCGTCGGTTCAGTGGTAAGCAAAGAATTCCGACCCTGCGTGCTACCGAGAATAACTCAATGGAAGGTAGTTGGGATTCGCAAGTTATACCAAGTTCGGGAAGCCACAAAAGATCACCAAAAGTAATGCCAAACTACGAAGAATGGTCTTTGGAGGAAAGAAAGATTGTGGATCGGTGGTTGTTCTATTCTAGTGATGTTTTCTTCTTAAAAGGAAGAGCCACTTGATTACAATAAATCGAAGAGACTCTCCTAGTTATAATTACTGCAGAGGGACAAAGTTCGGTGGTAGTCCTGAAGAAACTTCCAGAAAGATTTGTGTAGGAAGTTCATTTGGCTTTGAATAGGATTGATCATGGACCAACAGAACTGACCACTGACCAGCATTTATAAAATGTATATAATATTTCAAATTTATTCGTTCACAACAGAAGAATCACAAGACGAAGACAGGAGAAGAAGAAGAATAAGATGAAGATGAAGAAAAGAAGAAGAAGAAACAGATAGAAGCAGTAAGGAGAAAAGAAACAGAAATGAATCAGACATGGTTGTTGGGTTGTTGTGGTTGAGGGAGTAGAAGGTAAGAAGACGAGGGTGTGCTTCAAGTTAAAGAGGATAAAGACTGAGTGTTAAGAGCAGGGGGAAGGCTAATGGGAGAATGGTTAAGTCGTGTGAAATGGGGCCGGGTGGAATCGACGGTGGGGGCTGGGACAGAAGGATACAATGCCATACGGTGGAGTCACGGGGGTATGTAGTCCTCGGCAGAATAGCCTGGGCGCGCGGTCATGCGGTTCAGGGGAAAAAGGGGTATTGCGGTCAAGGGGAGGCGGTGAACTGTATGTATTGGATCCGGGATAGCGCGCTAAGGGATAAATGGTGGCTGTTGGCCGGGAAATTACGTATACCTGAAGCTTCGTGGAGTCACAAAGAGTCACAAGAGTAGTACCTCAAAGGACATTGCTGACCATAGCGAGGAAGCACTATTTTGGGAAAGCCTTAACATAGCACAGGACAGTGAAGGTTCTCCCCTCCCACCTCTCCCACCCGATTTGCTGGTACAGAAAGCGGGAAAGATACCTGATTGTGATGTGAAAAAGGACACAATCAGAAAATTTTAATAGAATGGCTGAAACCTATTTAACTTCTCTCCTAATCACTGGACCCTACGTTCTCTACATATTCATGGGTTAGTCCAGTCTAGATTTAAATTTTTCTATAGATGAACTATTCAACACCTCGACTGGAAGATGATACCATGTAGCGCAGATCTTATACGAGAAGTAGTTCCCGTAAATACTAGTCTGGAATGGGGGCAAATCAAACTTGTAACCAGGGTTACGAGTCGGATCTGTGTTCAACGTGAACATCCTTCTGTAGTCCACGTTTTCAACACCCTTTAAAATCTTAAAGACTATTAATTGGCCTTGTAATTGGCGGGTCTCACGGAAAGTAAGGCCCTAATTCTTCAAGCCGGCGCTGAAGGAAAAGGGAGGGAAGGATACATTCGGCACAGCTACGAAGGTACACCACTAATTATGCTTAATCTAAAATCAGTCAATGATGCTTACTTTTTTATCTTATTTTTAGGCCTTAGCTCAATCCGTTAATCCCTTTTAATATTTATTAAGAATCTCTCGAATTTAAATTATTTGTGTACGCGCTTTAGTATCCAAACCTGTGTCTGCATTAAAATCACGTGTAGGTACACAAAAATCGTACATTCTTGTGAGCGCATCAGGAATTCAAACTTGCCCCACCACTATTAGCCGTTCGTTATGAGGAGTTCGTCGCGATCGCCGTCGCGTCCTAGGAGACGGCCTCTAGACAACAATTACAGCAAGAACAATAATCATAAAAATAACAAAAAAAATCCCCTCGCTCTCCAGAGCTCCCTTAGAAATCTCATCAACAGGGTACTCGTAGTATATACCTTCTTCACATCCTCACCTGCCATAACATCACCCTTCTCCTTACAAATCACATATAAACCTGTATAGCTCATATGTCATCGCTGATCTTTGTTTCTTATAATAATAATAACGATAATATTAACTTTAAGATGCTCTAATATTTATAATTCCTTTCCCTTGATACAAAATACTCCCTTTGAGCCAGCAGTGACCCTACTTACCTCTAAATGCGCTCGAATATCCGTTTCTGGGTAGTGTTTGGTGTATGCTGGGTCAGCGAATTCGCCAGCGAAACAATCGAAAATATTCATAAGACTAGTAACCAGATTAAGGTCGGTGGTAGGTGATACATCCTTCTGAACATAGTAATCTGTCCTCTCGAGCTTTAGCCAATGTAGATTACGTCTCACGAACGTGAGTAGCGGAGGCACGAACCGGTGAAAGAGCGCGGTCAGGACGGCCTTGTGGTGCTGCGTCAGCGTCTTCGGAAGTTTGAGAAGCCACGTCTCTACGAGAGGACGCCAGCCCATTTCCATCGGCTCCAAATAAACCATTCCGCAGCGAGAAACCTGTTTTTAAAGAGTCTTGAAGCCTTTATAGAGGCCTAATACAGGACTAAAAGGACCATTCACTTATGTGTGACCTGTTATTTAAAGAGACTTGAAGGCCTTGGCGTTATATAGACCTAATATGGGAATAGAAAAGTTATTTTCTCGTGCAGGACCTGTTTGAATAGATGTAAGACGCTAGTGTTATAGAGACCCTATACAAGAGGCTTGTTATTTAAGAGACTTGAAAGAGCTCGCGTTATCGTGGCCTAATAAGGGAATAAATGCAGGTAAATTTTTGAGGGAAATGATTTTAAAGAGGCCTAATACAGTAATATTTAAGATAATTGAATTATGTCTGGCTTGTTTTATAAAGATAAATGAGCTCCCTCTCGTTAGAGAATCTTTATACGGAAAAAGATAGGTCATTTACTTGCCTGTTATTTAAAGAGACTTGAAGTCTTTCGCCTTATAAAGGCCTATAAGGTTAGTTACTTATAGAGTAACCTGTTTTGGAGTTTTTTTTACAGAGGCTTGAAGCTCCTCGCGTTACAGAGGACCGATTGCAAAAGCAAAAGACACATTCCATACGAGAGACCGGCTTTAATAAGACTCGAAGTCTCTCGTGTTATGAAGACCGAATATAGCCATGAAAAAAAGCAAACCACAAATTCAAATGCTGTTTAAAAGACAATTTCTGCCTCTTGCATTGCTAGGAATCAAAAGAGAAGAATAAAAGGCGCAAATACATTATGAGAAGCCTGTTTTAAAGAGACTCTAGAACATATTTCTGACGTCATTCAATTATCTATTTTCCTAATAAATGGCGTACTAGGTCATTCTATCCTTTCCTAAAGAGGCCCGAAATATTTTGTAACTGTAGGCAATTAGAGTAAATAACGGGTCAGTTTATAACGATACCTGACATTTGGTCAGATACAAGGCCTATTATAACAATAAATACAACACCATTCTGATGCCAAAGATTATTTGAAAAACAAATCTCTCCATTGAGGGACAAGTAGCAACAAATTTAAACAGTCCTCACCTTCTTTGTATTGTAAGAAGCCTAATGCAAGAATAAAAAAATATATACCATTATAAAGACCAAGCCATCGTATAATCGAGTACAAAATTTACTTATTTTCAATCGAAGACTACATTGAATTTGACACATTCATCCCTCCATTTTCTATAGAGTGTATATAGAAGAAAAAGTTAACAAATGGCCATAAGAAATAATAAAAATAGAAGAAAAACAAAGGTCGTAGGTTTATACATTACCAAGAAAAATAAGAAAAACGATTTTTGTATATTAAAATATTTTCAAAAATATGATGAATAGGTAAAGGAAATTTCCATAGTACAAAAAGGAATGCATTTAATATATTGTATGAAGATTCCATATGATAAAATCGTAAATTCAAGAACTCATACTAAAAACACGAAGAAAATAGAATATTGACTCGTGCAAAATAGGAGAAGGATCATTCATGCAATTGCTTAGGGAGCAAATACACTCGAAACTTAAAACAATACGATGTGTTGAAGCCTTTGTTTTCCTTTGCTTGGTTACATCGACAACCACAGTATCTCACCAGTTTCTTGCAAAATCCTAGTGTTCTTTTGTTCCTTTATGCTCAATTTTCTTCCATAAATCCGCCACAGCTCAAGGCTGCTTGTCTAGAACTTTCTCTTTAATGATCTTCCAGAGGTTCTCAATTGGGTTCAGGTCCAGGCTCTGAGCAGGGCACTTCATTACCTAGATATCTTGTTAGAAATAGTATTTTACTCGCGCGTTGTCCTGCATAAGTACCGCTGGCTGGTTCAGAGATACTTGAAGTGAAGGTATAACAAATTGTTGTACGAGGTTTAGATACAGATGCGCATTTACCGTTGCAATTATTCATACTAGCGGACCAACTCCTTCAGACGAAAACATCCCCCATACCATGTTGCTGCCTCCTCCATGCTTAGAAGACGTTTTAATACATTTAAGGTTATGAGAGTCACCTAAAGCGCATCTAACAGAGGGTCTGCCATCAGACCCAACTAAATTAAATTTACTTTAGTTGCACTAACTGAATTCTCTCTCACTCTTCTTCCCACCAATCAAACATGAGCTGGTTGCTGGAAAACGAGCTTTTAAACCAGATGCAATGATGCGACGGGACATCGTGAAACGAATCACTTATTTTCCACTGTTGATCTTAATTTTCGGGCAATTCGTGTTGCAGTCTCGAAGTGATCCTTCATAGAGAAGCACCTAATAACTCCGTCTTCCCGGACGGTGCTTTTGCAGGATAGGTTTTGTTTTCATTGTCTAACTTGAAAACGCGCAAAATCCCACTTTTGGAACTTCCCACCTCTCTTGAAATCCCAGAAAGAGTCATCTAGGAAGTCTTTGAGCAAACAATTCTTTGACGGAGCTGAGGAGTCACTTTCACGTGTGGTGGCATCTCTGGAGAGTGATTACGACAACAATGGCGGTCGTACAGTTCTTACGAGCTGAACAAAATTTTGATAGATGATTTTAAGAAACTTCTAGAATATTCCTGAAAAAATAGTTCCCTTTTTTTGCAAGTGTCAATATTTTATTTTATTTACTATAATTCCTTAAATATGAGATTGTATCATATGAAATCTTCCTAAACATATTAAATGCATGCATTTATGTAGCATATAAATTGAATTTACCTACTCATCGTACTTTTGAAAATATTTTAATAAATTCATAGAGGAAAACTGTTCTCTTAGTTTGTTGAGGAGTATATATATATATATATATATATATATATATATATATATATATATATATATATATTACCTTGGGCATAAGAAAATAATATTCAAATGATGTCTTCGCTACACTTCTCAGTTTGTTCTCTTTAGATGAAAGTTATTTCGCTTTATTATCCAGTTTAATGAATTATGTCTGTGTGGCATTATTAAATTATTCATGTATGATATCAATGAATTATGCCAGTATAGCAATAAAAGAAAGCAAAATGCCATAAATAGGAGTGAAAATAGAATTTTCGACGTGGCTAATTTTTGTTTGAGAAATATAAATGTCAAAGAGATTGGATTTCTATTTCCTTTATATATGTCGCGCTTCTGAATAGTATTTATGAGATAGTTATCTGCACTATTGATTTGCATATAAATTACTGAAAAGAACTTTAAATATTAATTTCCCTCGTAGTCCTTGACCAAATTAGACTGCACATTGCTCATAAGAGTAATGTTCGCTTTGGTAATTCTCAAATATGAAAGTTCTATAAGGAGATCTCCCTTGGAGTGAGATTCACTAAAAAGGGCATTAATTTTTGTGGAAGTTACTTCACTCATTAGAACTTTATGTTTTAATTGGCCATTCTAGAATGGAGAAATTTGCACACGACTCGCTTGGAGTAGTAGGCTTCGTTAAAAATATAAAATTGTGATTCACTTTATGTGCAAATTACAGTGCACTGAGTGGTAACCTTGTAGCAATCAATTTCCACCCTACCGTGGCTGGCGAAGCATTCTCCAGATGATTGACCTCAAAGATGATGGTGGTAGAATCGGAGAGACAGATGATCTCGCCGGAGTTTAGACAGAGTTTCTTGTTGTCGTCCAACAGAGAATTGATGTTCTCTATCCACACGCTATCCACGGGTCCGTCCAGGATTATCCACTTCCTGAACGAATGATGTGAGATGTTGAAAATTTTATTTCTAAAAAAGGGCTGAAAACCAACGAGTGCATTCCCCAAGAAAGTTCTGAACAGGATATTGTACAGTGAAACTATGTGAAAGCTACAAAACTCGAGACCAAATAAGAAAAACTTAAGAAACAAGGTTTTTCTTTGTTTCGTCAAGTAGTTCTGTAAGAACACATCTCTACCTACTGATTTAAACGATTCTTAGTTCAGTGGGTCCAAAGACTCTTCGAACAAGTTCGTACATGAGGAAAATGACAGACATACGAATACAAACTCCCTCACATTGGGATAAACAAAAATAATTATTGTCAACAGATAACCCCAATCTGCTTTAAGTTCATACTGTCAATATAATGTACTTTAAGTTCATTTAAGTTCGTACTTTTAAGTAAGTGTGCTTTAAGTTCGTATTTTTTATCACTTGTGTTTTAAGTTCGTACTTCAGAACACAAATGCTTTAAGTTTATATTTTTCGGCAGGTGCAGTAAGTACTTGATAGTAGAGCTTGTCCATCCTCCCTCCTGACCCCAGTAATTAGGGTTGACAAGATTTAACCATTTAACCCTTTTCACCTTTGCGCTTTTCTGTGTCGGTTTATCTATCTAGTCCTTGTCATTGGTACCCTCCTTTTTGTCGGATTATTCCTTAGACCTTGCCATCCTAATTAATTTGATTTTCAGTTTAACCTTTTATTCATTGTCATCTTTACCCTTTTCTTTGTCGGTATATACATTTATTCCTTGTCATGCTCCCCCTCTTTTATAGTTACTTTGCCCTTCGAGTCCTTGTCATCATTACTCTTTTATTTATCGGTTTATCCCGTTTTTTGTCATTTATCCCTTTACTTAGCGTAATCTTTAACCATTTCTTTGTATCTTTATCTTTGTTACTCTTTTTCAAATTTACCTTTATCTACATCAGTTTATCCATTTAGTCTTGGCCACTTTTATGCTCTTTCTTTGTCGTTTTAAGCCTTTAGTCCTTTTCATCTTGAAAAAATTGTCGGTTTATCCCTTTAGTATTTGTCATCATCACCATTTTTTAAAGGTTTATCCAATTAGTCCTCTTCAAGTTTTACCATTTGTATCTGTTTATCCTTTTAATCCTTGTAATATTTACCCTTTTTCTTCCTAGATTTATCCATTTAGATTTTTTCATATTTATTCTTTAATTTGTCGATTGATCTCTTTACTTCTTGTAATCTTTGTTGTTTTTGTCTATCCGTTTAGTCCTTGTGTTCTTAACCCTTTATTATTCGATTTATCTCTTATTGCTTGTCATTCTCACCCCTTTTCTTTATCATTTTATCCGTTTAGTCCTTGTCATCTTTATCTTTTTCATTTTCAGTTTATGCGATATTTACCGTCTCTTTTGTTGGTTTGTTCGTTTAGTGCTTTTCATCTTTACCATTTCCTTGTAGGTTTATCCCCTTCATCTTTGATAGTTTATGCTTGTTTCTATCGGCCTATCCGTTATTCCTTGTTATCTTTACCCTTTTTTTCATCGGTTTATCCATCCATCTAGTCCTTGATATCTTTTTAAAATATAGATTAATCCGTTTAGTACTTGTTATCTCTACTCATTTTCTCTGTCGTTTTATCGTTTTATTTATTATCATCTTTGCATTTTCTTTGTTCGTCTATTCCTTTCGTCCTTTTAATCACTTATCTTTCTATGTCGGTTAAGCGTTTTCGTCATTGTCATATTTAACACTTCCTTTTTCGGTTTATTTATTTAGTCCTTGTCACTAATACATTTTCTTTTTCCGGTCCATCCATTTAGTCCTTGTGAGCTTAACCCTTTCTTAACCCTTTCTATCTCGGTTAAGCGTTTTAGTCCTTGTCATATTTAACATTTCCTTTTTCGGTTTATATATTAAGTTCTTGTCATTAATACATTTTCCTTTTTTCGGGTCCATGCATTTAGTTCTTGTCATTTTACTTTTTCTTTGTCGGGTAATGATCTACTCCTTGTTATTATCACCATTATTCTTTTTGGGTTCAACACTTCAGCATTTCTTTGTCTGTTTATCCATTTCTTCTTTGTCATATTTACCTTTATATTTGTCGCTTTATCCTTTTATTTATTGTCATGCTGGCTATTTTCTTTATTGGTTTTTTAATTAGTCCTTGTCATCAAAACCCCCTCTTCTTTGATAGTCTATCTCTTTATTCCTCGTTATCCTGGCTCTTTTTCTTTTAGTTCTTGTCATATTTACCATTTTGTATGTTTATCAATTTAGTTTTATCATCTTTACCCTTTTTTATTTGCCGGTTATTCCATTGAGTCTTTGTCATAAAGTCCCCTATTTTATATGTTTATTCCTTTAGTCCTTCTCATCTTTACCCTCTTCTTTGTTTATCACTAGTCAATGTCATCATTACCATTTTTACAATTTTTCTTAGTAAATCAATCATTTTATTCTGCAGCATTTTACCTTTTTTTCTCTGTTTATCCCTTTATTTCTTGCAATCTATAAAGTTTATCAATTTAGTCTTTGTCATATTCACTCTTTCTTTATCGATTTATTCCTTTAATACTTGTTATATTTACTCTTTTTCTTTGCCGGTCTATCCCTTTATTCGTTGGGATCACCATCCGTTTTTTTCAGGTTTATTCCTTTAACTCTTGTCATCTTTACCGTTTTCTATGTAGGTTTATCGTTTTAGTCCTTGTAATCTTTACCTTTTCTATTTCGCTTTATCTCTCTAGTCAATGTCATACTCACAATTTGATTTATCGGTATATCACTTTAGTCATTCTCATATTTACATTTGGGGGGGGGGGTTATCAATTTAATCCTTATCATCATTGCCCCTTTCTTTGTCAGTTTATTAATTTAGCCCTTGTCATCTTTACCTTTTCTTTTTTGTTTAACCATCTAGTCCTTGACACTTTTTACAAATTTCTTTGTAGTCTTATGCCCTTATTATCATCATAACTCTTTTTCTTTATCGGTATATCCCTTTAGTCCTTGTCATCTTCAAACTTTCAATAATTGGTGTATGCCTTTATTTCTTGTCATCTTTACTGCTTTTATTTGTCGGTTTATCCTTTAGACCATGCTATCTCAATTATTTTGCTCTCTTTCATTTTATCATTTTATTCATTGTCATCTTTACCCTTTTCTTTGTCTGTTCATACTTTTATTCCTTGTCATTTTCAACATTTTCTTAGTTGGTTTATCCTTTGAGTCCTTTTCATCAATAGCTTCTAACTGTTTGTTATTTACTTTAGTTCTTGTCATCTTTATCTCTTTTCTTTGTCGGTTTATTACTTTAGTATTTGTCATCTCTGCCCTTTTATTAGTCGATTGATCCATTTATTTATTGTGATCCTTACCTTCACTTTATCAGTTTATTCCCTTTATCCTTGTCATCCTGACCATTTTTCTTTGTCGATTTTTCCATTTAGTGATTTTCATCGTTTCCCTATTTCTTTGGCGGTTTATTAAATTACTCCTTATCATCTTCATCCATTTTATTTATTGGTTATCCCTTAAGTCCTCATCTTATCTATTTTTGTCATTTTATCCATTTACTTCCTGCCCTCTTTAACCTTTTCATTTGTCAGATTATCGCTTAATTCCTTGTCACATTTACCCTTGTCGGTTTAACACTCTACTTTGTCATCTTTACCCATTTTATTTATCGGTTTATCCCTTTAGTCAATGTCATTTACACTTCTTTCTTTGTCGGTGTATCACTTTAGCCCTTGTCATCATTACACTCTTTTGTCGGTTTATCCCTTATTCCTTCTCAGCGTTTCCCAATTATATGTAGGTTTATCCTCTTAGTCATTCTCATACTCACATTTTATTGGTCGTTTTATCCCTTTAGTTCTTAATATCTTTACATTTTTATTTGTCGGTTTATCACTTTAGTCCTTATCAGCAATTTATGTTTGATGGTCGATATATCCCTTTAATCTTTGTCATCTTAATCGTTGAAATCTTTACTCTTTTCTTTATCGGTTTATCGCTTTAGTACTTCTAATTCTCACCCCCTTTTATTGGTTTATCCCTTTAGTCCTTTTCATTTTTTCTATTTTTCTTTGTCTGTTTAGCCCTTTAGTACTTTTCATATATGCCCGGTTATTTTTCGATGTATCCCTTTATACCTCTCATCTTTATCTTTTTCCATTTAGTCCTTGTCGTCCTTATCCATTTGTCATTGTCATCCTGACCCTTTTTCTTTGTCGGTTTATCCATTTAGTGATTGTTATTTTTACCCGAATGGGAAGGGAAATCCATTCCCCTACGGAAGCATATTCCGTACAGTGGATCCCGACCTGATCCTCATTTCCGAACACGGTGTAAACACAGAAACTAACACATTAAAAATACCAAACTGCACTGTGATCATAAAAAACATACACAGGATCGATATAAAGGCGCAGCCATCGCAATCCGAAAAAACATCACATA
Source organism: Ceratothoa steindachneri (assembly GCA_963969495.1). Lineage (NCBI taxonomy): Eukaryota > Metazoa > Arthropoda > Malacostraca > Isopoda > Cymothoidae > Ceratothoa > Ceratothoa steindachneri. The sequence goes on along the minus strand of OZ018323.1, from coordinate 62,424,496 downwards.
CAAGACCCTACCAGCCTTAGAAGAATCATTTGTGGCTGTTGAAATCCCAACCTTGGCGCAAGCCTAACCATGGCAGCTGCTTATCAGCCACACCGTCGAAACTACCTGCCGATTCTCAACTTCTACACCCTATTCGGCCGCGGGAAAATGGCATCGCTGGGCGGGGACCAAAACACCAGATGCAGAGCGTCTGGTTACGGTCGCACCGACCAAAAAGGAAGTAATCTGGAACTACTTCTCCAAAGAGAAAGACTCCAGAGAGTGGGGTCGGATTTCCCGACCTTCTTAACACATCGTTCGGCAACTAAACCAGACATAGTGTTAGCGAGCGCGACTTTCCCTTTAACATCAGCAATGAGCCCGGACCTGTGGTACAGAGCGATAATATCCCGATACATAATCACAACAATCTCGCTTGCACCAATACTCAATCCGGTCTCACTTAGGAAAGGCTATGCGAAAGATAACTGGGAGTTATATAGAGAAATATTTAGCGAATACCAACCAGCTGGCCTGAGAAAAGCTAATCTCGAAGAGATAGATGAGGAGATAAACACCATCACTAATCTCCTCATTCAAGCCGACGAGAGATGCGTCTTCAGGATCTCTTATAAAATGCTCTCACAACCTAGGTGACCGAACGAGATGAGGGAAATCACCCGCGAATATAGAGAAATCTATGAGGAGATCGGCAGCGCATGCCCAAATCGAGAAAGCACAGCCAGAATTCGACAACTAAGCGAGAAGTTAAAACACACATTCACAGAGAACAGAAAGAAATCTGGAATGACATCATTGGTAGGCTGGACAGGGAGGGAAATCCAGTAAGTTTTTGCAACAGCATCCGAAGACTTAGAGGATTCCCCACCAAAACCAGAACACAAATAAAAGACAAAGAAGATATCATTGAGGATCCAGAGTCTCTTGAAATAAGATTTAGAACACACTGGCAAAATATTTTCGCTATAACCCCTAAGGAGAACGAAGACTTCAACCAGGACTTCGAAGCCTAACTGCTCGATGACTTCAGCACAGTGATACATAGAACCTACCCGCAAGTATCTCAGGAAAGGAAGATGGTTAACTACGGGTTCCCAATTACCTTTGAAGAGACAATGAACACATAAGGTCCTTCAAGCAAAGGGCACCCGGCTGGTGTGAGATCACGAAAAACAACCTCGTGAATGCCCCAAGGCAAATTATTCAGGGGACTGGTAAGTACCATAAATGCCATTCTGAATACAGGCTACTCTCCTGACGGGTACAAGATAGCAAAAATCATCTTCATCCCAAAAGGAAAAGCCTCCTCCCCCAGACCAGGTGGCTAACTATCGCCCGATCTCTCTTCTGGAGATGCATGGCAAGATCTTCGAAAATATTATAGCTAATAGGCTACAAGCTCAACTGAGCGATTTAGAAGCGCATAACCCCCAACAACACGGGGTCCGTTCAAAAAGGTACACCAAAACGGCCCTGGCGCTCCTAAAAAAAAAAGTAGCATATTGCATAGCGAATGGGTGTTATGTAGACATTGTGATGAGGGACGTGCAAAAGGCCTTTGATAAAGTCTGGCTGGAAGAACTTCAGTACAAGATCATGAACCTCCAGCTAGACCCAATCCTGGAAAGGATCCTTTGTGACTTTGTCATGGACAAAAAGGGAGGGCTCATGATTGAAAGATACAAAGGATCTTAGTTCGAATTCAAGGTAGGCGTTCCCTAGGGAAGCTGCCTGAACCCATTGCTCTACTTGGTCTTCACCATCGATCTCTCAACTCCGGTGCACAGGGACACGATGTATTTGCAATTCTCAGATGATATTACTCAGATCTTCCCGTGCCCGGAGAAGAAAGCAAGGGCACAAGCAACGCGCACAATAGCGGAAATCAACGACAAAAAAATCGATACGAGAGACGATGAAAGATTAGAACAAACAGGGAGAAGTTCAAAATCGCCCTACTAAGCCGCAGGTCGACGTGGCCCATCATTATTAAAGGTAGGAGATAGGGCTACTCCGCCAAAGGCACTGTCCTGGGCCTGAAGATCTCCGACCACGGATACTCGAGACACTACACGGAGAGGCGGAACCTGGCAAGAGAGAAATCTCCAAGCTATTCAGGTTTACAGATATTAGCTCGGCCAACATTAAGAAAATGTATCTGATGTACGTCCGGGCTAACTTATCTACCCCGCAGTAGTGACTCATGCGGCTAATAATCAGCAAAGCCAGAAGGCGTGACTACCATTGGCAAAGGGATTTTCATAACAGGAAGATACTAGACCCTATCAATATATTCACCCAAGAACTGTGAAGAAAGGTCTGGTCTACCCTGACCAATGTTGTCATTCCGGAACTACAGGGGACAGTTGGCAGATTAAACATACCTGCAAGGCTACGGGAGAAAGTCTCCAGTCGTAGCCAGTTTCCAAGCACTAAGATATGCTCTCAAGAGAACATTACTTCACTATACACAGAACAGAAACACTAGAAACTAACTCAGTACAACCCGAAACCAACAGAAAGAAAATAAATAACAATACACTAAAACACCACAAGGTAAATTGCTGAGACAAAAGCTATCAAAGGCTTGAATGGTCAAAGAATTTAACTAAAAAGTAACTACACAAAATATGAACACAAACAATAATAAGAATACGTTAACAACACATAAAGAGACACAAACATTGAAAAACAACTTACCAAAAAATAAGAAAAAAGGAAAAATCTAAAGAAAAACATAGGGCGATGCCCTCCCTACTAGGAAAGAATGCATCTCCCGCTTTTAAATTTTCACTCACTATTTTCTACCATTATCCACTTATCTTCTAAAATTGAATACACCATCATCATTCCATTTCTGTTCATTCCCTGAAGATGACTGACTACGGTCGAAACCGGTCTCGGAATAAAATATGTCTTTTACGAATGTTTGTTTTTTTGCCAACAAGACTCAGAATTTTTTTTTAAGAAAAATAAAGATAATATGAGTTAAAATCAATAACGCTCCCACTACTGTGGACTTCAACAGTATATATATATATATATATATATATATATATATATATATATATATATATACACTTGTAATTGATTTGTTCTTTGGAAATCTGATATGTAAGATGAATATGAAGACCCAGGTGATTACACTCATCATTTATTGGCCGTACGTTTGGGACCTTCACTAGGACTATCTTCAGCGACTGTGTCGACTAATATTAATATTTGATATTCAAGTCAGTTTATGTCATAACTCCACTTCTTTTAAATTATTTTTCAAAATTACACTGGATAGTATTAATTAATTCTATATATTTTTATTTGTGTTTTTACTTTAATCTCAATAATTGTCAATTTTATTATTTTGACTTCTCTTCATCTGCTTTTTTAGCCATTATTGAATGCATTCTTTTAACTGTTATCGTTAATATTCCTTCCCCTTCTCATTAGTCGATACAGTCGCTGAAGATGGTCCTAGTGAAGGTTCGAAACGTCCGGCCAATAAATGATTAATGTAATCACCTGGGTCTTCATATTCATACTATATATATATATATATATATATATATATATATATATATATATATATATATATATATATATATATATATATATATATATATATATGACCGATATAGAAGGCTAATTAGAGCGACCTTGAAGGCCAACACAGGTCACCATTGGGTGGGGTAATTTGACCCTTAGTGTAATATAAGATACTCAGATTTGTCAAAAGTGGTGCCACCGGGTTGTTAGGTTAGGGTAGGTTCGAATTTTTGCTCTTTCGAGGTTTGAGTGCACAAGTTGCAATCAAAACATTAGCATTGCCCGTGAAATTATTAAGGATTGCCAGACCAATTTTGTGACTACAATATAAAAAAAAACGTGATAATACCTATTATCAGCATTCCCATAACTCGAATAATTTAGATATTTAGTTAAAATTCGGGCCCATCTGCTCGAGGCGTGCTTTAAAGTCTGTGGCTGCCACCCACGTACTCATGTTTGCCGGCCCGCCCAACCACTTGCTCGCCCTGCCGCACTACTGTAATATGAATATCGTTATATGTCAGTCTTTTATGATACACTACTCTATTATTCAAAATTATAATAAACCTTATATTTTATACCTGCCAACATTTAATTGCCAAATTTAACTCGAACAGAGAATTTAATTTATCCAGGATAGTTTTTTTTAGCCCGGACAACGCCAGTTATCTTTGCAGCGCTTACTAAAATGCTATCAAATTTAAAGAACAAAAAACATACGAAATAGAGGTAAAGAACTAAATTTAACTTAACCTAACTCAGCGAAGATTAAAAGAGGACTTAATTCAGGTATTTAAAATTGTTAAAGGCATAGACAATATAGATTGCAATAAATATTTCACCATCGACTAGTCAAATTACAAGAAAAGAAACAGTTGTAAAATTATAGGTAAACATTGAAATCGCACGATTCTAAGAATTTAACTTTTAGCCAAATCTTCACCCTTTGGAGTGGGCTTCTTTGTAACGTAATGCATTACAGCACCGTAGATCCTGTCAAACGTCTTAGAGATAAAACTTTTAATCTAAACGACGATTAACAGCGTTCACCAGGGAATAAACTCCTTGCCTTCAGGTGACAGATTCACCAACTTTGCCCGGAATATCCTTATCTCAGGTCACCTAGTATGGACTGCAAGTTCTTTTGTGACCTGCATATCAATTTAACTCAATGTAACTGCCTGCTGAAGTTCTCTCTAGCGTAGAACAAGCCAGGTAGAGTTCTATCTGAAGCAGAAGTTCAGCGCAGAAATGACCTATAAATCCTGTAGCTATCCCTGGACTTGAACTGATGTAATATTACTGTGGTTCGGTGTCCAAGAGAACTTACCCAGTAATCTTGTAGCTTTGAGTTTCCTACAACTGAACTAGTAATCTTGTAGTTCTACATGACCTGCAAATAACTTAGTAATGCTAGATTTAGGTCACCGTGTCCTAGAACTGACCTGTCTGGCGAGGAAGAGGTGGAGTACTTGCGAAACGTGACTGCCAGTACCCCATCGGACCATTCGTGAGAGATAGGATCGAACTGGCCATACAGCTGACCAGGACTGATCGACTTTGGGTTGATCACCGTCATCTGAACCTTATTCTCGCCTTCACCCTGCAAAATTATTAGTAGTGGTGGTACCTGGATTAGTAGTAGTGGCACCCGTATTAGTCGTGGTGGCGCCTATATTAATAATAGTGGTACCGGTATTAGTAGTATTCGACCCCGTATTAATACGCCCATTTCCTACTATGAACCTTTGTCTATTTTTCTATTGTGTACTTTTGTCAGTTTTTCTTGAAGGCAATTTCGTCCATTTCTATATATATGAAAAAACTTGCCTATTTTTTTAATTTTAAAACTTTGTCCATTTTTCTGTTATGAACGTTTGACTATTTCAATCTTTTTAAGTTTCATTCAAATTTTATTTTGAACTTTTATCCATGTTTTCACAATGTTTATATATATATATATATATATAATTAGGTAAGAGGTCATGTTGGATACATGTAAAGGATGAAGCCTACATCATTGGCAGCGTTATTAACTTTAACCTGTATTTCCTGTATCCTTCTAACCTGTTTTTGGACCTGGTCTATGAGGCGAGAAAGAACACTCACAAAAGATATATTTTATTTACAGATGTTTTACGGCCGTGGTAGGCCATCTTCCGGGAATGAGCATATTGAGGTGCTCAAATTATAGTATAGTGTTGAAATATGAAATAAGTGTAGGGATGGTTTGTTGAGGAGATATGTGTGTAGTTTCTAGGTGACTGGGTGGTCCTTTCCATTCTTTATCCTGTCATTTTCTACTACATTTCGACTAGCCTTTTCCACTCTCTATCTAAACACTCGATGCTATATTTGTTTTAACTCTTTTTATTTAACGTTCATTTACTGCGTCTGCATTCTTTCTTTCCCTTATTACCTGCAAGCTTACACAAACAGTGAAACTGTATTTATTCCTATCCTTTTTCTCCTGTTAGAAAATTGAAGTTTAATCACAATTCCCTCTCTTATTCTCAGTTTATCCTCCCAACTATTTTATGGGATGCTACACTCTATATAAAGTTTGCGTGAACATAAGCATTACCAACTAACTAATCACAGAGAAGGAAAATTTCTAGGTGCAAATTAACGTTAACTGGTTTTGGCGCGAAAATAAGCGCTACAAAATGGGACAATCTGAAGGTCAGATGTCAGTAGTCCAGCTACAGGGCCTACAAAGGAATCGGAATAAGCCTAGACATCTTTCTGGACAGAAATGTTGTCCAGCGAATAGGCCCCGACTCTCCCACCTTTGTCAGAGGAGGGAGTGCCACAAAACCAGACATATGTCTGGCTAATCGTCAGCTGCCATTTAATTACTACATAGAGTCAGTCCAGGTAACATGTAGTGACCATATAGGTATCCGGCTTACCATCGACAGGAACTCTATACAAGTCCCAGTTGTTGCTAGAAAGAGCTACCTAAATTAGACTGGGCACGGTACACACGCCTCCTCGAGGCCTACCATCCGCCAAACTTGGATGAGGTAATTATCGAGGAGATCGACGAGGCATTCGACGACCTCAACAACCATCTTATTAACGTAGATAGAGCTTGTATCCGCAAATCCGAGTATAGGACCATCTCAACCTACAGATGGACAGAATATATGAAGAATTTATACCGTAAGCTGAAGATATTATACGAAATCAACATCAGAAATGCATCAATTGACTCATTGCAGCGAAGTAAAGAGAGTAAAGAAGAGTTCAACCAGTTGATCCTCGAACGAAAGTGGAGACGATGAGACGATGCAATCGATAGTCTTGATCACGAGACATCTCCCAAAGATATGTGGAATAAAATCAGACGTCTCAAAGGATCGACTGGGAAGAAGAAGAAGATCGAAATACTAAAAGAAGATGAAAACCTAGAAACAGAAGAAGGAAAATTAAAGAAATATTCCGAAGTTATTAGAAAAGATTCTTTACGATAACTGAAGAGGAAAACGAAGATTACGATATAGAGTTAGAAAGCTCAACGAACAAATACATAGGACGCACCATCACCCCCAGGTGGATAGAGAGCACGACGGAGAGGCCGAAATTACCAAAGAGGAACTACTCGGCGTGCTCCCTACATTGCACCAGAAAGCCCCAGGACAAACGGGGCTTACAAAGTTAACCTTTGAAAAGGCATCAGCCAATGTCATCGAGGGAAAGAGAAGGATTTTTAACACCTGTTTGAATACGGGATACTTCCCAGATAAATATTAAATGGCAAAAATGATTTTTTCCTGGACTTTGGTGGGAAGCTCTTCGAGAAGATCCTCAACCGAACACTGGTGTCTCACCTGGAGGAGAACTCCCTTTACAACCCGTACCAGTTTGATTTTCGTACAAAGCGAAGTACGGAGATGGCGATATATGTCATCACGGAAAAGCTAGCTCAAGCCAAACGGGAGAGGAGTTACGTGGACATTGTTTGTCGGGATGTATCAAAGGTGTGTGATAAAGTGTGGCAACGGGGAATGCAGTACAAGATCTTACGGCTAGGCCTAAGTGAAAACTTAAAATGAACTTTCTGTGACTATGTAATGGGGATGACGATGTACGTCAGCTTAGTGTACACGGAGGGACCGAAGTTTCCGCTCAGTGCTGGCATCTAGCAGATGAGGTGTCTATCCCCCACTCTCTACTCTATTTACACCGCAGATGTCCCAGCCCCTGCGAACCCTACTTGCATCAATATTCAATTCGTCCATGATTTCAGCCAGAAAATCACTTGTACTTAGAGAAATGAGCCTATACAATCTCGCATGACCGCGGCAAAAATCGAAAGATTAAACATCTACGCGGCTCAATGGAAGATTCAAACGAACCAAGAAAAGTTCAAAGTAGTCTCCATTGTCAGAAGACTACTATCTGATGTCAGGGCATGGGATAGACGCTATACCTACACCACGGAGTGCAATGTACTTGGAATGAAGATTACTTCATCTGGGTATAAGAAGCACGTCGCATATAGAATCTATAAGGCCCTAGCTGCAGTCAGGACTCTCTATATGTTCAGAAATCTCCGTGAAACACCAATAAAAATATATATAATAATACACTTGAAAGATTTACGTTGCTGTACCGAGCTTACGCACTCTCTTGTCTGTCGAGGACACAGAAGAAGAAACTACAAGTGGTGCAGAACAAATGCGTGTACCTAATCACCGGTACACGTAGGCGAGATTAAAGACGCCAAGAACAGCTGCACCAGGAGGCGGGGTTCAGTCCCATTAACGTTGTCATCGAAGAACGGACAAGGAATTTGCAAGTGCTGGTGAATCGTGAATTGAATGACGAAATCATTCAAATGATTGACCAGAACAGAAGAGCTATAAGTCGCGCCAGATTTCCGAGTTCCGCTAGCCTGTTGGCTCGCAGAAGCCAAGTGCCGTTCTACGCATGAAAAGAATTGTATTTTACCAAAGATAATGACAAAAACCAATTAAGAGAACAATACCCGAACACAGGAAAATCACCAACTATTTACTAAAAATATCACCTATACCGATCAAGACTTCAAGAAGGAAGAAACAAACGACACAAAAAGTACACTCACTGCAAAATAAGCAAAAACAAAGAAACTAAGCACAAAACCTAAAGAAACTTATAACAACAACAGCTAATGCACACAACATACCAAAGAACATTAATTTTATTAAAGACAAATGGCTTGAACGCTATAATAATAAAAAATCTAACGAAAACAATAAAGGAAACACGACAAAAAATATTGAAAGTGATAGGCCTAATCACCAGGCTCTTGCACCTCTTTTCAAATCTCCCACACTACTTTCTCTTTTCACCACTTGTCTATTTTCGTCTATCTACCCACACACCCGTTTGTCCCTTATACCCACCTACTCACTTACACCAATTCACAATCACAGACAAGGAAAATTGAAGTGCAAAATAATATTAGCTGGCATTAGCTGTGCGTTAATCGTCGGTTTCTAGTCTTGGATAATGACGATTTTAAAAAATTCACAAAGTTTTGATACTTATATTTATTTCTGAAATTCACCATTTTGTTTTTTGAATTATAAACGAATTATTAGAGATAAATTTGATAAAAAAACATAAGTCATAACCAAACTATTATAAATTTATTATTCAAATGCTAAAAAAAAATCCCCTTCTTAAATTATAGTTAGTGAAGTGATGGTGATGATGATGATGATGATGATAAATATAGTGAATCTGAACTTACGGAAAAAACTTTATTGAATGAGATAACATAACTCTATCTGAGATCAGAAAATGTGTTTCTTCCTTTAGAACCCAATCAAGGGCTGTATATGAACTGGAATGAGGACATATTGATCATTTATTTGAATAAAGGCATATTGATTTTTTTATTTTTTTACATTATCCTTTGTCGGAAGCAATCAGCAAGCAAATTTTGGAGTAACTATTTTATTTTTTAATCATAGCAATACTATTATAGTTATACTGATAAACCTTTCAAAGATAATGAATAATCTATATAAGTTTTATACGAATTTTTCATTTATATCCAATTATATTAGACTGAGTTATTTAAGTTTGAATTTAGTCAAGTTTTTACTGGGCCACTCGATATAGTCTCGTTTTAATAAAAAAAACTTCTTATAAAAAGTCTTTTCCTCAGTATTTTAAAGTTCCTTACTGTCTTACGTTATATAATTTAAAAGACCGAGCACAGAAATTGTTTATTATTCCGTCTTAGTTAAGGGATGGGCAATAATTGCTAGGAGAATGACTACAACAGAGGATAAGAGAAAAATATTCGAAGAAATAAGAACAGAAACAATAAAGACAACAGCAAAACAATAATATCAATAAAAAAGATCTTGGAACGGGAAGCCCCCAAGCAGAATTCACCCCTGAATTCAATTCGCAGACAACACCCACAAACATAATATTCGAACTGAAACCATATCCACGACCATAACTGGTACACTTTCCCTCCACAGGAGATGAGTACACACCCAACAGAGCCAAAGCAATAGCACAAGAAATCAAAATGTGAACGAACCCTTTCGCTCATCAGGGATAGTGCCCTGGCCAGGGTGCGCAGCGCCATCGTCTTGCCCCCGATGGGATTTCCAATGAGCATGAAGCCGTGGCGTACCAGCATGGTCTCATAAACCTGCTGGATCTTCCCCAGAAAGTAGGGATTAGGCCTCAAATTGGATTCGGCGCAAGCCTGAAACGATACGCCCAGTCAATGCTTTCGTTAGGATTAAATGGTTAATAAGTGGTTACTAGTGTTGGAAATAGTAAGCGGGAAGAAAATAAAAGGAGGAAAGGAAAGAATGTAATATCAAGAATGAAAAGGACTACTGTAAACAAGAAGCTCAACGACCTTAAGGAGCTTAATTTCCTCCCCCTTTTAATGGTAGTTTTAAACTATATAGGTGATCATTTAAGCTATTGGCCCTAAGTTTATAAATGGGCGTTCGGATGGATATGAAATATGGAGATCTCTGCCAACAAAGATAATGCCAGGGAAAACCCTTGACCCTCATAATTAAAACAAGTAATTTGGACTAAGAGCTTAAGGCCCCGTGTGTGTTAACGTAATCGTAACTAACAAGTGTAAACTCAAGTTAACTTATCCTAACCTAACCTAACCTAACCTAACCTAACCTAAACCAAACTAAATTAAACTAAACTAAACTAACTTAACCAAATCTAAACTAACCTAAGTTAAAATAACATAATAAAAAAATAATAGCCTCACTTCTTTTAAAGCCTTCATCAAAAATGTGTAATCAGGTTCGGGCAAGATAACATCTTTGAACAGATCTGAAATGATGCCCTGAAAATTGAAAAAAATCAGAATATAAAATCAAATCAATTATTTGTGACCAACAAATAGGTAAATCTAGGGGCGCCTCAGATACCATTAGCTAAATCATCTATAATAGACATATATTTTTGTTCCAAGTCATTAAGGTTTCGTTCTCTTTATTCCATTTTATCAGCCAAATATTTTTTAACAAAATCTGCCTTCCAAAAATTCCGAGTGAGTTTTCATATGTGAATCGTTTAGCGATAGATAAATCAATGTTGTCAGTTGGTTTATATCTTAATAAATCAATCTTATAGGTAGGTGTGTCACATAGTTAATCAATCTTATGAGTCGGTTAATCCACTGATAAATCAATCTTGTGAGTCGGTTTGTGCATCAGTAAATTAAACGGTTGGGTTGGTTTGTCCATTGATAAATCAATCTCGTGAGTTGGATTATATCTTAATAAATCAGTCTTATAGGTCAGTGTGTCACATGGTTAATCAATCTTTTGAGTCGGTTGATCCACTGATAAATCAATCTCGTGAGTCGTCGCTATGTCGATTGGTAAATCAATCTATGAGTTGGTTTGTCCCTTAATAAATCAATTGTATAGGTCGCATTGTCCCTTGATAAATCAATCATATGATTCGGTTTGTCCATTTGTATATATATATATATATATATATATATATATATATATATATATATATATATATATATATATATATATATATATCAATCTTATGAGTCGGTTTGTTCATTGATTAATCAAACTTCTGAGTACATTTGTCCCTTGTTAAATAAATCTTATGAGTGGGTTTGTCCCTTAATAAATCAATCATATGAGTAGTTTATCCAATGATGAATCAATCTTATGAGTCGGTTTGTTCATTGATAAATCAATCTTCTGAGTTGGTTTGTCCCTTGATAAATCAATCTTGAAGTCGGGTAGTCCCTTGATGAATCAATCATATGAGTCGGTTTGTCCCTTGAAAAATCATTCTTGTGAGACGGTTTATTCCCTGATAAATCAATCTAATGAGTCGGTTTTTCCCTTGATAAATCAATTTAGTAAGTCTGTTAGTCTCTTGATTAATCAAACATATGAGTTGGTTTGTCGCCTAAAAAATTATTTTTATGAGTTGTTTGTGCTTTGATAAATCAATCATATGAGTCGGTTTGTCCCTTGATAAATCATTCCTATGAGTCGGTTTGACCATTGGAAAATCAATTTTATAATTCGGTTTTTCCCCATCACAAATCAATCATATGAGTCAGTTTATCCCTTGCTAAATCAATCTTATGAGTGGGTTTTCCCTTTATAAAATTAATCTTAAGAGTCAGTTTATCCCATGATGAATCAATCTTATGAGTCGGTTTGTTCATTGATAAATCAACCTTGTGAGTCGGTTTGTCTCCTGATAAATCAATCTTGTAAGTCCGTTAGTACCTTGATTAATCAATCATACGAGCCAGTTTGTCCCTTGAAAATCATTGTTTTGAGTCGGTTTGTCCCTTGATAAGTCAATCTTATGGGTCGGTTTGTCCCTTGATAAATTAATCTTATGAGTCGGTTTGTCTCATGATATATGAATCTTATATTTCGGTTAGTCTCCTAATAAATAAATTTTATGAGTAGTTTGTCCCATAATAAATCAGTCTCAATACTTGGTTGGGCCCTTAATAAATTAATATTATGAGTCGGTTTGTCCCTTGATGAATCAATCTCTGAGTCGATTTGTCCCATGATTAATCAATCTTGTGAGTCAGTTTTTCCCCTGATAAATCAAACTTATAATTCAGTTTGTCTCTTGATAAATCAATCTTATGAGTCGGCTTGTCCCTTGATAAATCAATCTAGTAAGTCGTTTAGTAATCTTGATTAATCAATCATATGAGTTGGTTTGTAGCTTGAAAAATCACTTTTGTGAGTCGGTTTGTCCCTTGATAAATCAATCCTATGAGTCGGTTTGTGCCTTGATAAATCAATCCTATGAGTGGGTCGTTCGCTTTATAGATCAATCTTATGAGGCAGTTTGTCCCTTGAAAAATCAATCGTATGCGTCGGTTTGACCATTGGAAAATCAATGTTATAAGTCGATTTGTCAGATCACAAATCAATCATATAAGTCAGTTTGTCCTTTGCTAAATCAATCTGATGAGTTGGTTAGTCCATTGATATATCAATCTTATGAGTCTGTTTTTCCCTTTCTAATTCAATCCTATGCGTCGGTTTATCACTTGACATTTCAATCTCATGAGTAGGTTAACCCCTTGATAAATCAAACTTATGAGTCGGTTTGTTCCATGATAAATCAATCTTATGAGTCTATTTGTTCCTTGACAAATCAATCTTTTGAGTCGGTTTGTCCATTGATAAATCAAACTTATAGGTGGGTTTGTCCCTGTAAAAAAATAATCTTATGAGTCGGTTTGTTCAGTGATAAATCAATTTGATGAGTCGGTTTTTCCGTTGATAAACCAATCTTATAAGTCGATTTATCCCTTGATAAATGAATCTTAGGGCTTGGTTTGTCCCTTGATAAATCAATCTCAAGAGTCTGTTTGTCCCATGATGAATCAATGTTATGAGTCAGTTTGTTCATTCATACATTAATCTTGTGAGTCGATTTGTTCATTGATAAATCAACCTAGTAAGTCGGTTAATCCCTTGAGTAATCAATCATATTCTTTGGTTCGTCCATTGATATATCAATCGTATGAGTCTTTTTTCACTTTTTTATTCAATCTTATGGGTCGGTTTATCACTTGACATTTCAATCTTATGAGTAGGTTTGCCCCTTGATAAATCAATCTTATGAGTCCGTTTGTCCCATTATAAATCAATCTTATGAGACGGTGTGTTCCTTGATAAAACAATCTTTTTAGTTGGTTTTTCCATTATTAAAGCAATCTTATGAGTCGGTTTATCTCTTTAAAAAAACAACCTTATGAGTCCGTTTGCATAGTGATAAATCAATCTTATGAGTCACATTTTTCGTTGATGTATCAATCTTATGAGTCCGTTGTCCTTTGATAAATCAATCTTATGAATCGATTTGTTCCATGATGACTCAATGTTCTTAGTAAGTTTGTTCATTCATAAATCAATCTTATGAGTCGGTTTGTCCTTTGATAATTGAATCTTGTAAGTCAGTAATTTCCTTGATTAATCAACCATATGAGTCGTTTTGTTCCCTCAAAATTCATTCATGTGAGTCCGTTTATCCCTTAATAAATCCATCTTATGAGTCATTTTGTCCCTTGATATATCAATCTTATCATGTGGTTATACCCTTAATAAATAAATATTATCAGTAGGTCGTTCCCTTGATAAATCAATCTTATGAGTCTGTTTGTCACTTGATAAATAAATCGTATAGTCGGTTTGCCAGTTGATATATCAATTTTATAATTCGATTTGTCCAGTAATAAATCAATCTTTTGAGTTGGTTTGTCAATTATTAAAGCAATCTTATGAGTCGGTTTGTCCCATAATGAATCAATGTTCTGTGTAGGTTTGTTCATTCATAAATCAATCTTATGAGTCGGTTTGTCCTTTGATAATTCAATCTTGTAAGTCGGTAATTTCCTTGATTAATCAATCATATGAGTCGGTTTGTCCCCTCATAAATCATTCTTGTGAGTCGGTTTGTCCCCTGATAAATCAATCTTATGAGTCGGTTTGTCCTTTGATATATCAATCTTATCATTTGGTTTGTCCCTTAATAAATCAATCTTATCAGTAGGTCGTTCCCTTGATAAATCAATCTTATGAGTTTGTTTGTCACTTGTTTGCGGCTTGAAAAATCATTTTTATAATTCGTTTTGTCCAGTAATAAATCAATCTTATGAGTCTGTCCGTCCCTTTAAACAACAATCTTAGAAGTCAGTTTGTCCCTTTAAAAACAATCTTATGAGTAGTTTTGTCCATTGATAATTCAAAATTATGAGTCGTTTTTCCCTTGATAAATCAATATTAAGAGTCGATTTGGATCTTGATAAATCAATCTTATGAATCGGTTTGTCGCTTAATATATCAATCTTATGAGTTGTTCGTTTCCTTGATAAAGCAATCTCTTGAGGCGGTTTGTCCCTTAATAGCCAATCGCATGAATTGGTTTGACCATTGGTAAATCAATTTTATGAGTGCGTTTGTCCCATCACAATTGAATCATGTAACACAGTTTTCCCTTTGCTAAATCAATCTTATGAGTCGATTTGTCTTTTTTTTTGCTTTTTAATTCAATCGTATAAGTCGGTTTATCCATTGATATTTCAATCTAATGATTAGGTTTGCTCATTGATATATTAATCTTATAATTCGGTTTGTCCCTTAATAAATCAATTTTATGAGTCGGTTTGTCACTTGATAAATTAATCATATGAGTCGTTTTGACCATTCGAAAATCAATGTAATAAGTCGGTTTGTCCCATCACAAATCAATCATAAGAGTCAGTTTGTCCATTTATATATCAATCTTATGAGTCTTTGCCCTTTTCAATTCAAGCTTATGAGTCGGTTTATCTCTTGATTTTTTAATTATAAGATTAGGTTTTTCTCTTGCTAAATCAAACTTATGACTAGGTTTATCCCCTGATTGTCCCACGATAACTCAATCTTATGAGACGATTTGTTCCTTGATAAATCAATCTTTTGAGTTGGTTTGTCCATTATTAAAGCAATCTTATGACTCGGCTTTTCCCTTTAATAAAGCAATCTTATGAGTCGGTTTTTCCAGTGAGAAATCAATCTTATGAGTCAGGTTTTCCGTTGATAAATCAATCTTACGAGTCAGTTTGTCCCTTGATAACTCAATCTTATGAGTCGGTTTGTCCCATAATGAATCAATGTTCTGAGTCAGTTTGTTCATTCATAAATCAACCTTGTGAGTTGTTTTTTTCCTTGATAAATCATTCTTGTAATTCGGTAATTTCCTCGATTAATCAATTAGATGAGTCTGTTTATCCCCTCAAATGTCATTCGTGTGAGTCGGTTTGTCCCTTAATAAAGTAATTTTAAGCGACGCTTTGTCACTTGATGAATCAATCATATGAGTCGGTTTGACCATTGGAAACTCAATCTTATAAGTCGCTTTGTCCCATCACAAATCAATCATAAGAGTCAGTTTGTCCATTTATATATCAAACTTATGCGTTTGTTTTTTCTTTTTAATTCAAACTTATGACTCGGTTTACCCTTGATATTTAATTTTTATAAGGAGTTTTGCCTTTTGATAAATCAATCTTATGTTTCTGTTTGTCACTTGATAAATCAATCGTATGAGTTGGTTTGTCCCTTGATTATTCAATCTTATGCGTCATTTTGTCCCATGATAAATGAATCTTGTGGGTCGGTTTATCCTTTGATGAATCAAGCTTATAAGTCGGTTTGTCCATTGACAAATCAATCTAATTGGTCTATTTGTCTTTTGTTAAATCAGTCTCATGAGTCAGTTTGTGCCTTCATATATTTATCTTGTGAGTCGGTTTGCCCCTTGATAAATCAATCTTATAAGTCGGTTTGTCCCTTGATAAATCAATCTTATGGGTCGGTTTTTTCCTTGACAAATCAATCTTTTGAGTCAGTTTGTCCATTAATAAATAAATCTTATGAGGTGTTTCTCCCTTTCAAAAAAAACAATCTTATGAGCCGGTTTGTCCATTGATAAATCAATCTTATGATTAGGTTTTTCCATTGAAAAATCAATCTTATGAGTCGGTTTCTCCCTTCCTAAATCAGTCTCATGAGTTGGTTGGGCTCTTGATAAATTAATTGTGCGAGTCGGCTTGTCCCTTGATGAATCAATCTTATGAGTCAGTTTGTCCCTTGATAATTCAATCATATGATTCGGTTTGTCCCTTGATAAATCAATCTTATGAGTCAGTTTCTCCCTTCCTAAATCAGTCTCATGAGTTGGTTGGGCTCTTGATAAATTAATTGTGTGAGTTGGTTTTTCTCTTGTGTCTGTTTGTGCATTGATAATTCAATCCTATGAGTCAGTTTGTCACTTGATAAATCAATTTTATGAGTCAGTTTTTCCCTTGATAAATCAAACTTATGAATCGGTTTTTCCATTGACATATCGATCTTATGTGTTCGTTTTTCCCTTTAAATATCACTTTATGAGTTGGTTTTTCCATTGATAAATCCATCTTATAAATCTGTTTTTCCCTTTAAAAACAATCTAATGATCCGGTTTGTCCCTTGGTAAATCAATCTTATGAATCGGTTTTTCCCTTATAAATCAATATTATGAGTCGGTTTTTTCCTTGAAAAATCAATTATATGAGTCGATTTGTCCATTGATATATCAATCTTATGAGTCGGTTTTTACCTTGATAAATCAATCTTATGTGTTGGTTCGTCCGTTGGTAAATCAATATTATTTCGTAGAATGACCCACTGACATATGGCTTATGAATAAGTAGGAACAAAAATAAACTTTAATATTTACACAGTATCCACAATAAATAATTTAAAATTGAATAATGGCAATGGATACTGAATGTTTACAATGATCGATCTAACAGAACTACTCGGAGAGAACAGGAGCGAACTCAACGGGAGTGGTCGGGAAAATATAACCAGCCTCTCTACGTATGCACACAGGAATGACTGGCAAGAAAGCTACAGTTGATTCGTCTCAGCCTGGCTTGGGTTCGAGGCTTTAGGATATGAAACAGGTTCGGATGGTTATTCGGGAGACTTTAACCACGAGGAGTTTAATCTCTAATAGTAATAATAACTGGAGGGATTATTCGTGACAAACGAAATGTACCGAATCCAAGGATTGCCAATTGACTGGGACTCAGATATTTTGGTATAATTCTAGCCTTCAAGCTCGTAAGGAAATGGAGCGCGATCGAGAATGACGTGTTTCGTTGTAAAAGGCAGGCCTTTACTGTCGATGCCCAATTGGGACCAACAATATGAAGGGATCAGCCGGAGCCGTTTCTGCCTTCGCCAAGGGGAGCACGGGGGACCCGCTCCTTGGACCAGTAAGATGCTGAGGGATGGAAATTAACCCTACGGTTGTATTTTAATAACGCCCTGGGAGTCGACAGAGGCGCGCGTTTAAGATTCCAATCCCTCGCTTATCGCAAAAAGCTGTTTTTTATTCGGACTGTCCACGGTCCTCGCTCACGTTGCATGACCTAATGCCTGACCTCGTGGTTTCGACTGGGCATATGATGGCAAGGAATCTCTATTCTCGACAATATTAAATGGCTAATTGTTTGAGGAGGAATCCTTTGTTATGTTACTTTTTCTCACTATCACAATCTACACAAATTTATTCAGTAAAGATTAAAGGTTACCCATTAAACATTACATGGTGCCCAAAAACACATTACCATTGCTAAGACCAGGTATTACCCAAAAGTTCAACCCCAAACACGACACCTTACCAGCAGTGGTAACTCCAAGACCACATGCTACTCAATGTTGTAACCCTAACATCACATGTTACCAAGAGTGGCAAACCCAAGACCACATGTTACCCAAAATTGCAACCAAGACACTACAGTTTACAAACAGCAGCAATCCCCATACAAAATTTAACCAAATTTGCAACCCCATTACCACATGTTACCTATAGGTGCAACTCCATGACCATATTTTGCCCAAATTCGCAACTACAACACCACACATTACCAACAATTGCAACCCAAAGACCACATGCCAACTAAAGTTGCAATGCTTATTCCACCAATTACCAACAGTTGCAAAACTAAAACCATATATTACCTACATTTACAAAACCAAATACCACGTGGTACCCACAATTACAACCAAAAGACCACATCTCACACATATTTGCTATCTAAGACAAGTCACCCACAGTTACCACCTTAAGATTAAATGTGGCTAACAGTTACATACGAAGAAGCCCTGGTATTAACAGTTCCTCACGAAGAAGCCCTGGTACTAAGAGTTGCCCATGAAGAAGCCCTGGTAATAACACTTACCCACGAAGAAGCCCTGATCCTAATATTTACCCACGCAGAAGTCCCGTTACTAAGAGTTACCCACAAAGAAGCCATGGTACTAACAGTTACCCATGAATAAGCCCTAGTACTTACAGTTACCAACGAAAAAACCCTGGTACTAAAGTAGACAAAGTTGTTCTTTCTCATCCAGGTGCAAACATTAGAGCCGTTCACGACGTTTCAGGAAGCACAGACAATTAATAAAGATATAAATTTTAGAAACAAATATAAAAAACAACAAACAAAATTAAGACCCAGTCGGCAAGGAACAAAAACAAAGGAATAACGCCCCCAACCACCCCTCCAGCAGCTCAAAATTCTCACCTGAAACAGCGGCAGATCGTGAGCCAAAAATTTTGGCAAATTGACGTCTTTGATAGACCTGAAAAAAAGGTAGTTTAAATCCATAAATTAATCCATCAATCAGTCTATCAATCTACCAATCCAGTAATCTATTCATTACTCCAATCATTAGTAACATCCGTCTAACCATTAATCCTGCAATCATTTCATCAATCATCCATTCAGTATTCCCTCAATAAATAACTCAGTCGATTAATTCATCCAACAATCCATCGGGAGAGTTCTCTTCCCTCCACGTTCCCCACACCCAGCTATTCTCCTCCTTTAGCTTCTCGGACTATACATTTTCCATACATTTTCACTTCACCTAACTTCACACTTCCCTGGTATCTTCACCAGGAGTGTATGACATTAGAGTGGTTGTAGCGCCCTAAAACAACTAATAAATCCATCACTTCCTTAGCGAACCTGATTAAAAAAAACACTTTCTAGCGTTGATACTCTTGTTAGTTCTCGTTTTTTTTAAATAAATATATGAGAGATGATCCTAAAGTTCTTAGAAAATGCGAATGAACAAAAGCATCAATTTAAATGCTTGTCCAAGTTAGATAAGCCCTTACGACTGTGCTCTCGTCTCAGGGCTGTCTTAACGGATAAGCCCGAAGGATAATGCCTTGAGACCCCACGGTAATCTATGTTGTGACATTCTTCCAATAAATAAATAGTGAACTATATTGTTATTGGATAACACAGCCCTGCGTTTGAAGAAAAATTTGCTGTGGAGATTTTTTCAACTGATTCTTATGTATTTCAATTCCCTGAATCCAAATCTGGCATTGTTTTTTTTTAATCAGGTTAAGTTTTTTTGGCAACAGCCATTTTTTAAATATTAATATATCTTATATTTATAATGTATGTTTTAAAGATAAAATTTGAATAAAACCGTTAAATAGAACATCTTTAGTGATACAATTGCTATGATTTGTGATAATTTACAGTGAAAAATGAGAAAGATAAAAGGGAGCTTTATTTAGTAAAAGAAAAATGATTTTAGAGATTTTCTTCTGTTTTTCTACTGGTGAATCCCTTTATAAACACCAACAATAGTCTACTAGGATATTAATGTCCCCTCTTCCCTGATATCTTTCCTTCATGCATTTAATGTCCTGATGGAATCTTTCCCCTTGTTCTTCTTAACTTTAATCTCCACAATCCTCTGGGAAGTAGTCAGAGGCGATTTTAAAAAGTGCAGTTTTACAGACATTCTCACTCCTAAGATTTGAAAGTTTTGTATTAAACCTTTTATAATGATTTCATACTTTGGACCTTTATGATTCAAGAGAAAATTAAGATAAAGTGTTTTGAAAGATTTCTATGCATCTTTTCCTGCCTCATTCATGACTGCTGTGAAACGAGGGTCTTTCATTAGCATCCTTATTTGAGGACCATCAAAAATACCTGCAGTTAATTTTGCATCACTAACTTTTGGATGTTATTTTTCCCCTCTAAAAGAAATACTTGGCTTTTTTCTTTAATGTTTTTACAAAACTTCTCTTTCGTCCCAATTTTATGTAAAGGGGCGGAAGTAAAATTTTATTAGGATTGACTATGGATTGATATATCACATTATGTGAACCAGGATTAAAGGACTGTCGAGATAGCCATTCTACAATCCCATCAAGAGAAGAAGCAGGGATATTTTCTGTAGCCACCTGGTATTCCTAGTATTAAAGACACAACCTGATAGTTAAAACTATTCTGAAGTGAAAATAAATGTAATAAATTTAATGTAAATGTAAAATTTTTATATACAAGAGATACCATTTTTTGTCTTTTCAATGCAACATATTTGAAAATGAGATTAATTTAAATTAGGTGAGTGTTTTTAGATAAAGTAACTATAAGTGCTACTGATTTTTAAATTTTTTTTTAATAAATGTACGAGGGAACGTTCAAAAGTTCTCGGCCCAAAAAGGTTAAGAAAATAAAATGTCAAAACTAATTTTATTACTTTTCAATATAGTCCCCGAAAAGGTTAATGCACATTAGATCTTGAAATAAGCATTTAAATCTCTTTGTAAAAAAAGTATTTTCATAATTTTCAATTAATTGAACAGTGTGCAACTGGAAGAGATGCTACTTTATTTCCTATATGTAAAAGCACAGCCTTTAAAATTCTGGTTCATGAGTCTATAAAAAGTCTCCATTGATCTGGTTTAGAGGGGAAGCCTAAAGCTTCAATTAATCAATTGACATTTCTGCAATATACCAAGATGGTCTTTTCGTAAACGGAGAAATATTTTAAACTCTTCATCTCTGCTGCAGTACCAGTAATAGGTTGTTTCTGTAGCTATTAAATTATTTTCACTAAGTCTTGAACCAAGTAAATGGGCTGACTCCTTTGATAGACCCAAGTCTTTGGTCAAGTCGTTCAGTTGGGCTCGATTTGAAGGTTGGTTTAATTCTAAATTTGAAAGCACAAATGATGACTGAGTGTCCATTTCTCCATATTCTTCATCACTCTCTTTAAAAATATCCAGATTGATCGGTGATACTAGTATGAGTACCTCTTGGCCGTGAGAAACTAGTCGTATGGCAGAAGGAAGATCAGAATAAACAACATGTTGCTTGTTTTTGCTGTTAACTCCTGAAATTAAATGACTAGAAGTTAAAAATCACAGAGTAAAACATACTTATATGATTTATATAATAAAATGATAAAATAAGATATTATTATATTTAACTATACAATAAAAATCTTACCTATTAAGTCAGTGAGGCAAAAATAGCAATCTGTCACATGATCTTTGCCTCCTCACCACTGCATCGGTATACCAAAAGGTAGTGAATTGATTTTGCCTTAACTTCATCTTGTTATATGTTCAACACACGTCTTGCGACAGAAATGAGGAGCAAATTTTTATCTCGATCACTTAATTTCATCCCAAAATATGCGTGGTAACTTTCTCTTACAAATGACGTTATTTTTGATTGTTGACCAGACAATGTTACTTGCCTGCAGATAAAATAAAACATATTTGGGGTCATTTTTGCTTTTTTTATTCATTTTTAAAATCTTCTGAAATAAATAGAAAAACATTAATAATGCAGAAATAAATTGGGAGTAAGGAAATTATTTAAAATAAAATCATTTTAGAATAGACAAGTGTAGATTTTTACCAAGCTAATCCTTGAAACTATATACACTAAAATAGATGAAAGCCGTCATTGTTATGGAAAAATAGATTTGTTTTATTTGTCTTTGACAATAAATTTATATATTTTTAACACTTTTAACATCTATTTTAAATATATATTTTTAATAATTCTAAGGGTAGGATTTGATAAAAAACATATGTATAAAAATCACACACAGTATAACATTTTGCACATTAATGACCAATCATAAGGATTAGGAAAAAAACAATTGATTGCAACCATATGAATGGCAATTAGGAATCTAATTATGATAGCTAATACTAATGAGTTAAATATTACTGTGTTTCTCACAGAGAGATGTGCTCTTTATGTACAAACATATTCGTGACGTTACACTAAATCTAGTGAATATACTTCGGAAAATAGCACAAAAAAGTACAATTTCTAGGTTTTCAGAGAAAAAAACATAACAAAACGAAATTCGACCTAATTAAAAAACAATGCCAAATTTGAATTCAGCGTATTGAACTACATAAGAATTATTTGAAAAAACCTTGATATCAAAAGTTTCACAGAAATATTTCAGAAAATAGCAGAAAAACAAATAAAAATTCTATTTTTTTCGAGAAAAAAGTCCATAGCAAAATAATTAACTTGATTAAAAAAGAAACAATGTCAGATTTGAATTGAGTGCATTAAAATACATAAAAATGAGTTAAAAAACCTCGACAGCAAAAATGCCACAGACCAGTGTAATGCATATTTTCATGTGTTTTTTAGAATTAAACTCTTTCACTTTTATAGAGGGACACTAAAACTCAACCATGGTGCCAGGTCACCAAAGTACCCATATTAGTCATGTCACCTCTTTTGAAATATTTCAGACAAAACTAAGTTAACTAGTCTATAATTATTTATGTATATGCTTTATATTAGCTTGAATATTTTTGAATGTCTGTCGTTGGGCTGGGCACTGGGTAGTGTTGTCAAGTAATAATATTATTCATAACAAGCTGGAAAATTAACTATAAGGATATTTTTTCAAAAGAGTTGAACTTTAATACCAATATTTTTGTGATATCCACAATAAAAAGGGAAATAAATATAAAATTTAAGCTGCAAAGGAGGAAATTGCGGGGAAATTTGGCAGTTCTCTTTCGAAACAAAACAATGTACAGTATTACATATGCAAACGAATCTCGCCAGAATAACCCTTTCAGCCCCTTCGCTCCAAACCACGTGCTCCTTTATGTGAGAATTTGAGAATCATCGAGAAGCAAAGAATTCGTGATCGAAGCCGATCATCGTCCATTGGCTTATTTAAAAAAATTGTAAAAGCCAGAACGGAAGGTTTATGCGATGGAGCTTACTTCTAATTAAATACCAGTTCCGAATAGTGTACATTAAAGGGACAGAAAACTGTATTGCAGACAGTCTAAGAAGGAATCCGGTAGAGGATCCTCTCCCTGCAAAGTAAATCGTGTTAAGCCTTGTACTCCTGTGTATATAATCGAGCCTGTGTACTCGCCTCTTTTTAATAATCCTAAGATTCCGTACTATCTCTGTACGTTTTATGCTCTTTGATTTCCCTGTAATAATTGGGGGGGTTTGTGTATTTTTTCTATTCGCGTTGTCTTTTTTTTTTTTTCTTGAATATGGTTCCACTACCCTTCACAGGAATAAGGCTTTATTTAAATTGATTTTTTTGTGACATGCATTTAACTATTTCCTGTATTTATTTTGTTGTTGTTGTTGTTCTCTGGTTAACGCCGATACCTCTTTTTAAATGTACCCTGCGTCAGGAATTAAACGAAAGTCATTCTTTCATTCGGTGACCGCTGTATCGATTCAAATTCAAATGCCCGCTCTTAGTGTACACCTGTAGACCCAAGTCAAATTGATCCCAAACACGCCCCCCCCCCACCTCCCCATGTTTGGAGATGCCCTTTTCCTTCCTCTACATATCATTAATGTGTCTTCTTTGGAAAGGGAAGCGTGTGAGAGGATGCCCCTCGAGGACCAGCGTGAGAGGAAGCCCCCTGAATACCACTTTCAGCCCCTTCGCTCGTAACCACGTGCTCCTTGGTGTGGGAATTTGAGAATCATCGAGAAGGAAGCAGTCCTGCTCTAAGTCGCTCGAGCCGGCTGTATTTGCTTATGCGGGAAGCACCTCGCTTTCCCTCCCCCACGATAACACCGAATTCTCGCCCCCATGCCTCACAGGCATGTCTTTTCCCCGCGAGCGCTGCCGTACAAACCCTACCCCATATCTAGACTAACATCAAGAATCCTCTGGGTACTGCCATGCCCTGGGGCTATCTAACGGACCAGCCACCTGGCTATTTAACCCTTTGTTCGCCATTCCTCGAGGTGATTGAGAATGTGTTCCCCCGCGAAGTCTCGCAACCCCTGTTCGAGTCGTACCTCGTCGTTAAGATCTCACCAGCAGAACGCCCTTCATGAAGCTTTGGTCCATATTCAAAGGAAAGCTTATCGAGCCACCTTCTTCCTGGAGAACTGTGCGGCCCCCTCACCTCGCACCCCCCTTTAAGACTCCCGTTCCTCGTGTCTGAGACTCCCTACCGAGCCGCAGAACCGTCTCGTGTTTGAGATTCCATTTCTCTAGAGCAGATAAAATCTCGTTCTTCAACAAGAAGTACTCAAAACCCCCATCTACGAGTCCTCCTCGTCCGGACTCACAGAAGTATCTCATCCAAGACCTGTGCCGTTGGTCTTCATCCTCCGAACACCTCTAAGCTCCAAGGTGAAGTGATTTTGCGTTGTAATCCCCTGATTACCCCCCCTCGTCAATCGTCATCTGCATCCCATTTTGAATTGACTTTCCGCTCAAACTTAAATAATATCCATTGTTCGAGTTAACGATAATTTTGCACTTCCCGCTTAGCTCTGTCATATTGTAAACGGTCATGATCCAATTAACTATCCTTATATAGCAATTTGTTCCCCTTAATATATATATATATATATATATATATATATATATATATATATATATATATATATATATATATATATTGCCCCATTTATTATATATATTCAAATTATATTTTGGAGTCTTTATCTTTATATATCTTTTGAACTGCAACTTGGCAAGCCATTAGATAAATTCCGGTCAATCGCAAACGCACTCTAAAAATTAAGGAGGCGGCCTTTTTCTTACATTAACCTTTATAAACATTATCTACCATCTTAAATCCGCTGCAGACAACCCCATACTACTATAACTCTTCTTCTTTTCCCTAACATACACAGCCCTACTAATCCATCTCCAAATATACCCGGTTTTTACAATTGCCAAACTATACAGTCTTTTCTACCTTACCATATTCCATTTTAACTTAACCTAATTTGCCAAACCATACCCTTTTCAACCCAACCTTTCTCTTACTGACCTGCCCAACCATGCCATATTCTAATCTACCATGGTAGAATCTATCTTTTACCCTATTCCTCCCTATACATCTCAACAACAAGTACGACATCCCGCTTTAGACCTTAATCTACCTTATACCTGACCATCCCACTTACCCTACCCTATACTCTATTCTAACCTATACCTCCCCATACCATGTATCCTACCTTGCCTTGTATCTTATTCTACCCTACACCCATATCATGTACTCTACAGTATCTGCGGTAGTTGGAACGCACTTCCGACGGAAGTTGTCAACAGTGAATCGGTTGACCAGTTTAAGTCAAGACTAGATAAAGTCTTGCGAAATCGCAGTTAAGATCCTCGCGAGTGATCTTTGAGGTTGCCAACGGCCCCTTTTGAGGATTGTGCCAAATGTACCCTCCTTGTATCAACCGTAAGGTCTTCTAGGGTACTTATTTTCCTTGTAGCTCCTTATACCATGTACACTACCCTAATTTATAACCTACACCTCCTCATACCATGTACTCTACCCTACCTTATTAGGGCGGGTCATACTTTGGGGCAACCATATATTTTCATTAAATCCTCTAATGACGGGTGTTTAAATGATAGATTTTCCGTTGTATATTTTGAAAAAGAACTTTATTTTCTTATACAATTTCTCCTACCTACATTAATTTCCATTTAAATAAGGGTAATTTTTTCCCTTTCGTCACGAGCTTATGTAACCTATTTTTATTTAATCGAAGTACACACAAACACAAAGTAACCTCAAATTTACATGTTTATTGAGTGAGAAAAGTGTATGCAAAGCTCCACATATAGCTGCATGGGTCACTTTGGGTCATATTCAAAAGTTAAACTTCACCAGAGCACACAAATCTTGCTTTGCCTCATTCCTGGACATCAGGCGTCTACTTGTCTCTTGTGCTCTGAATCCTCCATCCCTCTTTTCATGTGAGAAATACTTGGAAGAAGCCTCAGTCACCATTCTTACAACCATCTCAATGCTCTATGTGTGACAAGGCCAGTCAGGTACTTTCACATGAGAGTCAATGAAGTTTTTCAATTCAGAAGTACTTAAAGAGAAAGTGAGAGGTGACTCAGAGACATCCCCTGACCAATTGATCAGATCTCCAATCCTGGTAGCATCACAATTGATGTCTGGTGTCCTTCTAAGCCTTAAAAATGAGTCTCTTAGTTGAGTATCTGGGTCCCCTTCTCCCCTGATGGTCTGGATTCTTTTCATCCCTTCAGTTCTCTTCGCCTGATCCTCAGAGCATAGGACGGTTTGGAGGATGGCTTTATGAGGGTGGTCATATCCTTATTATCCCATTTATCAATATTATTCTTGCTTTTCATTTGGTTTCCTCGATGTAGGTTGTCTTCCTCGAATCCATTTTCTTCTTCTTGACTGAAATTCCTTATTTCTTCAAGTTGGCCCTTCAAACATTTGTATTCACTTTTTCTTGACTTCCGTATTTTTCTTGGCTGGGTTGGTCCTTAATCATCGTTTTCTTTCTTGATGCATCTTCATTTTCTTCCATTTATCTTGGGAGCTGATTTCTTCTTGATTCTTGTTAAGTTAGTCCTTTAAGCGTTCTCTTCTGTTTTCCTTGACTTCCGTTTTCTTTCTTGGGCGATTTTCATAAAAAGTTTTGGGGAATGTTGAGTTTCGAACGTGGTACCTCTGGATTTAAACGCCAATACCCTGGCCTCACGACCGGCTTTAGTGCGTTTTTGGTTGGTAGTTTTATCGGCCATTTATATTATCGAGTTGGAAAGAATTTCTCTGATACATTTTTTGCACCTCTTCACAGGTCCCTTTCTAGAAAGCGGAGGGAATTTGAGGATTGGGGAGAGACTAGTCTTGGATTTCTTAATCGAGGAGTAGTAGCTCTCCCTCCAACGGCCTCCGAGTCTGAGGGATGAGTGGAGCTAATTTAGTGGGATTGAGGAGAGCGAACAAAGTCTTGCTCTAATCAATGAGTAATGGCTTCTCCTTCCCCGGGTCTCCGAAGTTCCACAGCAGCACTTTTTCTTAAATCTCTAGTAGCAGAGGAGGTGCAGTTGTAACGAAGATCAGAAGATTGTTCGGCCGTTGAGGGTTACCAGTTATGGGGGGGGAGCATATCCTTCTTATCCCCATTTATTTATTTATCTAACAATATTATTCTTGCTTTACACTTGGTTTCCTCGATGCAGGTAGTCTCTTCCTCGAATCCATTTTCTTCTTCTTGACTGAAATTCCTTATTTCTTTAAGTTGGCTCTTCAAACGCTTGTCTTCAATTTTCCTTGACTTCCTATTCTGGTTGGTCCTTAATCTTCGTTTTTTTTTTCTTATTTGATGCATCTTCATTTTCTTCCATTTATCTTGGGCGCTTATTTCTTCATTATTCTTGTTGAGTTAGTCCTTTAAGCGTTTTGTTCCGTTTTCCTTGACTTCCGTTTTCTTTCTTGGGCGATTTCCATAAAAGTTTTGGGACTGTTGAGTTTCGAACGCGGTACCTCTTGATTTAAACGCCAATGCCCTAGGCTCACGAACGGCTTTAGTCCGTTTTTGGTTGTTAATTTTGTCGGCCATTTATATTATCGAGTTGGAAGGAATTTCTCTGATACATTTTTCGCACACTTACAGCTTCACTGTATGCATACCAACTGATCTCTTAAGAGTTGGCAAAACAATATCCAACACCTCCTTCATCTGAGACTTAAGACAGTGAAGTTGATAAAGAATGTGCCTAGGTCCCTCGGTCCAAGAGTGCTTAATTTTAACGTTAAACCAGCATGGGTAATATACACCAATGATGAACTCAACAATGAGTTGAAGATTCTTAAAGGCTTTTCCTTAGAGCTCATGCTTTGATACCCACAGCCGAAGAAGTCTGTTAGCTATGGTCAGCCAGCGAATGTGGTTTACTGGTCCTATTTCCAATCAAGAAACCCTGTAGGAAGCACTCCATCTCTGATTGCCGATACAATTCCATTCGTAGTGTTGATCAGTGGAAAGATCTTGCACCACTTCCTGAGGTATCTTGGTAGGAGGAGGACCTAAAGATATTTGAGTGAAATTTGGGTTGATATCCAAGTCTGTAACAGAGTCAAGGAGCTTTCCTATTGGTCCAGAATCTCTGTTGTCAGATAGTGTTGGGCCATCCAGATTGATTATTAGATGACGGAGAGGAAGTTCCCCAGTGTGCAGGTTATGACCAACTAAACAAGCTTTCTGCCCAAATGGAGCTCCATTTTTCGTATCACTCCAGGATTTACACCTATGTTTACATTCGTGGAGTCTCCTACAATGGCCATTAACTTTTATCCAAACCCCTTTCCATCAGCCATCCAAACATAGCCTTAACGATCTTCTCTGCATGTGATTCTTCTTTTCTAGCCTTTTCTGAGACAAAGTGGAAGAGGTAATTGCTCCCAGGCTCACTGATGACAATGTAATGCTCCTCTTTTGTTTTTACTAGAAACAATTTTTTACTTCCCTCTGCCTCCATCATAAAATTTGTTACCTCAATTTGTCCATCAAAGAGAACACAAGAAATTCCCTCATCTTCCTTAAGTTTTCCTCAAACTCATGTTCAATAATTGTCATTAGCTTTTCCTGTGCTCTCTTAACTTTATTCCTATTAATTACTTTACTTGTATCTTTCTCAGTAATGAATCCAGCATCTATTAAAGTTGCTGTTGTTATAGCTGCAGTTGGTCTTAATCCGACACCATACTTTATATAGCAAGAGCAATATTTGGAATTTCATCATAATTTTTTCTATTCCTGGTGGAAGATTCCGGCTCTTGGACAGCTTTAAAAGTTACTTCAGCACCTAAACTGTTGTCATCATCATAATTTTCTGTCTCCAGATCCTCACCTTCTGCCAAAAAATGATCGATTTCTTTTCTTGCTGCTTTCCCTGCTAAAACAGTGCTTTCCTATTTACCTTTTTACTTTCTTTCTGTTATCCTTTCTTTTTCTGTCCTTTCTGAAGCTCCTAATTGTCTATTAGGCTCTGGAATATCAGAACCCTCCAATTTGAAAGGTACCTTTACTTCCAACCTTCTCCTTTTGTCCTTTAATAAACCTCAAAATATCTCTTATTGTTGGTAACTCATACACCATCAGCTCTTGCCCAGTCCCAACAAATTTAGTCAGATGAGAACTTAATTTGGACCTTGTCTTGATTTTCGCCATTTTCACACTAATCGCAAGTATATCTGCAAATGAAAAATGGCACTTAGATTAAGAAATAATCTCTACCAAATAATTGTATGTTATTTTAAAATGATCCACAGCCTTTAATAGCATTCAAATAAAATTTAAATGCTCTATAAACAGTTACCAATTACAATAGTTACCAAAACTGGCAACACTACTGGAATATTGCCTCTCACTGAGTAATGAGTACTGGATATTTGCAATTTTGGAGTTAGACCAAACTAAATTAAGGGTCATTTTTTTCAGGTTTCCTACTTCTCATGTCTCTAATACATTTTTACATTTTTTTAGACAAATATCTTTCAGACTACATAAATGTATTGATGATAGAAAACGGTAAATTTGAATTTTATGGGTAACTAAAATAATAGTAAAATATAGTAAATGATCCAGAACTAACAATATTTCAACTTCAAATTGATGTAGGTTAGATCAATCAGAATTTAATTTTTCTGTCAAAAGTATGTTCTTTTCACTAATATTCATCATTTGAATACCAGTCATCACCAGTTTCATAAAATTCTAGAGTATGACCCACCCTACTACCTTATACTCAATTATACCTTATACCTCTTCATACCATGTATATTACCCTGCATTATACCTTATTCTACACTAAACCACCATGTACCTTACCCTACATTATACTATATTCTATACCCTATAGCTCTCAATACCATGCACACTACCCTACTTGATGACCTATACCTACCAGGCCTCCAACCTTACTTATTCCTTATTCTACCTTACACGCCCCGATACTATGTACCCTACGCAAGGTTTTACCCTATTTACCCTCTATGCTCTACCGTACCCTACCTCAGAACGACGACTGCCTCCGGTAGCTCTGGCTGCTTCAGCTTTAGCGTCCCTGCGGCCACCAAAACTGCTTTCACCGTCCGCATCCCTGAGCGAGAAAAAGAACGAACAATTTCAACCCTGCGAACAATTTGTTCCCCGTCGTCTACCGCCATCCCACGAACAATCTCATCCATCCACCGACATCACTCACACCCTTTAATCTTTAAACTCCCCTAGATGAAGAGAGTTCGGACCTTTGAAACAGAGTGTTTTCACCTGCAGATGGCGCGGGATTCCCTCACACTCAGCACTTAGGTTCGATTCCCGGTGAGAGCGGATACTGTCGCTAGTCAGAGTGGAGCAAAGAGTTTGGCACATGCGCGTAGGCAATTCGATCGCATGACCAATTACATCATTGTCTTTTTCACTTCTTCTGCGCACACATTCTTCCTTTAACAGATGTCGGTGATGGAGTTTCAGTCTACACTCCCCCGGGGTAGAAGGGGTGGCTACAATTTGAGCCAGGTGAGTTTGTAAATGATCACTGGTAAGTGGCAAAACGCGGTTACCAATCTTCCTGCTCATTTCCAGCCACCAAAAACCTTCCTCCGATGCCCTCCGGCATGCTAATGAATGTCATTCTGATCTTTATGTAGGTTTTATTATCCGGTCGCAGGATTACTTCAAAAGGAAAAGATGGTGCTACTAATTAATACGAATGCTCTTCAATTATATCCTCGGTCCATTTTCCCAAGTCTCTTTTATTCCTTTTCCTCTGATTCCTTTTTGGCTCTTCGATTTCCATTTTCTCTTTAATGTTTCCTTTTTGTCTTTCCGGTTTAGATTTGGTTTTTCCTCTGTTTTCATTTTGTCTTTTTCCTTCTTTGCATGTTTTATGGTTCTTTTTTTTCCGCTTTCCTCAGTTTTCTTTTGGTCTCGCCCCTCCATTCCTTTTTTGATTAGTTCTTGGTTCCTTTTATCACTTTCCTTTGTTCGGCTGTTTGTCTCTTACCTAATTCTTTTTGATTTTTCCCTCGTTTCCTCTATGGCTCTTTCCTGTTTCATTTTTTTTGTCTCTTTCGTTTGTTTCACTTTCTGCCTCTTCGCTGTTTCCTTTTTGTGTCTTTCCTAAGTGTCCTTTTTGTATCTTCCTTTACTTTTCTTTTTGTTTCGTCCTTCTGCTTCTTTTTGATCATTCCTATTTTTCCTCTTTCTATCTTCTGTTTCCTTTTTGTATCGTTTCTTTACCATTTTTTTACTCTTTCATAATTTTTTTTCTTTCTTCTGTTTACATTTTGTCTCCATTCACCTTTTCTTGTTGCCTTTTTTGGCTCTTTCTTGTCTCAATTTTGGGTCTTCTCTCTTTTTTAGCTCTTTCCTCTGTTTTTTATCTTCCCACTGTTGCTTTTTCTTTCCTCTTTTTCCTTTTAGTCTATTTCCTTTGTTTCCATTTTTTACTTTTCTCTCCCTTTCTTTCATTGTCTCTTTCTTCTGTTTCTCATTTTGTATCATCATTTATTTTCTTTTTGTTGCTTTCATGTTTCCTTTTGGGTTTTTTCTTACGTTTTCTGTTTCTCATTTCCCTCTTTTTCTTTTTTATCTTTCCTTTATTATCCTTTTTGTATATTTCTTATATTTCCATTTTTGGCTCTTTCCAATATTTCTTTTTTGTTTCTTTAATTCATTTTTCCTTTTGTCCCTTCCCTATGTTTCCCCTTTTGTCTCGTTGCTGTTTCTTTTCTCTCTTGACTTTGTTTGCATTGTCTCTTTCATCTTTTGCATTTCTTGTTTTCTTTATTTTGCTCTACCCTGTTTCCTTTTTGCTATTCTGTGTTTCCTTTTCCTCTTTTTCCTTTTATCTTTTACCTTTTTCCTCTTTTTCTCTTTCCTCTGTTTCCTGTTTTATCATTTTCCTTGTTCCATTTTGCTATATCTTATTTTTTTCCGTTTATCTCTTTTCCCTGTTTCTCTTGTCTATTTTTTATTTGCTTTGTTTGGCTCTTCCTATTTCCATGTTTTGTCGATATCCTTTGTTTCATTTACTGTCTCTTCCTGTGTTTCCTTTTTCTATATTTTATGTTTCATTTTTGTGTTTTTCTTACTTCCTTTTATTTATTTCCTATTTTTCATTCTTCTCTTTCCTCTAGATCATTTTGTCTCTTTCCCCTATACGAACTATTACGCAACCTCTAAAATACTTAGAATCAGTTGAGGGGCTCGCCGCCCTTCTCCTGAAAATGGCCACGAGGACCCAGATGTACGAACATCGGGGGGGATGGGGAATCCTATGGGTCTTGTACCGTAGTCGTAGTGGGGCTGCGTGGAGAGCTGCTCGGAGCAGAGGCGGTACGTGGCCACAATCTTCCTGGCCATGGTGCGCGCGGCCACGAACCCGAAGGCGTAGAGCGAAATCTCGGCGATGAGGCCGTACTCAGGCACCATCATGGCCACGGAGCGGAAGAGGGCCTGTCGGAGATACGCGGGTGGTAAACAGAACTGCGGCTGGGGAGAAGAGTGCCACATAGGCACCGGAAGGAGGGATTCGGGTGGTAAAAGGAAGTAGAAAGAGAGGCAAACGTGGAAAATGGGAAATATTAGTGGGAAAAGGCCTCCAAATATAAACGAGTGGCAAAGAGAGAAAAGCGAAAATTGCCACAAATTACGCGGGTGGTAAACATAACTTCGGCTGGGGAGAAGAGTGCCACAGAGGCACCGGAAGGAGGGATTCGGGTGGTAAAAGGGAGTAGAAAGAGAGGCAAACGTGGAAAATGGGAAATATTAGTGGGGAAAAGGCCTCCAAATATAAACGAGTGGCAAAGAGAGAAAAGCGAAAATTGCCACAAATTACAAAACTAATTGTATAAATAGCATTTATACAACGGAAAATATAATATTAAAATAAACAAAAGTGGCAACAGAGGTGATAAATATTGGAGTATTTCTTACAATATTCTTCTCGCAGAGGGTATTAATGGCAGCCATGTGAAGTGGCTCGTGCTGAAAGCATAAAACCAGATGGGAAAATGCATAGAAAAGATGGCATGTACATAGAATGGTGAATGGATGCCGGAATACATTGACAAGTCTTAAGAAGAGCCTCAAATTTTGTTGTGTCAATAAAGTAATGTCGTTTTGTAATGAAAGCAGTGGATAAAAAAATCGTGGTCTTTACCACCGATCTGCCCTAATTTAAGATGCCTTTTATATCTTAGTTAGGACCTACTGATTAACGTGGAATCTGAACCCCATGGGTATGTCTAGGGTATGGCAGCCATTACTGCGATGTTATAATGACCTAAATAGATGGTAATCAGGTGAGGCAAGCTCCAGCGAATGTGGACGTCAAGGTAAATTACTCACGGGTGGGGAAGACACCCTTTTGTTTAATAGCTTCATTTAAAGGTTGCAATTGTTGAAGAAAGGGTTCAAGCTAGCTATACTAATACGTTGTATACGTCGTCCTTCAGGTAGCTTATGTGTTGCTCAAACGCTATGTTTGTGGTCTTTTCCTATGTTTGTAAGATGTTTACTATTCCATAACTGTAATTTATGTTATAAAAGGCTTTGGTAGTCCTACAGTTATCGATAAGTATCTTGTAGCAAATTTTGAAGAATGTAAACAACTCTAAGGTGGCAATCTTTATGTCTTCTCAAACCATTCATTTCTTACAACCGAAGAAGATGTTGAAGAGACTCTAACCCAAATAGGGTTGCCAAGAATAGACATTAATGATAACAAGGTGCGCATAGTCTGTTGTGAAGGCATTGGCAATGACAACGGAGATTACCAGAGAAGAAGAAATATCAAGGAACGTTGTGAAAGCTTAGGTAGAGATATTGAGAGTGCCAAATATATTAATAGGTGCCCACAATGCCTAAAAACATTAAAAGTGGTTTTGAAAAAGGAGTGCCAAGGGTATCCTACAAACTTAACGAGCTGCCTAAAAGAAGAAATATCATGGAATATTTTATCGGCTTTAGCAGATATATCGGAGAGTACCAGAAAGGGAGAAGTGTCAAGAAATGTTGTGAAAGCTTAAAGATATCGATGAGTGCCAAAAATAAGAGATGCCACAAATTACCTAGAAGGATAGTGCTAAAATTAAAACTTCGATTATAGACTCGATACTGAGTCCGAGTGATGGAAGATCGACCGAATAACGGGCTTTGATTGATAGAGGAATGTAATGGAAGAGATTCCATAGCTTTTATACTCTTGCACACTTCTGTTGAATTCTTCCGAATTTTCAAAATAGCTTTCGCTCGTTTATAAAACGAGTGCCTCACTTCAACTATTTCCATTCTACCTTCTAACCCTTAAGGAGAACAAACCCCTGCATATCAACACCCATGAAAGTACACTCGCTCACCCACCTTGAGGTTATCTGGCAATTCCGAACGTCCTGCGTAAGTTGGATTCATGGTGATGAAGATGGCACAAGTAGGGTCCAAAGCGACCTGTAAGAGAGAGTGTGCTACTTTCACAACACTTACACTCCCACAGAAAACTTACAATGTAGCATCGATCCGGAGAGTTGTGTACTCGTCTCCCCAGCGATATAAGTACTCTACTCTTTTGATTGACCGGATTATGCACAGCACTTCCACTTACCAACGCGCCACCTCCTTCTCCAACCTCTTCTCAAAAAATAAAAACACTCATATTTTTTCCCGAGACAGCCACCATCGAATGAATACCATTTCCACTCTGTAATTTAATACAGCAAAAATACCACACGTATTGGGAATTTTTTAGCCATTTAGTACCTTCTAAAATAAAAACAATAATGTTCGTTATAAATTTATAATGGTATAAATGTAAATGAAAGTGAAGTTTAAAAAAGAAAACATTTATAAAAGGGAACTTCGATAAATATTAACAAATCCAAAGAGAAATATACACATCTACATCTCTTTCTATATATGAATAACCGTTGGATCGTGTTCGTGTTTTGATGGATTTTGAAACATGATCCGAGGGAAAATACCTTCATTAGAGAGGCTGCGGAGGTAATCGACTTTTGACTTGTTGCTCCATTGTAGACCACAGAGCCACGATGATTTAAAACCTTGGGGATGGAAAGTAATCCGGGTGTTTCTTTCCTTTATAGGCCTCTTGCGCAATGCAGATGGGTCTATGGGTCTAGCCAATGTAGATGGCTCTAATCGATGCAGATGAGTCTAACTAGTGCAGATGGCCCTAACCAATGCAGATGGGTCTAGCCAATGAAGAGGGGTCTAACGAATGCAGATGGCCCTAACCAATGCAGATGGGTCTAGCCAATGAAGAGGGGTCTAACGAATGCAGATGGCCCTAATCAATGCAGACGGGTCTAACAAAAGAATAGGGGTCTAATGAATGCAGATGGCCCTAACCAATGCAGACGGGTCTAACCAATGAAGAGGGGTCTAACAAATGCAGATGGCCCTAACCAATGCAGACGGGTCTAACCAATGAAGAGGGGTCTAACGAATGCAGATGGCCCTAATCAATGCAGACGGGTCTAACGAATGAATAGGGGTCTAACGAATGCAGATGGCCCTAACCAATGCAGGCGGGTCTAACCAATAAAGAAGGGTCTAACGAATGCAGATGGCCCTAACCAATTCAGACGGGTCTAACGAATGAATAGGGGTCTAACGAATGCAGATGGCCCTAACCAATGCAGACGGGTCTAACCAATGAATATGGGTCTAATGAATGCAGATGGCCCTAATCAATGCAGACGGGTCTAACGAATGAATAGAGGTCTAACGAATGCAGATGGCCCTAACCAATGCAGACGGATCTAACCAATGAAGAAGGGTCTAACGAATGCAGATAGCCCTAATCAATGCAGACGGGTCTAACGAATGAATAGAGGTCTAACGAATGCAGATGGCCCTAATCAATGCAGACGGGTCTAACAAAAGAATAGGGGTCTAACGAATGCAGATGGCCCTAACCAATGCAGACGGGTCTAAGCAATGAAGAGGGGTCTAACAAATGCAGATGGCCCTAACCAATGCAGACGGGTCCAACCAATGAAGAGGGGTCTAACGAATGCAGATGGCCCTAATCAATTCAGACGGGTCTAACGAATGAATAGGGGTCTAACGAATGCAGATGGCCCTAACCAATGCAGACGGGTCTAACCAATAAAGAAGGGTCTAACGAATGCAGATGGCCCTAACCAATTCAGACGGGTCTAACGAATGAATAGGGGTCTAACGAATGCAGATGGCCCTAACAATGCAGACGGGTCTAACCAATGAATATGGGTCTAACGAATGCAGATGGCCCTAATCAATGCAGACGGGTCTAACGAATGCAGATGGCCCTAACCAATGCAGACGGATCTAACCAATGAAGAAGGATCTAACGAATGCAGATAGCCCTAACCAATGCAGATAGGTCTAACCAATGCAGGTGTCTCACTAACGCAGATGTGTCTACCTAAAGCGGATGTGTCTAGTCAATGCAATTTTGCTAAACCAAAGGATATGTCTAAGCAATGCAGATGCGTCTAACTAATGCTGATGGTCTAACCAATGCAGGTAGGTCTAACCAATGCAGGTGGGTCTAGCCAATGCAGACGGGTCTAAACAATGTGGATGTGTCCAATCAATGCAGTTGTGTCAAACAAAAAGATATGTCTAACCAATAGAGGCTATCTAACCTATGCAGATGTTTATAACCAATGCGGATGTATATAATGTCTATTGTCGTCCTGGAAGAGTGTATCAGCATGAAAGTATGTTTACTTTAGTAGCATTGAGTTAATGTGCTGATAGTGACAAGTAGAAGAGAAAAACCTCACATTAGCAAGGGCTATAACAATACCTCACTCAGGTGGTCATAAAACCGATTCTCTGGTGGGTAGACGGGTTTTTAACTGGTAATTGAGAAGTAGATTGAAAACGATGTTTCATCTAAGTACATATGCTAAGATAGCATTTTTTTTCACTCAATCATATTCCGTACTCGTTTGTCACTATTTTTATCTTCGCAATCTATGCTTTGCAATTCGCAATTCCTCCTCTCCCGTTTAATCCAGAGTAATGGAGCTTTCCATAAGTTGTTGTGGTTGAAACTTAGTAAGAAGCTGATGGTTAAAAACTAACGTCTATTTTGTGGCATTTGTCTTAGAACTTCGTGATTTAATAACTTTTAATTCTCGGCAATACCAATTATTCACATGTTCTTAAACCCACTATTACATCTACCAGAACTTGCCTCTGCAGTATTTTAATATGCACTCATAGCATTAGAAACTATTCCTCATGGAATATGGATTTGTGTGTAAAGTTCTCGCCATCCATACATATGGCAACATTTTTTGATAGATAAACGCATACACAACACAAACTAACTTGTCCTTTCTATAGCGAATCCTTCAAGCCTACCTCCGAGCCGTGGAGAGAAAGAGTGGGCAACCCTGATTGAATGCTCCTCTGCAAAGTGAGAATTTGTTGTGCCACAACCGACAACACCTCCAATTCTATTCTATTAAACTCATCGAAACAAGTCCACGCCCCGCACGACGCCAGACCCTGAAAAAAACGCACCCAAATCGTGAAAAACTTGACCTATACAAAATCTAGAGACATTTTGTTATTTGGTGAATTTAGGATTGAAATTATTAACATTATGAGAAATAATATAATCATTAATATAAGGAAAAACGTAGATTTAGTTTTCAGGTGACTGGATTTTCTTATATCTTTCTTTTAGTATTATTTTCCTACCTGCATTAATTCTTCTACCATAATTTTTTTTCTTCATTTGTATACCGCCATTACCTTTGCTACCTTATTGACTACCATTTTTTAAGTATTTATAACTATTAGTTTTATAATGTTTTCTTTAGGATGCTTTCCGTCAGTGTTTCTTTTAGTATTATTTTAGTGTTATCTTTCTTTTAGTATTATTTTAGTATTATCTTTCTTTTAGTATTATTTTAGTATTATCTTTCTTTTAGTATTATTTTAGTATTATCTTTCTTTTAATATTATTTTTCTAACTGCATTAATTCTGCTACCATCATTTTTTTCTTCATTTGTATACCGTTATTACGTTTGCTACCTTATTGACTACCATTTATTAAATATTTACAACTAATAGTAGTAGTTTTAAAAAGTTTTTTATATTGCTTTCCTTCAGTGTTTACTTTCGTATTTTGTTGTATTTTTTAGGGATTTTCACAAAACTCACACGACTTTTAATACTATATTATACCACTAATAAT
The DNA here is from genome assembly GCA_963969495.1 of Ceratothoa steindachneri. NCBI lineage: Eukaryota > Metazoa > Arthropoda > Malacostraca > Isopoda > Cymothoidae > Ceratothoa > Ceratothoa steindachneri. The sequence goes on along the minus strand of OZ018323.1, from coordinate 62,385,538 downwards.
ATTATTTTTAGAGTTATATACTAAAAGGCAGACAACTGCACCCATACATACACATTCCATCTTCTTCTCTACCATATTATTTTCTTGTTTTAACATATATAGGAATTTCAATGCATTTTTACACGTACATGAATCTATATAGTCGTCAGCCTACATATTAGGGTGTGTCGATTTTGGAGGCGATTTCACTAAAATGAAAATCGAGTAAGTGTGTGGCAATTTTCTATTGCCTTTAAGCATACAAAATGATAATATAACAAAAAAGTTCCGCAAAATAACTTCTACCTACATAAAAATGGCATCTCAATTTATATGTATTAATAAAATAATAAGAAAATAAGTTCACCCCTAAAATATTACCGTCGATAATTTCAAGAGTTTCTAGGTTTGATGAATTATTTAAACAAAGCTCAGGCTCTGAGATCCGTTATACATGTGTTTCATGCCATTATTTACCGGCTTGGCTATTTGGGCTTTTATACAACCCTCGCATCTCTCGTGGCTGCACACATGGCCTGCAGCTTCCGTGACCATTTTGACGCACCTCTCCACACTTTGAGTGTGCGAAGGCCATTTGAGCACCTGCATGGGAACATCTTTGAAGCTTTTCACATCCTTGTTTGTTAGTTTCGTTGTCAATGGTGGCTCTAAGACCATGCCATTTAATTTAGTTAATTCTGAAATATTTACTGCATCGACATTTATTGTGGCTACCTTTCTCGTTTGGAAAGAGCTGTCACCCAATTGGTCGTCTCCATGGTTTTCTCTGATCTCTAGGATGTTTTCAACGGCCTTTGGCTCGCATTTCTGAGCATTCACTGAAAGGCATAACTTGCAATACTGCTTCAGAGCGACCATACCAAGCTGACCGTTTTACCACTGGAATCACGATGTCTCTGACTGTTTTCCGTTGCGTCCTAAGTTTTTGTAGTTGAAAGAACAGATGGTGGGGACCATCAACTCACATGAAATTGAGTTTATCGTTGAACTAATTGTGTAGATAAACTCCAATAATAAACAACAATTAACTTGAGGTTATTCAGCACTTTTCCCTTCAGTCCATGTTTGGATATCTAAATTCTTCAGAAACGAAGTGCTGTTATCAACCAACGACTGTGACTGACGGGTCCAATCTTCAAAAAGACCAATGACTGTGGTACCTCCCCTGATCTTATACGCATAGAACTGATCAGTGCTGAGATCTTTAACGATTTCGTCTGCCAACACAGGAAGTGGATGCCCACAATCAACCTTTGGAAAATTCTTACTAATTTCAAGCTGAGTTGCTCCATCAAGCATGTTGCCAAGAGGACCTGACCACTTGTTGTTGCTCTTTGTGTGGCCATGAACTCCCTGGATGTGATTACGCAGAGGTAGCTCGCCAGTATGTAGATCACATAAAATCCAATAAAGTCTTCTTCCAAGTTTCTTCTCCAAATGTGTCATCACACCTCCCTTCCATCCTGTCTTGACTGCCGTTGAATCGCCACTTGAATTAACAAGTCCTCTTTTGAAGCCAGCGCAATATATGATCAGCAATTATTTCTGCATATCTTCCCCCGTCCACCTCAGCTTCTGGCACGAAGTGAAATAGAAATCGGCCATCAAGCTCGGATCAAACGGAGTAGTGTTCCTCCTTAATGAGACCAGAAAACTTCCTATGAGCTCCTTCTACTTCTAGCATAACTTTTGTTTCGTCTATTCTTCCATCGAACAACAAGCATAAGAGCTCTCCTTCTTTCAGTTCTTTCTCTTACTGATTGAATATTTCCTTCATAATTTTTTCTTGTGCCCATCTAGGTTTATTGTGGTCGATCACCAACAATTTATCCAACGATGCATTCTCTTGGTTGATAATCCCTGCATCGATCCAAGCAGCCGTAGCAATTTCCAAAGCTTCCTGAAGTCTAGTATGATGGCGAATACTAGCTAATGCAATGTTTGAAATATCCTTTGTGTCATACTTAATTCTTTTTGGTGAAGGTTTAGCGAGATCCTCCAGAAGAACTAACATAGAACTGATCTATTTCTTCGCAAAGTTCTTCTCGCCGAGTGATTTCATCCATTTTAGTTTTATTTCTCTGTTCCCTTTCTCCAATTTATTTTATTCTTTTAGCTGTGGCAGTCTAATTTTTTGTTTCTGCAAACTCAATTGAACCAATCTGCATGCTAGCTTTACCTGCTTTCTTCGTCCTCTGAGCATTTACGAAGGCCAACTCTAGAATGGAAATCTTTTTCTGACGAGGACAGATACAATCAATGTGGGGATGGTTTCCCTTTTTACCTGTGGTAGAACAACTATCTTTAGAACACATTTGTATTATGCACTTGCAGTTTAGGGTGTCAAAAAGAGTGTCAAGTGTTTGAAGGAATTCGTTTTTCTTTGACAAATTTCCTCTTCCAAGTGATCTATCAATAGCTTTGTGCCACAATTTAGTAAGTTTCCGTATAATGCTGCAATGCTGATTAATCACAGGTGGTTTTAAAAGGGCATTGGCTTTTTTCCATTGATACAGAAGCGGCTCTATCATGTCATTAACGAGTTCTTTGTCGGTATAGTTTCTTTTGTCTCGGACGTTTTGGTCGCGAAGAAAAATTCCCAATCTTAACATGTCTCTCGCGGTTGGAAGTTCTGATAGAGGAAGCGCCTGCCCGTTACCAACTAGAAGACTCAAATGTGATGATTGACTTCTTTTCTTCAATTTCAACATTGTTTCACCATCTGAAAATAATGTCAAACATCGGTAATTTAGTAAACCATTCTAAGTTTTAGTCAGAGATGCAAAATTAGTGTAATTAAAAATGTACTTTCAACTAATATTTCAAGAAATAATACCAGCTTTCATTATATAATATTTATGAGATACTTACTATGATTGAAAAGAGGTATCCGTCAGTAAAAGGGAAGTGAATACTACCACCTTGCATGAAAACTGGAAGCAGACTGACTCGTCTCTCGAGTGGCGCGTACGTCGTGCTGACACCGTGCATACAAGTTGCAACAGGAATTTAGCTGTTTGCAACGCCCGTATACTATATTGTGCAAAAGTTAGTGACTAATAAAATGTCCTAGAATTTCATTGAAATAAAGTAATTCAATGTCCCATCCTGCATTTGAAAGAAAATAGAAATACAGTACATTTAATTGGAATTTAACTGATTTCGGAAATTTGAAGCCACGATTTATGTAGGTAATGGTTATTATTGTTCACTTTTCTTTGAAGTTCTCTTCTATGGGCATGAAAAGGCACAAAACTTTGCTACCCAATTTTATTTTTAGAAAGTTGAAAAAATTAACACACCCTACTACATATACCTTGTTCTTTCACTTATATACCTCTAGTTACATACTCACACACAAGTATACCCATATACACATGTATATTTCATAATTATACATACATCATATATTACTGTCCCAAAAGATCGGAACGCCTGTATCTCTATCACAACATGTTCCATAACTAAAATTTCTTAGAAAGTTCAACACAAAAATAGGTCTAGGTCTATGGCTCTCGAGTCAACACAAAAATAGGTCTAGGTCTATGGCTCTCGAGTCAATACAAAAATAGGTCTAGGTCTATGGCTCTCGAGTCAATACAAAAATAGGTCTAGGTCTATGGCTCCCGAGTCAACACAAAAATAGGTCTAGGTCTATGGCTTTCGAGTCAACATAAAAATAGGTCTAGGTCTATGGCTCTCGAGTCAACACAAAAATAGGCCGATGTGCCAGGGGCCTTCTGTATTATCGAATATATCGATAATATTAGCTTTTTTTGTCTTCTCTATTTTATTCTTAAATTCATCTATTACCTCGTTACGATTTCTAAGTAGAATTCTACATTACCATAACTATGAATGTAAAAGTTTCTGCTTAAATATGTCCTGAATAGTTCTTCGATTTTTTTCTATTCCTCGTAAACATAATCATTTCGATTTGCAATTTCGATTTTTCTTCATAAGAGTTTACCTCGAAGTATCTAAACTAAGTTCGAGAATAGGCAAATATATATTTTTCTGCCAACACTTTTTAATTGTTTTATTCCACATATTTCATCTTTACTCGATCAGATTCCTTAGCTGTTCCTGTGCTTGACTTCTTCTTTTCAGTTCTCTATTCGATCTTCTTAGTCGGAATAGATTATTTATGTATCTGATTTGGTCTATTTTATCTCTTAATTTTTTTATTCATTGGTGTCGATAGAGCTTTCTACTCCGTCCTGGCCACATTATCTCTATCTTCCTTTATTATAGTTTCTAATATTTTCTTCAATTTCATATATCTTCTATTGTTCCTCCTTCAATGTTGGTAATTCGCATTCCAGGAGTTTCGCCTTGCACTCTTTCCACTTTCTTTTGAGTACTGCTTTTTCTTGCTCTATATTTGGGTCAAGCTTACGATATCATCACTCTGACGCCAATGTGATCTGAGAGTATGGATGACCCTAATTCTACTTATAGATTCTATTTGGCTACCATGGCTTATACATAGGTATGGAAATTGCAGACCCTCACATTTTGCTACCATTCTTTCAATTAGTAGATCAAAGTTCTCCCGTCCTATTCATTGTAGTAAATCCAGAGTTCCTGGACTTTGCGTGTTCACTCATCGCTCCAAGAATATCAAGGTTTTAATTTTCCCAAATACCTGGAGTAAGTTTGCGATTGGAATATAATTCCTTTTAGGCGGATGTTAACCACCCATTATTATTAGTGGTTATCTTGTTTTTATTTCTATCGTTAGAACGCTTATCTCTAGTTCTTCATTTTTTTTATTCTTTAAATTCTTCTTTATTACATTTGTCACTCTAGCAAATCTACCATTTGTGTATTTTCTGATAGTGATTCATTGTTTGTGTATTATAAGGTTGACCAGAAAGTCCTGACTCACTTAGAAAGCGGAAAGAAAACGAAAAAAGTCTATCATTCTCTACCATCTTCTTCCAGCGATCAGCCACATCCGAATCTGCCCCAGATACCAGTAAAGTAGCTTTAAATAAAAAATACTGCAAACAAGTTTTCCTCACTCCATCCAAAGTGTTGAATCGCTCGTCGCGGAGGAAGTGTGCCACTGATCGGAATAGGCCATAGTCACTCGGAACAGCGTCTGGACTGAATGGTGAATGTGGAAGAATCTCAACACCGTCCAACTGTTTCAACTACTCCATAGGCAACCTGACAGTGTGTGGCCTCGCATTGTCTTGCTGAAACAAAGCCTGACCTCGAATGATCAAAGCAGGATACTCCTTCTTCAGTTTGTCGTACAGGTGGTCTACCTGCTGGCAATACAGTTTGGCATTAATGGAGCAACCATGTGGAACAAGCTCGAAATGTAGTACTCCTTGAAAATTCCACCAGAAAGAGATCATCACCTTCTTTTTAAACCGACTCCATTGTGGAATGTATGTTGGCTGTTCACCTCGCGCAACCCACTTCCTCTCATGATCTTGATTAATCAAGAACACGTACTTCTCATCTGATATGACAATTTATCTCAAAAATCTATGGTAGTCCATTGGTTTATTGAGAAGTTGGCTGCAAATCTTTAATCAAGGGCAGTTTGTGCTTCGGTGTCATATTGATCTAATCGAGTCTTCTTGTGAACAAAATTCATTTGATGTAAATGGTTCAGCAGAGTCTGATGAAACGATACTTCAACAACTTTTGCAAGATCACGGTTGCTGGCAGAATGTTCAACTTTCAATGCTGCCACTAAATCCTCGCTGCCAAAGGTTGATGGTCGGCCGTAACGTGGTTGATCGTCAACGGTAGGATCCACGGAGTTGAAATGTCTGTACCAACTCGAGCCCTTCTCCTGACTGGCTGAGCCTTATCATACAGTATCGCAAATTTACTTCACAGCAACTCTTGTAGAAAGTTTTCACTTGTGACGGTAGCGAATTAAAATTCTAATTCCACTTTCTTCCAAACTCATTTCTGTCAGTTGGGGATTACACAGAGATGGAATAAACTGTGCAGGAGCAACAAACAACAGTAGTTTACGGAGGCTGGTAGTCGAATGAGTAAGGCTAACCTAACTTAATGTTGGTGTTGCTCCATAAAATTTTGTAGTTTTCTTTCCGCTTCTTAAGTGAGTCATGGCTTTCTGATCAACCGTACATTTATTCAGGTTGTCTGTCATTTATCACATAACTCATTAGAACATGACTCAATTATAGCTGATAACTTTATAAAATACGAGTCACGCAGAACTTGACCTAATTTAAACTCAATTAAACTTGACTTATTACAAAGTCTAGTTGAAGAGTAAACTAATCTATAATTTTGACGAATTTTAATGCTTAGAACATAAAACAATATTCGCTATGACATGACATAATTAAAGGTTTTACACACGAAACGCACCATTTGACCAAATTTAAACTCTATACATCAAAAACTTCTTTTAAAATTTAAAGCGCCTAACATTTCAAATCACTTTAAATCAATAAAGAAGGACTCAATTAAAATTATTTGTAAGTAACTTGAATCGTGTAGAAAATTATGTTATTTAAACTTAATATTTTCTTGCCCATGAAAAATTCAAACTTAAGAAATCATTTTACACATTTTAATGTTAAAAACGTTTAGAAATATATAAAAAAACATTATAGATCAATTAAAATTGAGAACTTTAAAAACACGTGTCATACGAAATTGACCGAATTTGAAATGAATAAATGTTAAATTAACCGGAGAAGTATTAGAAAAAATAAAAACATTATTTTTGCTCATTAAAAACTTAATTCTCAGGTATCAAATAATATTTATAAACTTTAAAAAATCGATAATTTTGATGGAATTAAATGCTTAACAAAAATTTGAGATATAATTTGATAATTTAAAATACAGAAAATGACTCAGAAAAGGCGGAAAACCGGTTAGCAGCAATACACACCCTCCGATACGCATCTCATTCGGCTCTTACACCTTACGTGGAGTCTGAATCATGAGAGGCTAATGATGGTTTAACCTTATCAAGATCGCTACAACATATGTCACCGCAACTTAATTTCAGTCTCATCCAACAACTAAACATTCCCGATGAGGCTTAACTTCGCTCAAGGTAAGAAGCAGGCTGCTCCTCGAATAGGCCGTAATCCAAGAATGCCTAAGTGCTCAGGTGTTGTAGCATAGGGAGAGAAGGACAGATAGTTAAATAAAGAGAAAGGAAGAATAAGAAGGACAAGGATGAATACTAAAAATGTGCGGGAGTACAAACAAGCGCGTGAATTCAATACCAGGAACAAATAAGGACTCAGGAATCATCCAGAACAATACCAAATAAGTGTGGCAACAATAACAAAGCAACCTGCGGTGGGGCGTGTTATAAAAAAACACCGAATTTATGCTCTTGTGTTCACCAACATCCAACCTACCCCGATGTCGTCATTCATGCAACGCTCATTTTGGCAGAAGAAATAGACAGACAGAAGAAAGCTGGGGGGACACAGACAGACAAATAGAAAAACAATAGACAGGCAAAAAGGCAGACAGTCAGCCAGGTAGCAGGATAGCCATCCTTTCAGGAATCCATCCATCCAGCCAGCCAACCAGGCAGCCAGACATGTAGCTAGCCAGCAGGGAAACCATCCATTCAGGTAGCCAGCCAACCAACCAATCAGGTAGTCAGTTAGCAAGGTAGCCATCCATCCAAGTAGCCAACCAGCCAGTCAGGTAGCGAGCCACATAATCAGCCAACAAGGCAGCCATCCATCTAGGTTGCCAGTCAGCCAACCAACCAAGCATGCGGACAGAGCAAACAGACGACCTTAGACAGTCAAATAATCAGGCAAACAGGATGATGCGAAGATAGACAGACAAGCAAACACGATACGCACATAAATCCAGACAGGTAAGCAGTCATAAATAGATGCAGATGGACAAACAGCGAGACTGATAAGAGTGGTTGTGTGCGTTAGTGAAGAGGTTTTGGTTGTGAGGAACCTTGAAAAACTTGGCAAGGGAGATGTAGTCGAGTCCGTCGGAGCAGTTGAAGACGACGCACTGCTTGGCCACAGCCTTGGCGAGGTCCTTGGACGTCTCCGTCTTCCCCGTTCCCGCTGGTCCTTCAGGGGCACCACCTGACAATAGACAAACATTAGTAGACAGACACAGATGAGTTCAAAACAAAGGCCCGGAGTGACAGAGCGTTGGAGACACGCAAAACCAAACAAAAAGGAGAAAATAATAATTACAAACATGAATACAGATAATTAGTACACGCACATATACATGCATGTGTACGCATTTCTTTAATGCACGCAAATATATCCATACCCAACCCCTCCATTTATGCATGTGGTGTAGTGGTACCTGGGGTCTAATGTGCGCCGCCACCCCCTTCTTTAATAAACAATTGTATTAATACCTTCACCGTAGAGGAAGGATCCCACGTTACCATCAATAAGTGTAGTCACTTCTTATTATCCCCATGGGATAAACTGACCCAACGTAATTGGGGGTTAGGTTAGGTTATGGATGATTATTTTTGACTAGACCTTACGCGTAGACATGATAACTAAAATTTTAACGTAACCAAAATTAATCTTGTCAAACCTAACTTCATCTGTATTTACCTAAACAAAACAAATCTAGTCTAAATTAGTCTAACTTAAACTAATCTAACCTAACCTAACTTATACTAAAAAATCTAATCTAAGTTCAACTAACGTTACTTAATCTTACTTAACTAAAACTAAGAAAATCGAACTTAAGCTAACTTAATATAACTTACCATAGTCAAGGAAATCAATCTTAAGCTTATCTAACCTTGGTTTAGCAACTTTGATTTAATCTAACCTCATTTAACTGAAAGTAACTAAATTTAAGTTAAACTAACCTAACCTAACCTTATCTAAAGTAACCTAATCTAAGAAAATTAAACTAAAAATAACATACAATAATCTAGTTTCACCAGCCGTAATTTACTCTAACAACCTAACAAAATTTAACTATTCTATGCTAATCTAAACAAATTAAATCTAACTTAACAAAATAAAATTCAGTTATAGTTAATCTAAGCTTGCTACAATTTTCATCCTCTGGAGTTATCTTTATTTAGTCTCCTTCAAATCATGCTACGTATTATGCATGTATATACGATCTACGTACCCAGATGTAAATTCAAGGCTTGCGTCAAGGTCCGGTAACACCTGTCTGTGAGCGACGTAATTACGAGCCGTCCCGTATTGCCCAGGTATTCGTAGCCGTAACTCAGCTCGGCGTTGATCATCCTCACCTTCAGACACCCTTCCTGTTTATACGAACAGAACACCGTTAGTAAATTAAAACCCTATCGCCAACCTCCTTCAACCCTGGACGCTTCGCAGATATGGCGTCAATCAATATAAAACGAGAGAGTTTAGCAAAATATTTTATCCTCGATGGGATTCGAAATGGCAAATCGTATTGGCCAATCTATCGTCGTTAAGGGTAAAAAATAAGTCACTTTTCTACATCTCACTGACCAATTCGCCGAATAGGATGCCATAGCAATGGCTAGCTACCTCTATGCTGCATCGGTCGTACCTAGAGGACGCGCCTCATTACTCAATGCAAGTTATTTTGTTAAATAGAATAACTTTCTAGCAAGTGACTTATCCAATTAACAATTTAACAGTGCTAAAAGAACTATTATTTGCCTTATTTTAACCATCAATTTGGCCGTGCAGTACACATTGAGTTGCCACCCAATAGCTGCGACATGATATACAGTCGCTGTAGCGAATAAACACCGGCCGTGAAGTGCGGTGAAAAAAATAGAGCTTAAAAAAGACAATTAAAAAAAGATTCATTACTGTTAACTTGTCCTGTTAAATAGCCGCCATTTTCTTGGTTTGGACGAGGGGCGTCTTTCAGGCGTACCTATTGGCATACAAAGGTGCTTCAACATTGCTGCAGTAGCTGCATACTACAGATACATCCTCTCTAATTCGACCGACACCTTATGGATGTAATTCTAAAGAACCCATAGGTAAGAGAGGGCATCGGAATTTAAATTTGCAAACTTTGGACCTTATTTCCAGCGTAGATTACACCTTGTTTTTAAGCTAAATGGGATGAAACGACCACTTTTAAATATAATGCGTAGGAAATAACCCTATTTGACGCTAAAACGAGAGATGTCATCTTATTTACCCGCCAGTAATAGCGAAGTTGGGCCAACCAAGTGAAGGAGTTTTCCGATGTCACTCTCTTCCGGATGATCTCGTCTTTTAAAACATCTCTAGAGTGAACATCTAGAACGACGAGAGCCCCTGAAACATCAATCATTAGAACCCGAGTTTTTCAGCGTGAGAAACCTAAGTGAGGTAAACATGTGGTAACAAAAGTACTCATAATTCCCATGTACTCTTCTCAGCTAACCTTTGTTTGCTCATACACTCTTACAAGATGGACATACACACTTGATAAGTTGTTGCTTATTCAAATTACACCATTGCTAATATATTCATAATTCCTATATCAGGCAATTTATTTTATCAGCGATTGTCATACTGACCTTTATGTCTCTTTCATTATCTGATCAGGAATCGGCCTGGATAAAGTCGGATTGTCGAACTACTATACCATTACTACTACTACCTTATTCCTTCGTACACCCCCATCCCCCTCGAATACCTGCCATTAAAGATTTGTTTACCATGAATATGTTTGTTTGTGTACAATTGTTTTTGTTTTATCAGTTATATTTGCAAATTAACCGGATGTATTCAATAAAAAGTGAAGTTATCTTATATTTCATTTATCATTTCAGATTCTATTTACATTATAACTTATGGTTTTAAACTAAAAGATTAAGTAAACTACCATGACCAAGTAAATTACACCGGCCGACAAATTTGAACTTATTTTAATAAACAAAGAACTGAGCAAACTTTCCTCATGGCATTTTTCTCGCTAATTTCAAATCTGACTTTAGTCTTTCTTTAGCACATCAGGTTTTCGAGATATTCGAAAATGCAATAAGACTGCCGTCGCTGATAGAATGTAGCGTTTTATTCTGATTTCTTTGCCGAAACTGGTGATATATGGTTGCATAGCGCCATTGCTGGAAAAAATTTGCCTTCTGTATATCTCCATGTGCATTGAGAAGTTGAACTGACAAAAAATGATGCATTTTACATATAGAAACTATCAAATATATCATTCTCTTTAGGCGTAAACACATGATAAAGATAAATAGCCATGTTTTGTTTATTCCACAAGAATCATAAAGTTGATGGTACTTATATTGCAATTATAGGAATGGTAAACAATGATTGAAGGGCTAATAAGTCAAAACTCGAATTCATAAACGTTGTGCATGGGATTTGCGTTTGAATTTTTCTCAGGATTATCACGATACAACATCCAGCAATGATCTCCCATCATGCTCTCATTCCGAAATCCTTGATAGCGAGTTTTCTGAGAAAAAGTCTAGCTGCGAATGCAGGAAATCGATTTTAAGTGACATACGACGAGGGGTGGTCAATTAGTTTTGCGAATCGGTAGGGCAAAAAGAAGGAAGGGGGATGGCTGTTTTCGGGGTGTTAGGACAAGTTATTTCAAGTCAGGACCTGCAGCCTCACACTCCTGCCTCGTCTATTTAAGAAGCAGTAGCTGATCGCAGATCGTCAGTCACAAACTTTTTAACAAAGGAGAAGGTTGAGTACCGCGCAGTGATCAAATTTTTGACCAAGGAAGGCAAGAATGCAAAAGAGCTCCATGAACGCATGGTTGCAGTGTACACCGACACCGCCCCTTCCTATGCAACCATTGCTCGCTGGAATAGGGAGTTCCACCATGATCGTGAGTTCCTTGGAGATGACCCCCGTCCAGGACGCCCGTCAGACGTGACCAACGAGGACAATGTGGCCTGTGTGGAGAGGATGATCCTCGAAAATCTACGGGTGAAGTTCGAAGAAATCGAGCGAGAACTTGGAATATCACATGGAAGTGTTATGAACATCATCCACGACAATTTGGCCATGACCAAGGTTGCTCCTCGTTGGGTTCCTAGAAACCTCACGCCCCATGATCGACTTCAACGACATCAAAGTCCACAAGGCCAGAGTTGCACAAGCTGCCCTGCACGAGTTCGGATTCGAGGAGCTCAACCACCCCCCCTACAGTCCAGATCTGGCCCCTAGCGACTACTTTTTATTCCCCTAGCTCAAGGTTGCACTGCGTGAACGCCGGTTTGGGGACGATGAAGATGTCCACCTCGCCGTCCAGGAGGGGATTGAACAGCAGTTGGGAGATTTCTGGTTGTCGGGAATTCGAAGCCTCAGGGACAAGTGGCGCAAGTGCATTGAAGTCGAAGGTAGTTATATTGAAAAATAATAAAACACTTTATCTCATATCTCGTTTCCTTATATCCGAATTGCAAAACTTATTGACCACCCCTCGTACGTCATCCCATTTCTGTATAAGATTGAAGAAGGTTTTCCACGCCATCTCTGTATGCAGGTGACTTCTTGATGACAAGAAAGTTTGCACATAACCATTTAGTTCAAGAGGAGTGAGGGTCTTTTTGAAGTCAGGGTCTGCTAAAACCTCCTTGATTTGTGGTCCCACAAATATTCCTTCTTTTAGTTTTGCCTCGCTCGGTTGTGGAAAATTTTGCCTAGATATTGGAATCCCTGAGAATTGTCTTTAGCCATTGCTTTCACGAAGTTTATCATTAGACCTAGTTTCAAATGAAAAGGTGGCAGATATATTTTATGAGGCTCTACCAGGGGGACAGACTGAACACTGCTTATTCCAAGCTCATATGTAGATCGAAGTAGCTAGTCACACTTGTCCTAATGTTTTGCAGTTGCACGGCTATCCCACAGGCAGAGGAAGCAACAGTACTTCATGAATCCTCCTTGCATATCCATAAGCATACCTATGACTTTTAGATCATCACAGGTGTGCCACTGAAGGGCTTGGTAGTTTATGGCTTTAAGAAGAATATTTATATTGCCATATGTCTCTTTAAGGTGGATAGAATGGCCAATAGGAATGGAAAGCTTTACATTCCCATTGTGCAAGAGAACAGCTTTCAGACTTGTCTTAGAAGCATCATTAAAGAGATACGCCATTCAGACGCCTCATATGTCTGTGACAAGGCTTCAAACAATCCATTTATATCATGGCAGTACCAGAGAGGTCCATTAACTGTGAAGAATGAAGTTAAGTCATGATTACGCTTTCTAAAGTAGCTCACATGCACATTTTTCTCGAGTAAGAATTTTTCCTATAGTCGAGATGTTAGAGGCTTTGCTTTCTCCTTTAACAATGACAGATCTCTCACAAGATCATTCAGATCTTCCCGAGTAAATAACTTTGGCTCAGAGTTAGCATCCTTATATTCAACATCCGCATCTAATGTGCATGCACCTTCAGTACTGCTATCATCACTGATATCATCAGGTACGAGGCCATCATCAGGTGAAACTGGAATTGGCAAAGATACATCATGTGGAACTGGTCTTCACGCCGAATCCATGGTTGGATAAACAATTTGGTGCTTGTTCTTTGCAGAAACCCCTTTTGGGGTCATACTGCAGAAAGAGCAATTTTCGAGATGATCTCTGGGCTCTCTCAATATCATAGGAACAGCGAAGGGCATTGAAGCTTTCTTTTTGTTAATCCAGTCACGTAATCCATTAGAGCAGGAAGTACAAATTTGGTGTGGTGCCCATGCTTTATCTTGGTCACCTAGAGGGCAACAGAAGTAGAGTTTGTACATTTTCTTTATATCATTTGTGATAGTACGGTGCTGAGATTTTGTTGTAAAATGCCTACATACATGGCAGAATTTATCTGGATAATTTTTGCACCCTCGAGGCATTGTTACTGCCTTGTGGAAATATTTGGAAGCCTCTTATGAACAACGCAGAAGAAGCATCTTAGAAGATGCACATCACATGAGGAACCTGAAAGTATAAAACAGAATTATAAATAATTGCGCCAAATATGTATGCGGGTTACAAATATTCTTCTCTATACCTCTTTAACCAGCAAGAACTCACGAAGCATCTAGTTTTCTCATCTTATCAGTACAATAATGATGCATGCAATAATATACTACACTTTATGATCGCAGGCGGCCTTTTGCAATTTTTGCATATCTTAAAAAGGGTACGTGCTAGAGCAAAACCGAAGGCAGATTCGGATTCAACATCGAAAATGCATTTAGAAAAGTATAGTAAGGTCTCTGATGAAAAATGCGTGTTGACCAGTGTTATTTATACAGTATATCATAAAAAAGGGATATGCTATAGAATAAAAACCTGATGTGATAGAAGAAAGTAGATGTCATATTTGAAATCAGCACCTACAAATTAGCTAAAAACAACCACAAAACCTAAGTCAGCAAAAGTCTGTTGACCTGTCCTATATTTAGTTTACTTAAATCAATCTTATTTTCGGACAAAACTCTTGTATACAATTCTGTAAATCCCTAAAATTAACTTGGTTTTCATTTATGGATTAAAAAGGACAATTATATATATATATATATATATATATATATATATATATATATATATATATATATATATATATATATATATATATATATATATATATATATGTGTGTGTGTGTGTGTGTGTGTGATGTGTAAACTACACTGCCCTACATACACTATAGTGTTTAGGGCTACGGAGATTCGATGGATTTATTTAAAAGAGGGTGACCCCAAAGCTTCGCAGCAGTATAATTAATACGTCATACATTTAGTAAGAGATTGGAAACGTATTTCTTTTGCTCGAACACAAAGCTTGATTGATCCTTTCTCACTATTGAAAAAAGACATAACGATTTATATTCTTCAACTTTGCTTACTCGTTTTCGCTGCAGACACTTATCTCACTCTTTCACTTATTTTACTTTTTACTTATTTCACTCTCTTATTTCAGATACTCACTTATATCAATCCCTTTGCACTGCTTTCACTCTTTCTCTTTAATTTTTAAACGTTCACCTATTTCAAATTTTTAACTTATTTCATTTTTCACTGTTTTACTTAATTCACTTCTCATTTATTTCACTTTTTTCAACAAGTGAATTGTCTTTTAGATCACCCTATATAAAAATGTTATTTACCCGACTAAATATTACTGTTAAAATATTGACAATTATAAAGATTCCATCATCTCCACATCAATATAGGAGCATTAGAGATGGGGGCAACTCAGATCGCTTGGAATGCATCACATCGCAATGAAATACAAACATACCCCGCAGGAAAGAGGAAACATTAATTCTAAGTAATTTTGAATTTAAATTTGTTGATTCTTTTTAAGAATAAATGAAGTTCTAACCACACCTAACACCATCACCACCCCTACCATACCTTAGGAAATCACCGCACCGACTTTCTTGTACTCACCCAACGTGGTGCGGTTCTGTTTGGACAGCTTTCCTCGCACCAGCTCGACAACTGTTTCGATCTGCTCGTTGCACAGCTCGTAGTACTCCTGCACCGCCCTGGGCCCCTCCCTGCAAGTGAAGAGACCCCCACGGGAGGGCGCCCATAAGAGGGGTTAGTAATTTCGAAATATTATTTTAATGATGATTTATAGGTGCCGTTCATGACAGGAACCAACGAGGGAATCACCCTATTGGCATCAAGGCTTGAAGGATACGAAATAAATCATCATCAGCAACCACAAAGAAAGAGCAGCACCATTAGCCCTGTTTTCTATGGTGCCGTAGAAGGAGTAAGAACCAGTGAATTCTAGGGACACATCCAGGGTCGTTTACCGCACTCAGTGAATTAATATACAAGAGACGGTTTCCCATAGAATGCGCTGCGCCCATCTCTTGCAAATGTAGCAGTCGACTTCCTACAACACTCAGATAAAACCACTGTGGTCAGGGAAAATGATTGAGAATGACAAGACCCACATACCCATTGACCACACGATGTGTTACTGCAATGTTCCTAAGGCCAACGCAATTTTTATGCTTTTTAATATTTTATATGTAAATATATATATATATATATATATATATATATATATATATATATATATATATATATATATAAGAGAACGAGAAATTTGACGCGAATGAGCAACGAGACAAGAAACGCGATTTTTAAAGGCAAGAGAAAAGGACATTGGAAGAACATGGATAGTGAGCCTTTAAACTCTTTTCCCTGGCGTTGTTTATGTCTTCTCAATAAGGATTGTCCCGCCTTTTGCTCTTTTTGACCCTTGGTGTTCTTCCAGTGTCCCTTTCTCTTACCTTTAAAAATCTCCTGTATCCTCTCTCATTGCTCATTAGCATCAAATTTCTCTTTCTCTTGTACTCTATTGTTATATAATCTGCCATTCAAGGTTTCTGCATCTTTCTTTCTGTCTTCATAAGGCTTTTGAAAGGCAGAAAATAAATATGGCGAAAGCCCTGTGGTGGTTGTTACCACTCGCAGAACTTGCATTCGCTCTTTCTTTGTATATATATGTGAAAAGCGCTCCTTTTCAGGGCTCGATGAAGAGCTTAGTTAGCTACAACATTACCTTTTTAACCGCATTTATATATATATATATATATATATATATATATATATATATATATATATATATATATATATATATATATATATATATATATATACCAGGGGGAAAAGGAAAACAAGTACTGAATATATCTTATATTGGCCAAAGTTTCGGGCTCTGCCCCATCTTCTGGGCTAGAACAATAAAAATAAATAAAAAATAATTGTTTCTACAATAAAGAGAACAATGAGACGAACTAAGGGCATAAGGTAAAAATATGGTTAATTATGTACAAAATGTAGAAATAAAATAATGCAAAAATAACACGAAAAAATTCAATATAGATATTTTTTTCTAGTTTGAGTAAAAATTATAAATAAAAGATAAATTCAAATGACATTAATCGGGAAAGAAATGGAAGAAGAGTTAAATAAACGCAATAAATACAATATCAAATATTACCTGATTCGGAGATAGCTGCCAGCTGACTGAACAGAATTTAGATTTTTTTTACTAGGAAAGCTTTGATTTAGTGTTAGTCGGTTTGTTATTCTATGTAATTTAGTGGTAGAGAAAAAATATATAGTCCTAGTTAGTTGTTTTTTTTAGGTAACTAATTAAGACCAAGTAGTTTAATAAGAGATTGTCTTTATTTTATATTAAGCACCGTATAACGCTGAGGAAGTTGAGTCTTTATTTAACTGAGGCTGATTGTGTTTAATCAATAGGCACTCAATTATGATAAGGTCAGGTTTAGATTTTGAGAAAGATAATATTTTAAATTGATTATCATCTTAGGGGTTTTACATGAATGGGAATGAGATAGGATAACCGAATTTTCCTTTCCAATTAGATCCATTCCTATTCTATAGCTGACTTTGCTGGTGAGCATCAGTGCGAACCTTGCGAAGGCGTTCCGTACATCCATTGTACGTTCCCAAGAAACATCTGAGACAAGTATATTTATATACTACTCCGAAACACATGATCTCAGGGGCAGGGTCGTTTACAGAAAACAAGGGGCCAATTTTTAAAGGGTTTACAAAGTTTGGTGTTATGTAGATTAAAATGTAGATAAAACCTTTTTAAAATATTCAACAATTCTTTCTTAAAAGGAATTGTCTGGGGTCCCCAAAAGGGGAAGGAGATATATAATTTCTTGCGGGGAACCTAAATTTTTTTATAGGGTTAAAATACTTATTTAAAAAATCCATAATGCAACGTATGAAAAATGGGGTGGGTAGTTAATTATTTTTTAAAAAAAGTTGAAATTGTTTCCATTTCCAAATGGAATAGGGTCCAGTTATAGCAGATATTGAAGGCACGTTGGATTAAGGTTTTACAAATGTTTACATTAAATTGATATGTAAAGAAGCTATAAAACTTTTGACCAAGGCTACTCAACGTTGGTTGTCGGAAAACAGAAAATACAAAGTTACCGTGATTTTTTTTCTATTTTAACATAAAAAAGATAGACTATTATTTATTTCTTTTTCTATGGTAAACGAAATGTTGGGATGATATGAGACTAGGTTTAAGCTTAAATTTATTAACAGATGCCACTCTCCTATTCTTGGTTATCCTCGATAACTTTCGTGCCAAGCCTTTCTTGACCACATCTTTTGTCTGTCTACTACATACGGAAATGCCAAATAATATTCTGAATCTGTACAAGGTATTCATGAAAGCACACTTCTCAAATTGGGTGCCATTTTGCCTTCTTTTTCATTTCTGTTGTATTTTTTAACTTTTCGGATTACACTTTGAGTTCAAAAGAAAAGTTCTTGTTGTCACTTGGCCATAACCACTTTATAGACCAAACTTTTCCCAATGCTTTTTCTTATTTAAAAAACTTTATACTTTTATCTTTAAATGGACCATGCTTTGGCCAGATATACCTATTTAAAGATCGCTTACACAAACTGGCTTACAACACTTATGCTAAACTATCCACAGAATCAGTTCCTTTTTAAAAAAAAAATCAGACTTCAATATTTTAAAGAAACTTGGTCAAAACCAAGATCTTGTCGTTACTAGACCAAATAAATGCAAAGGCGTTCTCCTCATGAACCGGCCTTATTATGTTTCCAAAATGGAAACAATTATATGTGATGAATCAAAATTCCAACTCTTTCATACTCCATACTTGAAACTGATCTCCTTTGCATTCTTGAGATACCAGACTATTGCTTTTAAGAAGGAATTTTTGAATAGTTTTAAAAGATTCTATTATCATTTTAATCTAACACCAATCTTTGGAAGCTCTTTAAAAATTAGCTTCTTATTAACTGTACAAGACCCCCCTGCCCCTGACATCATGTGACCCGGAGCACTATATAAATTTAGCTGCCCCAAATGTTCTCTGGGAAGGTACATTGGATGTACAGCACGCCTTCTCATGGTTGCTCTGATGTTCACCGAGGGGTCAGCTATAGAATAGGAATGGATCTAATTGGAAAGGAAAATTCGGTTATCCTATCTCATTCCCATTCATGTAAAACCCCTAAGATGATAATCAATTTAAAATATTATCTTTCTCAAAATCTAAACCTGACCTTATCATAATTGAGTGCCTATTGATTAAACACAATCAGCCTCAGTTAAATAAAGACTCAACTTCCTCAGCGTTATACGGTGCTTAATATAAAATAAAGACAATCTCTTATTAAACTACTTGGTCTTAATTAGTTACCTAAAAAAAACAACTAACTAGGACTATATATTTTTTCTCTACCACTAAATTACATAGAATAACAAACCAACTAACACTAAATCAAAGCTTTCCTAGGAAAAAAAAATCTAAATTCTGTTCAGTCAGCTGGCAGCTATCTCCGAATCAGGTAATATTTGATATTGTATTTATTGCGTTTATTTAACTCTTCTTCCATTTCTTTCCCGATTAATGTCATTTGAATTTATCTTTTATTTTTAATTTTTACTCAAACTAGAAAAAATTGTCCTCCATATTGAAATTTTTTGTGTTATTTTTACATTTTTTACATTATTCTCCAGATTTTTACCTTTAGCCCTATATTGTAAAAACAATTATTTCTTTATCTCTCTAGCCAAGAAGATGGGTTCGAGCCCGAAACGTTTGGCCAATACATATATGTTATATTCAGTGCTTGCTCTCCTTTTCTTGCTTGCTAGAAATAGAAACATTAATATATATATATATATATATATATATATATATATATATATATATATATATATATATATATATATATATATATATATATATATATTAATAAAACCACTGTGGAGTAGCGTAGTATTATTATCTCGAGACCAGTTTCGGCACGGACTTTGTCATGCCGGCTTCAGTCGAACACTGGTCTCGAGATAATAAATATTACGCTCCTCCACAGTTGTTTTATTAGGAATTAACAATTGTTCATATATATATATATATATATATATATATATATATATATATATATATATATATATATATATATATATATATATATATATATATATATATATATATATATATATATATATATATATATATATATATACATACATATATATATATATATATATATATATATATATATATATATATATATATATATATATATATATATATAAAATAACAAAACCCTTAAGAGTTTGCCACAAACCTCATGGCTTTAGAAACCTCGCTGGTCCAGAAGGTTTGCGAAACACACAGGATGGATTGCCCTGGCCAGTCCAGAACCCACCTCTCGCGGGGTTTCTTGTTGTAGTCCTCCAGACACGCATTGACCACCTGTGATTGATTTGACCTTTTGAAGAAAAGACAATCCAGCCAATGGGGCAATGGCCTCTAGTATGGAAATCAAATGCAGGGGAGACAGACAGAAAGAGAAGCAGGAGGAGGTTGGAATGAGATTGAAAATAAGTAAAATAACAGTACTCCTAAAATATTAAGTGAAAAGTTTAGAAAAGGGCATAAGTCCCCTTGAATAGGTACTAAGCTGCCTCATTTTCTAAATTTCAGGGATATTATAAGTGTATCAGTGAGATTGTTTTATTCTGAAAGAGTGAAGGTGTGACTGTAAAATGACTTCATATTTTTTTCCGGCAATGAATAATGAATACCTTGCAATATCTCTTTCGTGCCCGCTGCGAAATACATCTATTAATTAAGCACTTCTACCATGCAGTTTCACAATCCTCAACACCCATCACCTATGCTCTTTTGCCAATCTCCGCAACTCTAACAACTACATTAAATTTCAACATAGGTTTGTATGCGATTTAAAAAAGAGTAAGAGGTTTTATTGACAACATTGAAACTCATACAGAGATATTCCTTCACCAGAAATCTTTTTTTTCTTCAATTCCATTCTTTTTGCCTCTTTTTTTTTACTTCTCTTAACTCTGTGTGTATCATTGGTACACTATTTGTACCACACAGCCAAATGAATTTAACGAGCAATGGTAGACGAGAGAAATGGAGAAATGTTGAGTTGTGTGGAAAGGGAGAACTGACACTTAGCTGAGAAAATGTTACGAAAGAGAGGTAAAAGAACAAAATTGTTATAAAATATATATAAAAGAACAAAAGCATAAAAAGCTTAAATAAAAATAAAAGGCTATAGAGATAGGTAAATAAAAACAAGTTCTAAAAGATATGTAATAGAAGAAAAAGTTATAAAAGATAAGTAAAAGGAACAAAAAAGGCCAGAAAATAATTAGAAGAACAAAAGGGACATAAAAGGTGTAAAAGACTAAAAATTGTTGTGAAGCATGTGTAAAAGAACAAAAGGTTATAAAAGATAAGTAAAAGAAAAAATGGTTACGAAAGATACGGAAAAGAACAATGAGTTATAAAACATAGACAGAAGAACAAAAAAAATTAAAAAGATAAATAAAAAAACAAAAGTTACAAAATGATAGATAAAAGAACAAACAACTTCTAAAAGATGAGTATTTGAACAAAAATGTTATAAAACATAAGCAAAAAGAACAAAAAGTTATAAAAGTTAAGGTAAAAAGAACAAAAGGTTATAAAAGATCTGTAAAAAGAACAAAAAGTTCTAAAAGATAAGTATCAAACAAAAGGTTATAACAGATAAGTAAAAAGGACAAAAGGTTATAAAAGATGGATAAAAAGAAAAATTCTAAAAGATAAGTAATAGAAAAAAACGTTATAAAACATAAGTAAAATAACAAAACTAATGTAAAAGTTACGTACAAAAGGGACATTAAATGTGGAATTAGCCTTTACCTCAACCTCATTGTCCAAAAAATAGTTCTTTTTGATCTTTTTAGTTCGCCGAAAATGACGTCATAATGCGAATTTATTTGCACGATTGTGTATATATTATAGTTGTGTGTAAAGTGGTGTAAGCAAATACATATGTTGATGTATGTATGCTGTGAGAGTGTATGTATGAATGAGAATTTTAGTAGAAGTGGAAGCGCGTCTGTTGGAGTAATTATGCTTGCGTGAGGATGTAGGTTTGAGTGCGGAAAAGAGAATAAGGAAACCAAGATGATACTTTACCCTCTTGATGCTGCCTCGGACTTCGGCCTCGAGTTGCACTAGCCACTTCTCGACCTGACCTCTGGCGCTGCTCGTGCTTATGACCTCGGACAGCGTGATGACCTCCCCTTCACTAGACCTCACCGCCACCACGTCGAGGTCATCGCCGAAGTCGAGGGCGCTCACGCCCTCGAAACACTTCTTCAAGTGGGGCTGCACCCTGTCAATACAAGTCATACGAAGGCGGTCCCACTTGGATCTTCCTTAGCTTACACTTCAATCCCATTTCGTCCCCACTTGGGGAACACTTCGTTACCCCATAGTTCCCACTTTGACCCCCACTTGTTGCATGCACACTTGGTTCTCACTCGGTTCCTACGTTGACCCACTACTTGGATTCCATTTTGACCTTACTTGGTTCCTTTGTTGACCGCCCACTTGGTTCATCCTTAAATCCCGCTTGATTCCCATTTGGTTCATACTTGATTCTCAATTGGTTTCCACTTTGACCCCAACTCGGTTCACACTTGGATCTTTTCCACTTTGCACCCACTTTGTCACTACTTGGTTTACACTTAAATCACACTTGGTTCTCACTTGCTTACTACGTTGATCCCAAATTGTCTTTCACCTGGATTCCACTCGATTCTCACTTGGTTCCCACGTTGACCCCACTTGACTCCAACCTGGATCCCACTTGGTGAAAACATCCCTAACACCTTGAGCCCACAAAAGACCCAAACCCAACCACGCACAACACATCCATTCACCCTTGAACCTTCTAAAGAGAACCTCCACTGTAACTCTACCTGCCGGGGTCCTTAGTTTCACTGAGGATCTCTAGAAGCTCCTCGTTGGATAGGAAAAAGAACCTGGCGAAGTAACGCCTCTTCTTCTCCAAGTACTCATTTAGACCTCGTTGGATTAGTTCGAGAAGCTCTGACGCCTTCTTCAGTCGCTCCAAGATCTTATCCACATCGAGGATGGCCAACACGCGGCTGTTCTGGCTCATGCTCTTCATTATGTCACGCCAAGTCTTGTCCACCGTGTTGAACCTGCGCAACCACATACCAACACACATTATAATGGATGTATTCTCACAACAAAAGTGGTTGTGAGAGTAGAGAAGTAGGTATGGGAAAAGGAGTTGGTTTTAGTCTTAGAAGTGAGTGTAATAAAGAATATGTAAATAGATGTAAAGTTAGAGTTGATGCCTAATTATGAGATTAAAGTCGATAAACGAGTAGAGAAATAGGTGAAAGTAGAAAAAACGGTATAATAGTAAAAAGGTGGATATGAGGTAGAGTAGAGGTGTGGGTATGAGAGTAGAAAAATAGATATATGGATACAGAAGTAGATAAGAGGATAAATAATTCCGTATAATAGTAAAAGGGTTGATATTGAAGTAAAGAAGTTGGTATAGGAAAAGGTATGCAAGTAAGATTATAGAGAATTGTGTCTAATAATAAAGCAACGAATGGGAGAGAGATGAAAAGGTTTGGTTGCAAGAGTAGAGAAGCGGGTATGGAGGTAGAGTTATCGTTAGTGTAATGAAGTAGGTGTAGTAAAAAATATATTTATTGTATAAGAGTGTTATGAAAACAGATTCGTGGATGTATAGGTAATGTGTGAGTTTATAAAAAAGATAAAAATATTTAAAAAATGGGAGTAACGATAGATAGCTAAATGTGAATAATTATCAGGAGTGAATCGGATGTAAATGTAGAGAATTAATTGAATGGTACTGCCGTGTCATGTGAGGATGAGGGGATGTACTGAGAATGGAGTGCATGTGTGCTACATCTTAAGGAATTTGTGAATGTGTGGGTGAATAAATAAATAATGAAAAGAGAAGGGAGGTGGAATGAATGTGTGAGATAGAATAAGAGTAATGGTGGCGAGTATGAACGGGAGCTGGATCATATTTATTAAAAATAAAAGAAAACCAACGAGGTTATCTTCAACAAACAGGAAAAATGGCAAGAAAAGTTCATAAATAAAGTTGTGAACTTATTGAAAATGTCTGTAATATACATATGCTTAATAGACTACTGGTATAATTGGTGCAGGGTGAGCCTGCAATTCTCCTGACCGCACTTGCTATCCCACAACAAAGTTTGGGTCTTCTAGAGAAACATGAATACGTGAATGTGTGAGTGTGGAGCAGGAAGAACCGAAATAGAATGAAAGAGAAAAAATATTTAATAAAGAAATAAACAGAAAGGAATAATGGATTTTGAAGGATTTTCAATTACAACGAAAATATTCCTTACACTCAACAACAGCCACGTAAGGGAAAAGAAAAAGCATCTGTTAGAACGAACACAAAGAACGCAACGGAGACTCAAGATTACGAACTAAAAGGTTTTGAGTTTTTTGTTCGCAACATCGAAGAGTTTCCCTTACTTAGCTAGCAATTAAAGTTCGTATGTCTGTACATTTTGTACGTACTCATGCCCTTAAAGGCTTATAGGACGTGCTTTAATACGCGTCGTCTCCATAGAGTCTATATTTAATAATAATAATAAAAATAATAATTTTATTATTACATTTTATTATTATTATCATTATTATTATTATATTTTATTATTATTATTTATTATTATATTTTATTATTGTTATTATTACACTAGGTCACAAAAAAATCTTTCTAAGTCGTCTAAAATTTTTTCGACTGATTTAGGACAATTTTGCAAAGCTGAATCCGAAAATTAGATCCGTTGGCTCCAATCAGGTGAGGTTCTTGTGCTAAGTAGATTTTAATAAAATAAGATCTTGTAACTAAATCTATTACATTTGTGTGACATTTTAGATTCAATTTTGTTAATATTTCTCAGCCGAAATAGATTTTT
Source organism: Ceratothoa steindachneri (assembly GCA_963969495.1). Taxonomy (NCBI): domain Eukaryota; kingdom Metazoa; phylum Arthropoda; class Malacostraca; order Isopoda; family Cymothoidae; genus Ceratothoa; species Ceratothoa steindachneri. The sequence continues at coordinate 62,360,731 of OZ018323.1, read as the reverse complement.
AAGATAAACAAAAAATCGTTTTCTAACACGATTTATTAATTATAGGTTACAAAAATTCATTAGTGTACATTGAATAGTAGACATTAATAAAGATAAATTCATGTACATTGGACATAAGGTCAGCATTTTTCAGAATTCAAAGCATAAACTTCCGTTTCTTCGGACTCCAAGGATGTTCAGCGTTTAGGATGTCTCTCTTCAGAGTCCAACAGTAATCACCCATCATAACTGCATCCAAGCGTTCCCTGATACCTGGTGGTGGTGGTAGTGGCGACCCCGTCCCCGGCCCGACCTTGGGTCGGGGACTCTTACACCTATTCCAGGCCCCACCCCAGCTCCCCAGACCATAGCAGGAGCGGACCCGACGCTGCGCGGGTCTCCATCTCTGTCATGTCTTTCATGTCGTCGCTCATTGATTCCAGATTCTCAGCAAACCTAACCATATGTGAAAATAAGTAATGCATTTTGTTCTGCATCCCAGGTTTATGAACGCAGTCAGCATATTGGTGACAAGTTGTATATAGTTCCTGGCCTTGTTGTTGTCAAGAAAGTTCTTCACGACCAGAACAAAAGCCTTCCATACTTCCAGTTTAACTTCGTTCATTGAGTTTTCAAACTCGGGATCTCTGATGAGCTTGAGGACCGTCAAAGATGTCAGCTTTTAACTTCTCCATAGTCAATCCAGGAAAAGCGTGGCACAAACAAGTGAAGCAGCCATCATCCTTGTCCAGAGCTTTAGCGAACTGTTTGATCTAGCCTAATGGTGGAAAAAGTACCCTGTCCATGTCCACCAGAGGGTTGTTTATGATGTTCCTTGCTCTGCAAGGAACCAATTCCTCCGGTACGGGTCAGTCTTTTGTGTAATGCTGAACTCGATCCCTACTATTCTTCATGCATAGAAAGCACGGATACTTGGTGAACTTGGACTCTTGTCCTAGCCCCTCAAAAAATCCCCATCTTCAGGACAACAAAAATCGTCTATTTATGTTGATTATAAAGAATTTTCTTCAGCAAGTACTTCACCGCTTTATACTTCTCCTTCAGTGTAGGCGACTGAGCGAAGGGTACAGAGGCAAATTGGTTGCCGTTGTGGAGCAGGATACATTTCTGCAATCGCTTGCTGCTGTCACTGAAAAGCTTTCAATATTTGGGGTGGTACTGTGGCACTCCAAGTTTGTGTAGAAGCTGCGCAATATCTGTGCAGTACATCAATTCCTTCTCTTCAGAGAAAAAACGGAGGTGGTACTCTTGATGACTGTTGCGGTAGAAGGTGATGCGAGCACTGTCAGAGAGGAGGGTTTTTGTTGTTTTTTGCATCATTACAAAAAACTTCTTTATTTTCTCTAATAATGGAGGAATCTTCGTCACCAATGTCAGGAAGGTCCCCAAAGATAGGTACTGAAATTTCATCACAATGAGCTAGAGGACGACGTGCTGAATGAAGATCCGGATATTTAAGGCTGCTGCGGTTCTTTCTGTTGATTCTAGGCAAATCAATAGCGCAGAAGTATCAGCCAGTGCCATGAATTTCGGATCCCTCCAAACAATGTGAATTCCAAACTCCAGACAACTCTTCTTGCCCTTGGTCCAACGCCGCAGATACTCGGTGCATGTCTTGCATACCATGCGTTGCTTCCAAGCTTTATCCTGGTCACCAAGTTTCATAAGTTTTATGAAACTTGTGATTGGATTCCTATCATGAACAAGAGTGTATTCGCCGCAGATGTGGCAGAATACATTGAGCTTATTTTGGCAAGATCTTCTGATCGAAATCATTTCATTCACCTGCTACGGAAAAATACCAGTTAGTCGAAAATTGCCGCATGTAAACTCTTCAAAATTCGTTTATTTAAAAAAAATAAGAAAGATTTTTTGCATCATATAAATATTAAATACTCGTACATTTAAAAAACGTAAGATATCATGTGGCGATAAATCAAAAAGTTGACCTGCCTGAGCAAAACCAAAGTGATTTTTAGATTCAGCACAACCAAAGTGATTTTTTTCAGATTCAGCAAAACCAAAGTGATTTTTAAATTCAGCAAAACCAAAGTAATTTTTAGATTCAGCAAAACCAAAGTGATTTTCAGATTCAGAAAACCCAAAGTGAATTTCAGATTCAGCAAAACCAAAGTGATTTTCAGATTCAGCAAAACCAAAGTGATTTTCAGATTCAGAAAAACTAAAGTGATTTTCAGATTCAGAAAAACCAAGGTGATTTTCAGATTCAGCAAAACCAAAGTGATTTTTAAATTCAGCAAAACCAAAGTAATTTTTAGATTCAGCAAAACCAAAGTGATTTTCAGATTCAGAAAACCCAAAGTGATTTTCAGATTCAGCAAAACCAAAGTGATTTTCAGATTCAGCAAAACCAAAGTGATTTTCAGATTCAGAAAAACCAAAGTGATTTTCAGATTCAGAAAAACCAAGGTGATTTTCAGATTCAGCAAAACCAAAGTGATTTTCAGATTCAGCAAAACCAAAGTGGTTTTCAGATCAACAAAACCAAAGTGATTTTCAGTTTCAGAAAAAACAAAGTGATTTACAGATTCAGCTCATCAGAGTTGTCATAAATCAGCTAAAAAAATTAGACAATAAAGTTGGTGTTGGGTAGAGTTCTTATTAATTTGAGGGCCTCACCTCCTTCCTTCTTCCGGCATCTGAGCCATGATGTCCGGTGATCCGAAGATGGGCTCGAGGTAGATCCAGGTAGATTGGACCTTCAACCATTCGTCCAGGACTTCCTGCAACGTCGACAGGGTAGATTCCCAGCCGGCCTGCAGATATTTTAGAATTTGTGAACTTAATTACATATTTAGATTTTAAAGACTATATTTTCATTTTTTTCCAATTACTACTTTTAACATTATTCCTAAAGTTAGGAATTTTAAAATTCATTTTAAGTTATTATTTTTGAAATAAATTTAAATTAATTGATTTTTTTTAAAATCGGAATACTTTTATTATTCTGAACAGATTTATAATGGAAACTGATTTAATTAAAACTATTAGCGATTTTCAAAAAAATTTAAATTGTGTACTTTCAAGAGGATTTTTTTTTATAATTTTTATACTTAAAAATTATATTATTTGTTTATTATAAACTCATGGCATTTTAATTTTATTTTCCGAAAAGTACAGCTTAAAAAGTGATTATTTTTATTGTATAAGTATAAACTATTCAGGGTTTTTTTTTAATATTTCCAAATATTTCAATATAGCTATAGTAAACCCTCGATATAACGAACCTCAACATAACGAATTTCGGATATAACGAACCAAATTTCCTGGCCGAACACCATCGGGTTTAACAGGCAACCGTTACGACCAGCCTGGGTGAGTGTTGGTGTGTCACATGTCTCCTACAGTGCAAGGTTCGTATCAATACTATGTTGTGTAGTCCACTTAACTTTATTAGTAATTACATACTCATACGTATTACATATCCATAGCCAACTTGGTTCGTTATTACCATTGCTTTTAACGCCCATTGGGTTTACCGAACTTTCGGCTTTAAGGAGCGACCCCCGTCCCATATAGTTCGTTATATCGAGGGTTTACTGTATTCTGAAATGATTATACACTATTTTTGTTCCTGGCCAGTAAGTGTTATTTTCGAATCTCAAAGTGCAAAACGATACAAAATAGCCATATTTGTTTTAAACTTTGCTTTTGTGATTTGTATGATGAAATATTTACTAAAAATGGGCAATTATTTTCAGCCAGTGTAGGGCTAAAAACAAAAACACATAATTTATACAATTTTATTAAATTTTCCAAAGGAAATATATAAAACAAGTGAAAAGGAGTTAGAAGTGAACGTTTTCCTCGAATTTCTGTTTGTAATTGTACATCACTTTCCTGTACAAGCCCCTAAATGTAGTCTCCTATCATGTTTTCATTGTCTAGTCCCTGGTATCTATGTTCAAAGTTCAGCTATCTTCATAGAAGTTCTCCTCTTGCTACTCTGAGTATGCTCCTATACTCTCCTTGAACTTTTCAAGATAAGCATCAAGGATGTGCACCTTTAGGGACATCATGCAGCCCATATAGCCATAGCTTATCACTAAGTTCTCAACCAGTTCCAAATAATTGTCAACCTTAAAACTCTGCCAGGCTTCTTTTTTTTCCTTTTTTAGTAAGCCTTTCAAGAAATTCTGAACACTATGATTTTCTTGATTTGTGGTCCAACAAAGCCCCCAAGCTTTCATCTTTGCCTCGGAGAGTTTGGAAAAGTATTTTTGAAGGTACTTAGAGGCTGTAGACTCTTGGTAAGAGCTCTAATAATGGAGGGAACAATAACTTTTGAGGGTTTATCAATTGTTGATGTTTGATAATATGCCTTCCAACACAGAACTCAGTCATTTGTGGCCAGTGCTTCTTGTGGTAATTTGCTATGGTATCACTAATGCCCCAAAGAAAGAGATGGAATGGAAACTTGGTAGAACTACCCTAGAGACCCATCAAAAATGCTACCATTTTAAAGTATCCAATCCCTTTCCAGCTATACTTATTATAATTCAAAGATGGTAACAGGAGTTTGACACTGTTGTAGTCCTTCTTGAGATATACTTAATCAGCCAAGGGAAGGGATAGATCTTATTCCAATTATGGTGAAGTACAGCTTTAATGATTCTTGAGGAGCTGTCAATGGAGAGACTCCACCCATCTGGATTACATATAGTTCTATTTGCATCAAACAGACCAGGTACATCATTGCAGCAGCATAGCCCAGAATCTTCAGAAATGGTAATGACGTTTCCTTTGGTTTGTCCCTTGCGCATTTTGACATTGACAAGCCAAGATCTCTGACAATGTCATTGAGATCTCTTTGGTTTGGATACTATGGATTCCTTCCAATAGCTATATCTCTGACACTCCACTTACAACTTCAACGATCTTTTCAGCTTCTGAATCGTTGCTTTCATCTAGGGGTGGCTTATTCCGTTCTAGATGGGTAGATAAGGAAAGATCAGCACTGGGCCACTAGAGGAGGAAATATCGAGATAAGAAATAGGCAGATGCATTTTTGCCACTTCGACGTTTGGAAAGGTCCAAGATGCAGAAGTAGCATTTGCTTGAGTGGTCAATGGGTTCACACCAAATCCTGGGAATGGCAAACTACATGGTTTTTCGTTCCCCTCTAAATCATCCGGTAAAAGTAAAAAAATATATTTTATTATTCTTTTGGCTTACAAACAAACATAATAACTTTAATAGTGGTGACTTTTAATATTTTACTCTTTACAACAAGCAATTTTCTTACCTTCCAAAGTTTTCTTGTAATATTCACAAACAAAATGAGGGTGCCTAAGTCCCCAACTGGCATGCTAAATTGCTTTGTAAGCTTTGCACATTCTTATAGATACTGTCACATCGAACATTTTTGCTCTTGTTTTGATGAACTGTCCTCAGATATAACAAAATGCATCAAGAGAATGATTGCAGCCTCTTGATGACATTTCTCTTCTCATGTGTTCATTATGGTAGCTAGAGCTGAAATGATACCAGATCTGTGAATCCCTGTATAAATATTTCCAGAAAGTTCTAGAAGATTCCAATGGGGATGGTGGTTTTGGCAAGTTCTGAAACATCTTGAAATTTCCTAAAATTCTACTAAATTCTAGAAGTTTCTCATTAAATCTATTATGTTTTGGAATGTTTCATTAAAACAAATATAATTCTACAACATTCTACTGCATTTTTAAAATAATATTTCCAATTTTCTATCATGCTTTGAAAAGAATAACGCATACAGCTTTTTATATATCCTCAATATTTTTCCGAAATTAATACTACCCCAGCATTATTTTTCCGATGGGCAAATTTGGAAATTAAGAACAACTAGAAAATAACACTTTTAACCAAAGAACAAGAAAAAAAAAAGTGAATTTTTGTTACTTACTGTTATTTTTATTAAAAATTGCGAGAAGTATAAAATTTATAACTTTCCAAAATTTAAAATCAGGGGAAAAGTTGGATCTCAGAATTGAAAAAAGTTATAAAAATGCTGTAAAAGTTTTAGGTATTCCTTTTTAACTTTTATACTTGCCTAACGACAAATTTTATATATGACTAAGGAAGAGCGATGGAATATCACATTTCTACTCTTCATTCAGGAATAATTGGATGTACAAAGAGAGATAAAGAAACTAATAAATGAATATAACAGAGATATGAAGAAAACATGGATGAATGAGTATACACAGAGAGATGAATAAACTAATAAACGAATATACACAGAGAGATGAAGAAAACAGAGATGATTGAATGTACACAGAGAGATGAAGAAAACAGTGATGATTGAATGAACACAGTGATGAAAAAAGACGTGTTTAAGAAAAACAGCTGATGATGGAAATTAAAAGTGGGATTTTCAAGAGCATGGTTTAAGTGGATGTATATTATAGCATGAACTTCACCCCTTTGAAATAAATCATCATAACCATTACTCACAAATTGTAGGTTCACCACACACTAATCCCTTATTAAGCGCAATGCTACCCATATTTATGTGTGTTCATCCACCTCCATATTCAACTCCATACATTCCCAATTTTACCCCTCCATCACACCACTTTTTCTTAAAGCTTTATTCATATAAACAAGCAATCTTTTTACCGCTCTTTCAACCCTTCGCCCACCAGCACAATCTCATTCGCTTCACAAGTCTATTATTTCTATTCATTCTTCTTATATGCGTACATTACCTAAAAAACATTCACAATAACACCATGATTCGTCTTTCGTAACATCATATATATATATATATATATATATATATATATATATATATATATATATATATATATATATATATATATATATATATATATATATATATATATATATATATATATACATATATATATATATATATATATATATATATATATATATATATATATATATATATATATATATATATATATATATTACCCCTTCCTCCCTTAACTATCCTCCCTTACCTTTACTCCCTTACTTATCCTCCCTTTCTTTTCCTCCTTTACCTTTCGTCCCTTACCTATCCTCCCTTTTCTTTCCTTTCCTCCCTTCTCACAACCAAGGCACTCTCGACTTATCCATTTGCACAGCTTCCAATCTTGATATTCCTTCATTTTTTCATGCGTCTCGTTCACTCTACAACAGCGATAGGACCAACAAATACTCCCCTGAATCTTTCTTACTCATTCTACACTCAAACCCTCAACTTCACTGACTCAATTATCAGCCAGAACTTTCTGCGTCCCCCAACCACGATCATTTATGACACACTTTAGATACCCGAAACTTTCCGTAGTCATCAGCTGCACACCATCGAGTCTCCAACCTACAACCAGACCCATGACCGACTCTCTCACGTATAATAAACCATTTACTTGGGCCACTTTTTACCCTACACCAGGATTTAATTGCCACAAAATGTATTAACGTCCATTTTTTTCTTCAAAGGGTCCCATTTGCGACTGCTAGCAAGAGCATAATAAGCAATAATTGAATAAAGCCTACTCTTAGACTCTGGAATGCTGCTCCTCGACTCTGACATGCTCTTCCTGCCAAGGTCCGTTCCTCTTGCTATTTTTAAACGTCTCCTGAAGACTCATCTCTTCAGAATTGCCTTTTCTCCCCTCTAAACTTTCTCTACACTCACTACACAACCTGCGCTCTGGGAGGGCTAACACCCCTGAAGGGCGCATTATAAATACCTATTGTTATTATTATTATTATTACTAGGCTTCATTAAAGACCACACACAAAAAAATTCAAAACGATAAATAAGCAAAAAAAGCAACAAACAGAAGCCAAACAAAGGCAACTTTACAAAAGGAAGAAGAAGCAGAAGGTAGGCCTTGGCAGGACTCCTCCCTAGAGCGCCGGAGTATACGACCAACGCCAAAGCACAAATGAGGCGAGCCTCTTCCAAGAAGTGAAAGAGTACACAAGTCTGTGTGCACGAATCCGTCCTTTCTACACCTTTGATTTCTACATTTCCCGTCAAACCTTTCGTTTCTGTACTTTTCCTTTCTACACTTTAACTTTCTACCCCTGTCAATACTACACTTTTCTCCTACACTTTTCCTTTCCACACGTTTTCTACTCTTTTCCTTTCTACACTTTTCTTTACAGTTTTCTTTCTAATTTTCCTTCATTCACTTTTCATTTCCACACTTCATTATATACTTTTATTTTCTACAATTTTCGTTTTTACATCTTTTATTCCTAAACTTTTCATTTTTACACATTTTATTACTACACTTTTTATTTCTTCACATTACCTTTCTACACATTTCATTACTATACATTTCTACATTATTCCTTTCTACACTTTTGTTTCTTAACTTTTCATTTCTATACCTTTCATTTCTACACTTTTTTTATTTCTATACTTTCCCTTTCTACGCTTTTTCTTTCTGCACTTTCTTGACTTTCCTGACTTTTACTTTCTACATCTCTCATTCCTTCCACTTTTTCATTCTACACTCTTTCTTTCTTCACTTTTCCTTTCTACACCTTTCATTTATACATTTTTTGTCTACACTTTTCCTTTCTACAGGCTAATTCAGGTGAATTTTCTTACAGCATACAAGTGACTCATTCCACAGTAGTTCTTACATTCACATTCTTTCAGCTACCATTATACAACGGTAGAATCATAGTACTCTTCCTGTTCTCACATACCATTCAATTATCAAGAACACGACCAGAGCCCAGGCGACTACACACCTATCGCAATTCTTTCGTTCATCAATTATGTAGTGGTATCATTTAGATCAACCCCTCAATTATGTAGTGTATCATGTAGATCAGCTCCTCAATTATGTAGTGTATCATTTAGATCAGCTCCGCAATTAGGTAGTGTATCATGTAGATCAGCTCCTCAATTAGATAGTGTATCATGTTGATCAGTTCCATTCCCGAGTGGATACACCGCTTCCGATTTGAGCGATGTTAAGCCACATCGGTTGTGGTTAGTCGCCGGATGGAGTCCGTTTCCGCATCTCCTTCACGACGGTTGCCATACGTGGTTTGAATCCCTCGTTAATCAATAGGTCCACAATGAGAAATAAAGACATCTTAAATGAGTGCAGAACCGTGATAAAACTAGACTAAGAGTGCATATCGGTGGTAAAAAAAAACAAGAGTGAAGATTGGTGGTAAAGCCCGGTAGCTAAACTATTAACAATGGGCGGATTGGTAACCCCCATCAAGAGTCCTGCATGCGGTGGGTAAAAAGCGAACCCAAATGTTTTTTTTATCTTTGGGACTTAATTGCCATGCCATTATTAATGATGGTTGGGGTCTTTGTTCGCAGGTAATTTATAAAATGCCGCCGGGGTCCTCTTATGTACTTAAATGGGACGGGGGAAAGGGACCAGTTCTTGCTTCTTATCCTCGAAATTATTTCGACTCCTTTTCCTTCCATCTTTATTCATTCATCTTCTTTTCTCTCTGTGTCCTAACGCCACCCGGTTCCTCATATACAGGTCTGGATTTATCTGAGCGGAACCTCTCCTCGTCCTCCTCTTGACGGAGGAGCCCCTCTTAATCCTAGTGAGAGCCTACCACTCCCTCCTCAATAGGCTTTATGAAGGGAAAGAATCGCTTCCACTTCCTCTTCAGTAGGCTTTTGAAGGAAGACGATCGTCTATTAACAGCCTACCAATTCCTTCTTAATAGGCTTTATGAAGGGACGATTGCCTACTAATAGCTTACCACCTCATCTTCAATAGGCTTTGTGAAAGGAAGGGTCGGCTACTCATATCCTACTACTTCCCCCAATATATGCTTGATGAAGGGTAGGATCACCGATCTATAGCCTACCACTTCCTCATCAAAAGGCTAAATGAAGAGGATTGCCTAGTGATAGCCATTGACTTCCTCCTCAATAGGCTTTTATAGGCTTTTTAAGGGGGATAATAGCCTACATATAGCCCACTACATCCTCCCCAATATGCTCAATGAAGTGGAAAGATCGCTCACTGATAGTCGACTACTTACTTCTCAAGAGCCTTTTTAAAGGGAGAGGATCACCTACTGATAGCCTGCCACCTACTCCTCAATAGGCTTTGTAAAGTGAGAGGATTGCTTACTGATATCATACAATTTACTCTCCAATAGGCTTTGGAAATGGGCAAGATCGCCTACTGATAGCCTACCACTTCCTCATCAATAGGCTGGACGAAAGAAGAGATTGTGCAATGATAGCCATACACTTTATCCTCAATATGCTTTTTAAAGTGGAAGCTCGCCTACTGATAGCCTACCACTTCCTCTTCAATAGGCTTGATGAAGGGAGAGGATCGCATGGATTGCGTCTTCACGATGTGGTCATCCAGAAGCAGTTGTATGTCCTCAACCCCCGTCAAGACGTAGGTTTCCGTCTCCCGGTGGGATTTGAGCACCAGATCCATCTCTTGCCACGCCGCCTAGAGGAAAAAGAAAACTCTAACAGGAATGTAAACAACAAACTTTAAACGTTGGAGCCAAAATTTACCACAAATATATACACATTCTTGTATGCGCACAGAGGCATACGTAAAAAACTTACGTCCTATTTTTTCTGGCAGAATGTATGCATTCTCATGTTTGTGCCATTAGTATCACTAGCATCTGTTTCCATTCGTTCAAACTTTAATCAACTCGTCTTAAAACACGCATACAACATGCTCCGAACATGTCTTGAACGTGCCAAGAAAGAAAAAATTCCGAGACGTTTCTTATTGCATTGAAACAAGTTGACATGGGGCTTTTAAGAGTTTTCTTACTGTTTACAGATCTGGTGAAAACAACCAAGAAACTCCCTTCAGATGTTACAGGTTAGCCAGGTTCTGATGAAGTATTTATTCTTTAAAACTAAATTGTTATTCAGTTAAAATCAGAAGGGATAATTCATAGCTTATTTTTTATGTCCACCCCCAAACTAAACAATTGTCTCCAACAAATGGCTTACAAACTTTTCATTCATAACACGTTCTAGACATGGTCTAGGTATATTCTAGACATGTTCCATGCATGTGTAAGTTTTATTTGCCCAGAAAATCTCAAAATTAACTCCAGTAAACCTTGAGCTAGGGAAGAACACCATTTAAATTAAGGGATTAGAAAGAGTACTTAATGATTAAAATATATTTTCGATTTCTAGTTTCAGCATAATTTTTTTAAAACGAGTCAGAATTTGTTTAGTCTTAAGACAATGGTTAAGTTAGGTTATGTTACATTACGTCAAGTTAGGTTAGGTTATGTACGGAACATTATCCAGTCTAGAATTTAATATAGCCTATATACAACCATCCGATGTAGTATAGTATTTATTATAGTTCGAGGGGATCCCATGAGCAATGAATGACCTTAATGTTTCAACACAAACACATATCAATGCACCAAAATTGAAAATAAATGTTTGTTCATGCACACCCACTCCCGTGATATGAACTCCATTGATTATGCACGGAAATACCCGACAAAAACACAAACACAGACGGTCGAAAATGTTGAACGTTCCCGCCAAATCGGAGGTGAGAAAATCATTAAGCCACAAAATTTGAGCCTACTAATTTATATATAAGGAGACTCGCTATTCCTTTGTTTTTAGAGTTGTTAGTGGAAAAGTCATTGAATGATTAAGTTATTTCTCCTAAATAAAATTGTGCCGGTAAAATCTTTGTCATTTATTTTCATTCAGTATAATTGATAGGCGAAGGAACAAATACAGGTTGGGATAACCTTTTCTTCACGAACAAAAGGAGAAACAAATGATCCTCCTCAGTATATTATAAATGTTCTTTCTCACTGAGACTAGTGATGCACAAACGTGTTAAGAATCGATCCTTGTTTTATATCATATATCTAGTGTTAATTGGTGCAGTACTCCGTTAATGTGGTCAGACAATACGCCTGTAAATTAGTAACAGTTCGTGTGAAAGGCCTACTTAGTGGGAGAGATATAAGGAACTTAACAGGGTATTACAACTAATTCGCTGAAATCTAGTTAATTCCGATCCACCCACGCTTCTCGGGTCATGGGCTCTTATCACTTTTACATTCTCTACTACCACTCCTCTTTTCTTAAGTTTTCATTGTCCGTATGTTTAAGTGGAGATCACAAAGGTGCAGATAGATTTTCACAATCTATTTGTGGCTTTCCCATCATAGGTTCCGTAGGAAACTGTCCTGCTTAACTACATTGCTGGAGATTTTTACGACGAGAGGAAAGAGTACGAGTGTTGTCAGGTGTGTCTTATTTGGACTTCCAAAAAAAACGTTGGATAAGTCCTCTTCGGAGTTGAAAGATTGAGGACTGGTTTAAGAACTAGTTATATCGGAGGTGCCAAAAGGTTGTGATCAAATCATGTCTCTCGCTGGTCCTCGGTGAGGAATGGAGTGCCTTACGGCTCCGTCTTAGGCTCTCTGTTGTTCATCGTCTATATCAACGATATTGAAGATGGGTTATTTAACCGATTAGCCAAGTTTGCCCACAATTCAGAATTGGGTGTGGGTAGAGCTTAAGCAGAAAGCAACTAGAAGTTGAAGGCTGACATGCATTGCATAGGAGTGGTCGGACGCATAACAAATGCCTTCAAACTTAAAAAATGTGAAGTAATGCCCATTGGGTATGCGAACCCCTGGTCGGGCTATTTAGCAGCGACTTGAAATTATCCAGACAGTGCAGACAAAGCAGACAAAAAGGGGCTCAGGAACTATATGTTTACAATTCGGGACATTTCAGTTTTTGAAACAAGGAAATTGTGATGCCCTTGTATAAGTGGTTAGTACGACCTTACTTCGAGTACATGGTTAAGTTTTGGTCTCTGAGCTTCGTCGATTAGGCATAGAGACTAGCAAATGCGAATGCAAAGGCTCAGTCCTTCTTTCTAGAGAGTAGGAGAGTACGTGGTCAACTAGAGTGTTCCAAAAAGATTGTAGGCTTCGAGAATATTGATTGCCAGAAGTTGTTTACCCTGAGCAAGAACAGGCCTCGAACCACTGTCGAAAGCTTCAATTTCCGAAGTTAAGAATTATTTGGGTGTGAAACAATTCCACATTGACTATGCGAAGCATTGCACGATCTACCTGCAGAGATAGTTAATAGTTCAAACATTGAAACATTTAATGGTCCTATCTGTGTAACATATACATATATATTGTATATAGGATATTTTTTACTTTTCTAGCACATTAATGATAAAAATAATAGGTATTTATAATGCGCCCTTCATGGCTGTTAGCCCTCCCAGAGCGCAGGTTGTGTAGCGAGTGTGAAGAAAGTTTACAGGGGAGAGAAAGCCATTCTGAAGAGATGAGTCATCAGGAGACGTTTAAAAGTAGCAAGGGAGGGAGAGGATCAGACACGCAGTGAGAGCATTCCAGAGTCTAGGAGCACAAACTGAGAAGGAACGGTCACCCATCGAGCAGAGGACAGAACGAGGAGTGTTCAGGGTGGGAGCGAGGTTAGACCGGAGTGCCCGAGGAGTTTGACGACGGGAGAGGGCAGACGAGAGATAAGGTGTAGCCTCGAGGTTAAGGGCATTGTAGGTGATGAGAAGAATTTTATAGTGGGTAAGGAAGCGAATAGGTAACCAGTGTAGCTCCTGTAACAGAGGCATCGAAGGAGAGAACCTGGGGTGGCGAAAGAGGAGCCGGGCAGCATAGTTTTGGACTAGTTGTAGGGGGCGAAGTGACGAAGAAGGGAGATTCACAAAAAGAGAATTGCAGTAGTCTAAGCGTGAGGTGACGAAGGTATGAATAGCAGTCTCAAGGCTTCGTCGATCAAAATGGGATGGAACATGTGAAAAATTGCGGACGAAACCGAGGGAAGACTTACAAATACGATGGATGTGCGGTTTAAACGAGAGTTGCTCGTCGAAAATAACACCAAGATTACTGACGGTATCAGAGAAGGCGACATTGGTTTCCCCAAGGTTAAGGGAGGGGGTGAGAGCTTTAGATTTCTCCACCATCGAAGCGGTACCAACAAGAATAACTTCAGTTTTATCGTGGTTAAGTTTGAGAAAGTTAGCAGACAGCCATTCGTTTATGGAGGTGTAGGGTGAAAGGAGCTTGGTAAATGGTTGAGAGAAGGACACAGGGGATGAGTGTCATCATCAGCATAGAGGTGGAAGGACAGGCCCAAATTGCGAAGAAGGGAAGGTATCTTTTCTCTTTTTACGTACCCGCAGAGGTGGGTGGGGGGGAGATCTTTCATCTGTAATTTACTTTACTTCTACCGGTATGAAAAGGCGTTCCCTAGCAAGTACCTCCTTGCTATGGTTACCAATTTTTTAAGTGCTCCTAATCCTTCTCTATCTTTCTTTCTCTCTCCCTTTATCTATCTTTACCCCTCTCTCCCTTTACCCTCTCTCTCCCTTTACCCCTTTGTCTCTTTCCCTCTCTCTTCATTTACCCCTCATTCCCTCTATTTACCCTCTCCTTCTTTTCCCCCTTTATCTCTCTCTATTCCCCCTATATCTCCTCTCTCTTCCCATCTATCTCTCTCTCTTCCCTCCTATATCTAGCCCTTCCCCCTCTCTCTCTCTTTCCGCCGCTCTCTCTCTCTCTCTCCCATATCTCTCTCTTTTTCCCCACCCACCTTTCTCTCTTTCCCCCTTTCTCTCTTTCTATTTTCCCCTCTCTCTTTTTCCCCACACACCTCTCTCTCCCTTTCCCCTATATCTCCCTTCCCTGTCTATCTCCCTTCTCACCTTATCTCCCTTCCCACTCTCTCTCTCCACCTTTTTCTCTCCCTTTCCCCTTTCCCTCTCCCCTCCTACTCTCTCTTCCTTCCCCCTCTGTATCTCCCTTTCCCAACCCCTCTCTCCCCGCCTTTTTCTCTCCCTTTCCTCTTTCCCTCTCCCCTCCTACTTTCTCTTCCTTCCCCCTCTGTATCTTCCTTTCCCAACCCCTCTCTTCCTTTTAATCCCTCTCTCTCACTTCCCCCCTCTCTCTCTCTCCCTCTCTCTCTCTCTCTCCTTTTCCTTCTATCTATCTATCTATCAATGGGGTGCAGTCAATGGAAGCAAGGGAAGCAATGCTTTCCCTATTTAAGAAGAAAAGGAAAAGAAATTACTTCCCCAACAATTAATATGGCAGCAGAATCAATTTTATCCTCACATTTATGCTTGCCTCTACTTGTATACGCCACACGGTACCGTTCACTTGAATCGAATTGGCGTCATACCCTGATAAACACGACTGCAATTGAAGAAATGCATCCTTTTCGTCGAGATTTCTACTCTTTTTTTTCTCTTAATTTTAATGATAGTTCTGCTTTTTGTTGCTTTGGAATTAATAGTTTCAAAGATGTTTTGCTCTTCTTAGCAATAATATACAGTCATTAGAGTTTTATGATTTTTATCTAGATATTTTAACGCCGTGTTAGAATTAAGAAAAAAATAACTCATTTGTATACGCAAAGGAAGCAAATCTAGGAAAAGGCAACAAAATGTCTAAGACGCAATGACGTAACTATTATTATGCTCTTTTAGCTTAAACAATTTTTAGGTTATATTTAAATACTGGTTCTGGGAATGAAAGCAGCTCTATGGCCTAAACTCTGTATGATTACGCTCTTGTATCTTAATCATTTTGTTTATATTTCTTGGATTCTGGCAGCCCTACCGGATTTACCCCTCATATCTTTCAGATCAGTTAGTAGCTGCGACTAAGTGCTTAGATAAGTGTGGCGTATTGCTTATTCATTTTTTTAAGTGATGATCCCCTTTTAAACAAAATGGATGCAAATAAAGTTGTGAGAAAATGCGATTGCATTATTGAAAAATTATTAAAAAGGAAATTCAGTGCGATGACTTATAATCAAAAATAAACAATTATGTAAACAGGTAGGCCTACTCCAAGACTAGATGTCATCCCAACTGTTGCACTCGCAAATACTATGTAAGCCAATATGATACAACATCTTAGCTTGTGGTTGTGCATATTTACAGAAGCTATATTAAAATTTAAATAAAGTTTTAAAAGAATAATTTAAAAAAAATAACATTTAAATAAAGTGAACAACATATATTTAATTCAATTAACATATTTATCTTTTTAAAACTTGAATTGCTTCATCATCTTCAAAGGTCACCCCACGCCACTGCTATCTATCTATCTATCTACAACATTACCAAATCAACTGCATACTCATAATTGCGCCATGTGACTCTCTCTTTCTCTCTCTGACCTAAAGACGAATAAGTCCCCCGTACCGGATGGGTTTCTATCGAAGGTATTGAAGGAAGTGTGCGATGAAGTATCACGACATCTGTGCGCTATCTTTAACATATCAATCCGGACAGGATGCGTTCCTAGAGACTGGCGTGAGGCGGAGGTGACTCCGATCTTCAAGAAAGGAGACCCCAGCCATCCGTTAAACTACCGACTTATCAGTTTGACTTCGATAGTCGGTAAACTCATGGAAAGCATGATAGTGGACAAGATAACGTCTTATTTAGAGTCAAACCTGCTACTAAAGAGTTCACAGCACGGTTTCCGAAGGCAACGGTCATGCCTGACGAACCTTGTGGAATTCTTCCACTTCGTGTTCAGTGACCATGATCGAGACAAGGCGGTGGATGTTGTGTACCTTGAATTTCAAAAGGCCTTTGACAAGGTACCACACCGCCGCCTTCTCCGGAAAGTGCGTGCGCAGGGCATAGGCGGCAAGGTAGCAGGTTGGATAGAGAGCTGGCTAAGTGACAGACGGCAACGCGTAATGGTGAATGGTCGGGCCTCTGAATGGCCGCCCGTATCTAGCGGTGTCCCTCAAGGTTCCGTTCTGGGACCACTACTGTTTATTATCTATGTCAACGACATGGACGACACTAAGCATGGTATCAATGTGGCAAAGGAGGGGAACACAGCCAGCCTCCAAGAGGACCTTCAAAGGATTGGGGAGTGGTTGGACACGTGGCAAATGCCTTTCAACGTGAACAAATGCAAAGTAATGCATATCGGCCACCGAAACCCCAAATTTCAGTACTTTCTTAAGGGAACTGCTCTTGAATCGAGTGACACTGAGAAGGACTTGGGTGTAACTATCACTAGCGACCTCAAGTTCTCAAAACAGTGCATCGAGGCAGAGAAAAAAGCCCAAAGTATGCTAGGCTACATAAAGCGCCAGTTTGGATACCGTAACAAGGAGATAGTACTTTGTCTGTACAACTCCCTCGTTCGGCCGCACCTGGAGTATGCCGTACAATTTTGGAGTCCTTCGTTTCGAAAGGACATCGCAAGGTTGGAACGCGTACAAGCTAGGGCAACCAAACTGATTTCCTCTATCCAACATAAAAGTTATGAGGATAGACTAAGGGAATTAGATCTGTTCTCGCTGGAAACCCGTAGACTGCGTGATCAGCTCATCGAAGTTTTCAAAATACTTCAAGGGTTCGACAATGTTGACTACCGGGATATTTTCACACTGAGTGAGAACAGAACGCGCATTCACGGCTTCAAACTTGAACTAAAGCGTTACAACCGCAATCTGTGTGGAAATTTTTTCACCTACAGTATTTGCGGTAAGTGGAACGCACTTCCAGTGGAAGTTGTCAACAGTCAATCTGTTGACCAGTTCAAGTCAAGACTAGACAAAGTCTTGAAAAGTGGCCGTTTAGGGACTCAAAACAATTGAGCAGCCATGTGTCTACTCGATTGCTAGTCCAAAGGTGCCCTCTTTGAATGGACCGTAAGGTCTCCTAGGGTACTTTCTTTCCTTGTAACTCCTTGTAACTCTCTCTCTCTCTCTCTCTCTCTCTCTCTCTCTCTCTCTCTCTCTCTCTCTCTCTCTCTCTTCCCCCTCTCTATCTAGCTTTCTCTATCTATCTATATATCTCTCTCTATCTCTCTCTCTATCTCTCTCTCTCTCTCTCTCTCTCTCTCTCTTTCTCTCTCTCTCTCTCTCTCTCTCTCTCTCTCTCTTAGACTCACAGCATGGTTTTCGACGTCACAGATCATGCTTAACCAACCTAATATATTTCTTCCATGTCATGCTTCAAGAATATGACAGAAACAGAGCAATCGCCATACTTTATCTCAACCCCCCAAGCCTTTGATAAAGTACCTCATAAGAGGTTAATGTTGAAAGTTTTAGCTATGGGTATTAGAGGAGAGCTATCAAATTGGATTGAAGCCTGGTTGAAAGATAGAAGACAGTGTGTAATTATAAACGGGGTATCGTCCAGCTGGTCTGTTTCCAGATGGGTGACCCAAAAATATGTATTAGGTCCGCTCCTCTTCATTATCTATATCAATGATATAGATGTTGGAATTGTGAGCCGCATAGCTAAGTATGCGGATGACACTGAGTTGGGAGCAAATGTTGCAACACCTGAAAGTGTAGAAACTCTTAGGTCAGACTTAGAGAAAGTGAGAGACTGGTCCGAGAAGTGGTTGATGCCATTTAATCTGAATAAGTGCAGAATTATGCATATCGGGCATGCAAACCAGAGGTCAGAATTGGAAACAGATTTGGGTGTTTTGATTAGTAGCGACCTCAAGTCCTCAAAACAGTGTATTGAAGTAGAAAAGAAGGCACAAAGGCTATTAGGTTACATCAGAAGACAGTTTAGTTACCGGAACAAATAAATTGTCTTGTCACTTTACAATTCTCTAGTTCGTCCGGAACTAGAACACGCCGTCCAGTTCTGGTCGCCGAAATTGAGGATAGACGTGCAGAGGCTAGAACGAGTTGAGGCACGAGCGACGAAACTTATTCCCGCCATTAGACACATGGGCTACCAGAGGTGTCTCGGGGCTTTGGGCTCTTTTCACTGGAAACCAGGAGATTGCGAGACAGTTAAGAGAGGTTTTCGAAAACTTGAAGGATTTGATAATATTGACGATAGGCATCTCTTTAGCTTGAACGAGAATGCCGCTCGCAACCATGGGTGGGAAGCTCAATCCTCCTCGTTACTCTTGTGACAATGTTGGTGGCTTTTTCTTCTCTAAAGTCTGCAACACTTAAAATAGACTGAAAACGGAGGTGGTAAACAGTTACTCAGTTGAGCAGTTCAAAGGTCGCTTAGACAAGGTGCTGCACACACTAGTGTAAGTACTAGTGTGAATCTCCGGTAACCTTTTAACGGCACCTCCTCAGTATGGGTTGTAAAAGCTTTTGAGGTACCGATATTCCTTGTAACTCCTTGTGACTCTTTCTCTCTTCCCCTCTCTATCTATGTATGTCTCTCTCTTTCTCTCTTCCCTTCTCTATCTCTCTTTCTCTCTTCCCCTCTCTATCTATCCCTTTCTCTCTTCCCATCTCTATCTATCTACTACAAGGTAGAAGACCTATTTGAAAATGATAAGGATGCGATCTATGCTAGAATCCATTTTGTCCATGCAAGGGAGGATACCCGTCGATAAATATTAATTCTCTAGAAGCTATTTTTTTATTTGTTTTCTTTTTAGCTATAGACCTGTAATCTCCCAAATCGAATTTAATTTGTGTTATGCCCTTAATTAAGTATTAGTGATTATGTATATTTTTGACATGATATCATAATTGTAACCTTTTTAGTAGTATCATGAAATAACTATAGGCAACTTATTGCAAAGTAATGCAATTATGTATATGTAGGTATTATATGTATATATATATATATATATATATATATATATATATATATATATATATATATATATTTGTGTGTGTGTGTGCGCATATGTTCTTGTATGTATGTTCAAGCAAACGAAAACCTTCTCAACTATGGTCTTAAACTTGTTTCTAAACTATATATCTTTAAAACGATTATTACAGTTTATTTTGTAAAAATCTAAAATTGTGAAATCAATTTCTCAAAACTATGTAATTCATTTACGAAATAAAAATATGTCGTCTGTCTATCTCACCCCCACCCCCCGAACACACCGAAGCACACTAACGAGCGTACAGTGAGAAAAACCGATACACACAACCCCTTGAACATGAAGAAATTAGCACACCCGCGTTCACACGTTTGAAGTCAAACGAATCCACCCCGAGAGATCGAAAAACCTGCTCCCAGACTCCATTGGATCGGGACAAACACACAAACAAACGTACCGCGGAAAGGGCGAGTGTTTCGTCGTGTGATCAAAATTAATTAGAACCTTTATTTGCTTTTAATTTGACTTAATTTGAATCCGGTGGAAATTTGGATTTCAATTTTGTTAAATAAAAAATAAATATTAGACAAATATTTATTCCCTGGACGATGGAATGATTAATGAAATTTATATTAATTAACATTCCTCAATTTACATATGAAGTCACTTGCCCTACAGGGAGTGGGGGGTTGGTATGGTATGCTCCCCCACCCCCTCGATTTTCACTCCCCCTAATTTTACCACTTAACAATTTTTTTTAAATAGTATTTTAGGTGGGTGCCTTCGATGGTTATCATTTTATTTATTTTTTTTTTAGTTCGGGAGAGTAAACACTGATTCGCAGAGTCATTTATCAAACATTCTCTACTCTAGGCTCACACATTCCCACCGATGTGCTCATAGGATTAGTAGCAAAACGGGCACACACGAGACTAGTGTTGTTGGCACCTTCATTTTCTCCAGGTTCTTCTCGAAGACGTGCTCCTTGGAGGCGGCCTCGGACACAGTCTCGAACTTGGGCAGGTAATCCTCGAGGTTGGAGTCAATGAGTCGCTGGAGGGTCGTCGTGCTGTCTGCTCTGCTCAGGGGAGAGGGAGGGGAGAGGGGAGGAGAGGGGAGGAGAGGGGAGGATGCAATTAACATGCGCAAATTGTGCGGGGCACTGCTGCCCGACGGAGTGCCAGGATAAAAAGAAAGAGCCAGGCAGATTGGCAAAATTTACCATCGAATCACACTGTTCGATGCACATGGTGGAAATTATTATTATCATTACTATTAATTTTAGTAGTAGTATCATTAATAATTGTGCTAATACTGATATATTTAGTAGTAATATCCTTTTCATTAGTAGTATCATTAGTATAGTAGTAGCATGATTATTATTAGTGTAGCATCCTTAACATTGGCAGTGGTATCACTATTGGTGGTATTGATATTAATATTTCTAGTATTGCTATTATTATCAGTAGTATCATAATTATTAATAGTATTAACATTATTTTTAATATTGGCATTATCATTACTTGTAGTAACATTATAATTAGTAGTGGTATCATTAGTAGTAGTATCATTATTGTTTGTAAGAGTCTCTTTTTGAAAGTTAGGTTTCTTTAATTCTTGATAATAACTACACGACGTTTTGAATATGTATTTATTCATGGGCGCTGATTTTTTGTAATGCATACCGATCACATGTTCAGACTGGGACAGAACAGCTGACGCAAGAATGAGCAAAAAAAGAATATATACCACATTTTCAACTGAAATTGCAAAAAATGCCAAAAATTTAATTTTAATTCAGAAGTTTGTGGGTAGTTTGCGAACAATAAATAGTCTATAATTTTAAGAGCAGATGGTAAAATTTCGTAGTAATAAAAAAATTTCTTCAGTTTGCGCAAACGCCTTAGGTTTCTAAGAATATTTGCTAGTGTACAATACTAAGCCAATGGCTGATAGGCGAGTGATAAAAAAAAAATATCAGTTTATAAAGATATTGTATCAAGCTTCTGTAATTTGCATGCGACTTGGGTTAAAAATCAACATATTATCTGGTTGTTAGATGTTTTTTTAATGTGCAGTTATTATGTGAGTGCGTAACTCTGTGTGTTTGTGGCAGCACCACCACGTTGCAAAAGCTCTGGTCTATCTCTCATTCTCAACGACGTTTCTCTTGTAACGCTTAATTGAACACGGCAAGTCTTTGTTAAGCACAATGTCAATAACTTTCAAATTGACAAGACAAGCTGTTTGAAACACAATTCGGGGGACTCCTTCAAATCTTAACGTAAGAAATCTCACTACATTTGAAGATGTAATAAAACCATGATCTTGGCTAAGAATTGAGCTGAAGAAGGCATCAAATAAAGAACCACCCTTCATTGACATTTGTTCGAATGTCTGCTCTTAAATTGAAATAACTTGGAGATCAACGACAATTCCAACTGTTTCAACTAAACGCGTCAAAGACATGGTAAACAAGTTGAATAATGACTCTAAAAACTTTAACAAGTCTTATCACGGCAGGGGAGATAATCCTAATTACATAAGGAAACTTGAAAATTTCAAGGCTAGTTGTAATTCGACATTGCAGTGTGTAAATGCAAAGATGCCTAAAAAAGGGAAACAATAACTTAATGATCAGAGAAGTGAAAGACAAATGATAATTGCAGGAATTGATGCCATTAAAACGTCACAAAATATCAAAACAATGATGAGAAAAGAGATAAGATCTATTAGGAATACAATTCTATCAGCAAGAGTACACAGTGAACAGCAACCGTCCTGCAGTTATGTGCCGCATGATTCAAGTTCCGCATCTTCAACAGATTATGAAACTGAATTAAGAGCTATAAAAATAAAAGGACAACAGCCAACTGTTCCTCTTCCTTCTGTAGCTGAATTATGCGATAGAACTGGCATTTACGATCGAAACAGCAGCAAGTATTACTAGTGCAAATTTGAAAGATTTGGGAATAATAAGTGAAAGTTACTCAAGTCATCGACAAAAGCAAAATATGGCGCGAGCAAAGCAAAACCAGAACGAAAATTAATAGCAAAACCGAAGTGAGGAAAGATTTAATCATCAGTATTTTCTTTGACGGAAGGAAAGACAAAACTTTGTCGCAGTCATCAAAACGAAGCAAAAATTACAGAAGCGTAACGACCGAAGTTGTCGAAAGATTGATTGATGAAGTTAGCGACCGAAGCACAAGGGAAAGTATGTGACTAAGCTAAAAGAGATGAATACATTTAAGTTACACTTGAATCACGGCGAAAGATGCCTCGTTATGACACCAAAAAGGAGTTCAGTTAAATAAAACCCAGTTAAGGCAGGGTGGTTGGGGTGGCGTAGGGTGGAACTCGACATACGGCCACCTTCCCGTAGTGAGTTCTAGATTTTTCTAATTATTTATTTGAAAAATAAACGGAAGAGCATAACATATCTAGTCAAAAGAAACTTTCTGCGATGCTTATTCTTCATTTTTATTCAATTTAACGAGTATGATCAAATTTTCGCGCTTGTGGGGAAAATTAATAATTTATCTGTATTTCAATCAACTTACGCAAGCTGAAAAAAAAATTATTACTACGAAATCTTTACCATATGTTCTTGACATTATAGACTATTGTTTGTAAACTACCTGCAAACTTCTTAATTAAAATGAAATTTTTGGCAATATTTGCAGGTTCCGTTGAAAATGTGGCATATTTTAATTTTTTGGCTCCTTCTTGCGCCAGTTGAAGATAGAGTTATTCAATTCAAAGCTTTTGCATACATAAAATAGACCGGCAAATACAGTAATTTTCTTGCATATAAATATTTGGAGTGTGACTTATATTTTGGCTATTTTTAATGCAATTCTTCTATTTCCAAGCTCGATGCATGGGTTAAAAGTATGGACGTAGAGAAAAATAGTTTTAACACAATTGTTTTCTCACCAAGTGGAAAATCGCCCCACCCTAATATATATATATATATATATATATATATATATATATATATATATATATATATATATATATAAAATGTTGAAGAGAAATCCCAGAGACACCAGAAACGGTGCAACATCATTTAATTATACACACGACATTTCGAACACTACAAGTTTTCATCCTCAGACTAAAATAAAAGAAAACTAAAATTAATACATAAAAAGAAAAGACGAACACGCAGTGGTCAAAAGGACACAAACTTGCTTCGAAAATGAATAAATATAAAAAAATCTAATGTAATGTTTTCTCTGTAATTTTTGCATTGTTTTCTCTAAAATTTTTCAAACTTTAAATTAATTGTCATTCATTGTCATCGATTAATCTCATTATCATTAGTAGTAGTAGTAGTAACATTATCATTAGTATCGGTATTATTATTAGTAGTAGATTTATTGGTAGTAATTTAATTAGTACTTGTATTATTAATTATATCATTAGAAAAAGGAAGTGTAGGAGAGCGCCCCCCTCCCCGGATGCTCACTTTTCCTCACCACCACTTCCCTTTTCAAGGCCTTTTAATGATTAGCCCTCGTTGATCATTTATAGTTTCGCTGACCCTTAAGGCCCCGCCCCCCAGTAATCTCCTCTTATATCTGCTCGAGCTATTCATCTTCCAAGTATTTTCACTTCCCTTAACTACAATACTCTAGGATCCTTTGGGGGGCGGAGATGCCCTCGTTGGTTAATAAGTACGCTTACTTACCTTAAGGGGTAACCGACGATCTCAGATATCTTCTCCCAGTGCCTCTCTTTGAGTCCGGGGTTCCCAAGGGTCTGGACAAGGGGGAGATGCTCCCGGAACTGCTCGATTCGCTGACGCACCTACCAACGAAACCAATCACAAGATAACTGAAAAAAAACAACGAGGGCAACACCAGATAGCCTTGGAAAGGACGGTCGTTACAAAGTAGTAAAGTTAGGGAAGGAAAATGAGTGAAATGACCATAGCTTGACAAGCTCAGTAAGAGTCGGAAATTCCCTCATTGGTTTCCGCTTCTTAGTTTTTAGGTAATTATAATAATAAAAAATAACACTAATAAGAGTAATGATTATGATAAAACTGATAAATAGTGATAATGTAACAAAAGTCTCCTTCAATAATAATTTTAATAAAAAAATGAACAACAATAATAATAGTTAATAACAATAATAAATAATAACAATAAAAATACTCATACTATAAAATTCCTTCAATAATAATCATAATAACAATTATTATTATTATTATTTTTTTTTTTATTATTTTATTATTATTAATAATAATAATAACTAATGATGATGATAACGTTTCCTTCAAAAATAATTCATTATAATAATAAATAACAATAATAATAATATATTACCGCAATGACCACATCCTTAGCTGCGGGGACTTCGGCAAACACCTTCTCCAGCTTGTACACAGTCCTCCAAGTGGCGGCCACTTCTTGGGAGATCGTGTCAGGATCATGAGTTCCCACTTGGGAGTGAAGCCATTCCTCCAGACGGTCCTGCCACTCCATCCCAACCTCGTACAGCTTCAGGAAGGGGGCGAGTTTGTCGGACACCTGCGAACGAGTAAAGAATTAGGAGAGATGAATGCGAAAATGGGTCGTACGGAAGCCCACGTATTTCCATCTCTTCCCTTGAGAGATCCACCAATCAGAGATGAATGGAGTGAAAGTTCTGGCAGAGTTAAAGAGACAAAAATGTTTGTGGTTCACTAGTTCGAATTTGAAGACTTTTATAAACAGTTGTGGACTCGAATTTAAAAGGGTAATAATGTTAATTCTTCGATCTCATAATTGTTATTTTTTTAGTCCGAAAAATAAAGCCCTTTTGAAATCACCCGATTACCTGATTTGTTACGTCAGGTACGTAATTGTGTTAGCCGAGGAAGGACCTGGTGACCAAAGCGAATCCAAAGAACCCAATAAGAATAATCAGTAAGGATGCAAAAATATTTAAAGGAGAAGTGAGAGGAGAAAGAGAATAAAAAGAATTAAAATGTGATTAGTAAAGAGTAAATATGTAATAAGAATTATCCTAATCTTTGAAGGTCAGTACTGCACGGTACGGTGTAGAACGGTTCAGTACAAGACGTTTACATCATCGGATCGAATAACATACAAACAACAGGTAGTCAAGCTGGTAGGTAAGTGAGCAGTGAGCAAGTTGGTAGCCGAGCAGTTGTCAAGTAAGTAGACAAGTAGATGGCCGGCAGTTTGTATTTAAGTAGGCAAGCAGGAAGACATAAAGGAGAGGGGTATGTAAGCATACAGGTAGGTAGGTATTCATGTATACAGACAGCTAAAAGTGACCCAAGAAGCCTTGAAACCAGTCTTGTATGTTGATTGGTCAACGTTAACAATACCCCTCTACATACTAACGAGAGCTCTTGGTAGCCGAGTGGATACGGCGTTGATCTGCTAACGCCGCGGTACTGGGTTCGATCCCCGCAAGAGCGGACACAAACGTTTGGCTACCAATTGGTGGACGCAATGTGATCAGCCCTGTATTAGAGTGTATAGTAGATCTTACACTTCTCATCACACACATAACCAATTGCAACATTGCTTTCTTTCCTCTCCCGTCTTCGCAGCACAACACACACATTTCATTATCCAGTCGTGACCCGCCTGGATAAAGGCAGGTTGGCGAACTACTATTACTACTACTAGAGAGAGGGAGATGGCTAGATAGATATTCTACACCCTTGAAGAAGTAGCGTTTGCTATTCTAGTGATTCTATTATTTAGTTATTGACACATAACCTTAAATGTGTAATCCGATGGGAACTGCCACAGTTGGCCAATGCTCTAGGATGCCAAGCAATGAAAAAAGAAATAATATAAGGAATTTGACTGCGAATAAAGAGCAATCAATATTCATTCCTTACCTCAACATTTCCAGGAAGAAATTTGTACAAAGAAATAAGGGAAAGTAAAATTTAAACTAAATCCTACTTTGTCGGGGCCTGAAGGAACAAGAAACAAGGAAAAAGTCGTTCAAAAGAGATTCATCAGTCTGACGTGTTAAAAAGGTGTGCCCAAAGAATATTACTTGTCTCCTCACCTGTTTCCGGGTTGGATAATGCGTGGTAGCCCAAGATAGCGCTTCTTCCTCCTTGTTGATGTGGTCTATGCAGGCAGCAGCCTTATCCAAGGCATCGTGAAGACATCTAGCTTTCCTTAAGTACTCATTTAAGTGATTCACTTCGCCAAGGTTTTGGAATTCCTCCAGTTGTACCGCGTAATCTCCAAGCTCATCCTTAAAATCTTCCCTCCTTTCCTGAAAAGAAACGACTTGTTGAAATGAAAACTATTGATGTGTAGTGACTTTTTTAGATAAAAAATAAGAATCAGTTCCTCATCCAAGAGAAAACTTTTAAAATATTTAACTTCTCAAAACGGTAAATCAAATTGACCTTAACTCATTAACAAGTAACCTTTCACGTATGGAATACAAATTTCAAGGCGGATAGAATTAGTTTAGTTATATTTTATGACATTTTAAAAGATATCCTCAGTCATATCAAAATATCCTATAAAACATAGGAATATTGCTTCCAAAATATCACTAAGGTTCACCAAAAGGAAAGATTTTAAATTCACGTAGAAAATTTATGGCATTGAATAGGCTAAATCCATTTTATTCCCAAGGCTGCTTGCAACATCAATTGTAATTAATTACAGTATCATTCAAAAATGTAAAAGAAAAATCTGCACTTTCTTGAAACTACTCTTAATTTCCATACGAATTGCCCCGAATATTCTTTGAAAGTGGCCTCCAAGTTTCAGTTTGCACGTAAAAGTGTGTGACGTCTGGCAACAATGTGACGAGTGTATTCTAAACTGCTACTGATGATATCTCATTTATCAGGATAGCAACACGAATTAAGGTTGAAAAATTCTTGGGAAACGAGGTTGTCCGTTGGGATAGTGAAGGAATGATACCGTCTGACGTTTCAAAGCATTGTAATCGGTCACAAGGTGTGATTTCGCCCATAATAAAGATCCATGAGGATACCAGATCTTTCGAGTCGACAAAAAAAAAATGGGTTTCCCTCGAAAAAACACTTCCAGAGAAGATCGTACAATGCAACGGATGTCGACGAAGGTCGATTCAAGACAACAGCCTGTATTTCATGTCAAGCTGCCGAGAACATGAACCTGAGTGTCTCGCCAATTGTCTCGGGTCTCAGAAAAGAGGTGGGGTCCATCGTACACCCACTGTTATGAAAACACTCATAACTAAAAATATTAAAGCTACTGGGTGCGGAAATGTGAGAAATAGTGTTTTTCAGTGACGATATAACATTTACTTTGTTCGAAATGGGTGAAAAGTAGCATTTAAGGAGCCATACAGGTAATAAATCGAATCCCACGTAGAAGGAAAAGACGGTTAAATTTGGAAGTGGCAGCGCTATGGTGTGGGGGCATCTTTTCTAGCAGTGGAGTCAGTCTGCTCGTCCTTTTACACTGCAAAGCAAACGCTACGGTATCCATCACTGCTTCGGGAACATGTGATACCCTCTTTCCGAACATCGGGACGCCATGAGCCTGTTTCTATGCAGGACAGTGTCTGTGGCATAGGCTTAAAATATAGACGGGATCAACTGACCTTCCCAGAGGACTGTTTTAAACAAAATAAAACCGATGGAAAATAATCGGTAAGAAAGTTTTGACTCGAAAACCAACGAATTGTTGAAGATCTAATAAAGATTGGAAGAAGAATGGAATAAAATCAGGCCCGAAAAATGAGACAAATAGGTCAAGTCCTGCGCCTGAGATATGTTCACTCGATCAGAACAATGGCCTACATACGTCTTATTAGTATTTTGTTCAATGGTTTGTCTATTAGATACATATTTATTTCTTACTAACCTTTTTTTAGTCGCTACTCTATAAAATTTAGACATTATCAGAGGCAAATTTCAAAGAATATTCTGTCCAATGTTCATAGAAATTAAAAGAGTATTTAAAAAAAATAGATTTGGATATTGAATTTCTGAAAAAAAGTTACTGTTCTAGTACATGCCTAATATTTTTTAGATTTTGTCACTTTGTGACTTTATCTAATTTTCAGGACTCAATTTATAAGTGAAAATAGAGTTCTAATATTGAGGAAATTCACAAATCCTTCACAGACGGGCTTGGGAACATTTCAGTAGATTCACATAAAGAATGTTTAACGATCTTCGGAGACAATGAAAGTTGTGTATTGCTGCAGGAAGAGGTTACAAGACATTCAGACGGTTCATTTTCTTTTATGCCTTGCTACCAAACTAAATAAACCAAAATCATATGTCATCAAATACTAAAATAATTATCAACAAAAATACTAGTTTCTTATTTAGAAAAAACAGACATATGGAACTGAAGAGGGCGTTTCCCTCCCCCAAGTAAAAATTAAGACCACATCTATATATGCTGATAAGGGGGGTTTATAAACCTTCAGGGACATGTTCCAAAACAAGGTAAAACTACTCGAAAGAACAAACTTCCTCCCTTATGGGTTACCAACCTTAAGACTGACTTCATATTCGGTTCTCTTCTCTGTGATGATCTGAAGATGAAGACCGAACACGTCCGGGAGCTTCGTAAATGCCACCAGAGGCTGGATTGCGTCATTACACTCCTCCGAACTCAGAGACATGTGTTCGGCGAGGAACTACACCAAAATAATAAGTCTGATCACAAAATACAAAGTGAAGAGAGGCAGGTGATGGGTAGGGAAAAATAAAATCCAGACGTGAATACAAACAGGTATTCGTAAAGTGCTGCCAAACAAAATGGTCGGATTTCAAGATGCAAACTAGAATAAAACAAGGAAGGGCTTTAAAAGGAAAGAAGGGCAGATAAATTACGATTTTTGTTCCCTACGAAAGGATATTTACGAACACCCTGACTTTTAAAATGCCTACCACATCCCGGCTAGTCCACCTCAACCCACTCCATGGAGAAGGTAAGGATGCTTCTGACTTTACAGAGTCGACTTCAGTACCCTATTAGCACTTTCATAACAGAAAATTCAATAACCTGGGCGCTACTCAGTCCAGAGTCACTACAAGTAACGAGGTGCCATCCATACCCAAACACCAGGAATGCCACATTCTTACATTTATGTAGATCGGTCAGAGCATCACATTCCCTTTGGGGCACAGCAATTTGCTTTCCTAGCCACCGTGCTGATGTGACTCAGCGCCCCTTCCGGCCCCAGCTTAGCCTCTTCTTCTTCTTTCTGACACCCTGTCTTCTTACCTTGCTTCCTCATTTTCCATATAACCTCCCTCACAATTTTCTCTGGTCGGCCTCTAACCCAAACATCTCGGATTGGGACTGATGGCAGAGGGGAAAACGCCCCCTCACCTCTGAGCTCCGGTTTGGGGTGTTTTTGTTTTTTTTAAACTGACTTAACCCCCCCCCCCCCTCACCTCCCTCACATACACTTTCTCTCTTCTTTCACAGTCTATCAATTTTACGCTCAGCCCAAGGTGGAGCCACCATGCCGAAGGGTTGCCTGGCCACTGGGCGGGAGGAGTCGTCCTAAATGGCGGTGGCTGGCTTTGCTGGCCCCGTTTTCACCACTCGCAGAGCGGGCTACTGCGTTGGGGGGGGATCGTTGGCGTCCTGTGAAAATATTAGGATCCCCATGCCCATGGATGAATTTATAAAAGTCTCCCACTTTACTCCCCGTTCACCAGCAACGGAGCCGCTATCGGGCAGCTTCAATAAAGAAAAGGAGCCCCACCCCCTGTGCTTTCACAGGGGACCCTCCAAATCTCTTCTACTGGTGCAGTGAACTCCCCCTCACCCCCTTCTCTTTCTAGGGGCAGTTCCTCCTTTTCTTTCACAGAGGACTGCCAAGAAAGCACACAGGCGTCCCAATAATGACCGCTCCCGCTGGGAGCAGCTCGATATGGCTAACCCTCTTACGGGGCCAAGGGATAACAGGGCCCTTCGGCTTGTGACCCCTTAACGTCCTGCACTCTTACATTCTGACTTTAGAGGGGGCTGACGTACCTGCCCCCCTCTCTACCCCAACGGATGCCAGTTCACCGACCCAAGACGAGACTACAAAAAGTACCTCGAACGGGATCCGTGATGTCTTAGGGGGGCACATGGAGGCCCCCCTGAGATGGACATGGCCCATGAAGTAACCCAGCTTCAGACGGTAGGATCTTCCATTGGATCGAACCTGGGATCGGTGACCCTGTGACAGCCAAGACTTTCTCCATTTCAGAGAAGGATCTTGCTGAGGCCGGTCCATCTGACCTATGGGCTGCTTCCCGCGGAGAAAAGAATCGGGTTCATTCCCAATCCTCTCCTCCTAAAGATAAAATGAGGAAGACGTAAAAGACTAGGGGCAACTCTTCCTCCGCGGAAGCCACAGGACGGACGGGTCTGCTGCCGTTTCGCTAAGCGACTAAGCCAAGATCAGCACATCCGGCCCTAGTTCTCTCCCTCCCCCCTGGTTGGGGAGTCCCAGACTAAGCATAAAAGTGCACAGAGTGGAGACTCGATTAGGTTGTGGCCCCTCACTCAGATATTACCTGACGACTTCGAGCCCGCAGGCTTGAAACGGTTTCACGTAATTCGCTCCAATGATGGTAGCATGTTAGCCAAGGGTAACATATCCATCAAAAGAGAGCATTAGCTAGCGCGATTGGTAGAGAACCCAAGGTGACCCGTTTCTAGGACGGGAGACTTCTGGCGAATGCGTCGAAGTCCTCTGAGGCGGCCAGGATTAGTGCCCTTTTGACACTTTATGGCAGGCAGGAAAGTGTGACGCCGCAGTCTACCATGAACTTAGTGAAAGAAGTGGTTTATGTGAGGGAACTCGCGGACTACTCCATAGATGAAATCACCTTCAGAGCTGGGCGACCATAGAGCGGTCAAGGTCGAACGTATGATAAGAAAACAGAGAGGAGCCTCGAGACCCACCCCTACACTCTTCGTCACGTTCGACTGTGAAAAGCTTCCTGAGTCAGTGCGTGCCCTTTGGTATCGCTACCGCGTAGAGGCATTAGTGCCACTGCAGCGGAGGTGCTACTAAGGCCACCGCTTCAGTCATACGAATCACTCATGTAGACGTGAAAAGCCGGGGTTACCCTAAGTCTGTGTAAATTGCTTTAAGGCCGCACATGATAAGTCCAAATCGTGTGTAGTCATTTGCAGAGAGCCGCACCCCGCATCTTCGAAGCAATGTGGTGCGTATCTCATTGAAAATGAAATCCTGGCCGATCAGGCCCAGGATCGCTTCTCATTTCTCGAGGCTAAGGACTTGCTCCTGGCGCGCCAGGCTGTGCCTGGGACTTCTTATGCCTCAATGTCAAAAATGACACCCTGTTCTCCTGGCTTCTCCAGGCTTACGAGCACGGTCGTTTTGGCACCCATTCAGAACCCTTCTGCGTGTTTTACCCAACCCGGGCGCTCCCCTGGTAAAGCTGGCAGCACAATAAGTTCACACCCAGCCCCGGCCAAAACCAGGGCTCCCCCTCCCCCGTTTCCCTAGCGTGACCGTTTCGCGTAAGGCGAAACGGCCGTGCACCTCCCCTGAGTTGTTAGGCTCACAGGAGGCAACACCCCTGAGGTTGTTCGTGAAGCCATCTTTCGGGATTTCTAAAGCTGCCTCCCGAAACGAGGACAACACTAAACGAGCTTCAGCTCCTAAGTCCACGACGAGTGCTAGGCTGGGTGACTCGATGGCGATGGATCCTCCAAAGAAGGCATGCGCCTTCAGCGCATTGCCCGGCCAACAGCGCCCAGAGTTCTGCCTCCGGAAAGCGTACGGCCATTCTTCGTAGAGTGCCGCGCATCTCCTCCGAACTAGGCCTGGAGGGCATATTCCTTCAATGGAATTGCTGCGGACTCCGGGCCAACTGGGAGGAGTGCGAAGGCTCGTCTCCTCCCGTTTTCCCTTAGCTATCCTTTTGCAGAAAACATGCTGAGTGCGTACTCCCTGCCCACCCTCCCGTGTTATAAGGGTTATCTGACCCCATCACCATGGGATGGAGGCTAGGCAGAAGGATGTGCCATTTACACCCAGCATGATGTCTCTGTCCTTCTCTTTGCTTTGAATACCTCCTCTCAGGAAGTAGCGGTGCAACTGCACCTGAATAGGAGGTATACTGTTATCTCTAACATATCCATCAGCCAACTTCCACTCGGGACGCCTTCCGCCACGTCGAAGCCGATGCCCTTTCTCTTGCTCGGGGATATGAAGGGTAGACACTTCTGGGAAGACTACTCGATCAATCCCAGGTAACAGATCCTTGCCTACCTGATCAACGAGATGTAGATAGAGGTCTTAATTGTGGATGAGTTTGCGCCTCACTGCCCGAGAGCCACTTCATTTTCCTGTCTTAATCTATCTTGGTGCTCTCCGTAAGCATAGCCTGATTTGGGGTTGGGGGTAGTCGATGAGCCCTATGGTAGTGATCACTTTTCTATTCAAATATCATTTTATGGGCCGCTGCCGCCCGAGAGCCTGCCACGGTGGTGCTTGTCATAGGTGCGGTGTTGCGCATTTCAGGAAATGACTGATTCCTCTGTCTCACTCCAGGAGTTTACATCTATGGATGAGGCCGTTAAGTTTTTCGACAATCTCATCGCCGTAGGCCTAACTACTATTTCTAGAACTTCTGGAGGTTTTGCACGCCGCCCGCTTCCGTGGTGGTCAGCCGAGTGTGAGGTAGCCCTAAAATAGAAGCGTTATGCTTACATGCGCTATAAGCGCCGCCTGAACGACTTATCTGTCCGTGAATTTCGACTTCAATTTACGGGAAAACCAAACCAGCAAAAAAAGTAGAAGTGAGTCGAAAGGATTCGGGGCAATTTCGTGTAGGAACCTCCCTCCCCTTCCATTCTCAAAGAGAATGGGACCAAAATCTCGGACCCTGCGTCCACGGCGGATTCTTTTCCGACCGCTTTCTCCGCACTTTCTAGCAGGGATGCGGCTCCCCCAGCATTCAATGCGCGTCCTGATGTCATGGAAGTCCGCCGACTGAACTTTACTTCTAGAGGCGGAGAACCCTTCAACGACAAGTTTACATTAAGTGAGTTGCCTTCGGCTCTCGCTTCGCGCGCAGAGACCGCTCCTGGTCCGGACAATGCCTCGTACGCCATGCTTCTACACCTGAGTGAGCGGTGCATGGCCTTTCTGTTTGATTTGTTCAACATGATCTGGGTACAGGGTATCCTTCCAGATTCCTGGAGAATCGCTACTGTGCTCGCTGTTCGCAAAGCCGGGAGAGATCACTCTATCCCGGTCAGTTTCAGCCCAATCTCTTTAAGTTGACGGAGAAATTGGTAAATATTAGATTAGCATTTTTTTCTGGACAGCGGAGGCCATCGCTCTTTTGCACAGTGCGGTTTCTGCAAGTTCCACTCCACGTCGGATGCTCTGCTCCGACTGTAAAATGCCGTCAGCGAAGCCTTCCTTCATAGACAGCACTACGCCACGTTGTTTTTTAATCTGGAGAAGGACTGTGATACCGCATGGTGATTCGGTATCATGGAGACTCTCCACACGATGGGGGCGAGGGGACACCTCCCAATGTTTATATCTGAATTTTTGCGAGATCGTCAATTCCGCATACAGGTGAGGAGAGCCCTCCCTGACCAAATGGAGCAGGAAGAATGTGTCCCGACGGTAAGTGTACTCAGTGTCCCACTCTTTGCCCTGAGTATCAACTTGGTGCTACCGGAAGATGTTCTTGATACGCTCTACGTGGACGACCTTTCGATCTCCTTTGGCGCAGCCCAGATGCCAACTCTGGAGCGTCGACTCCAACAGGCAGTTAACCGCAGCTCTTACTGCATAGGCAGCTGATCTCGACAGTGTTTATGCCCCATAGAGACGCCAGTTACACCTTAAACCCTTTGGGAGCTTCGAGAGCTCAGTATAGCTCTCAGGACTGTGGTGGCCCTGGTTCTACCCAGGACACCAGCCTGAAGGGTACCATCTTTGACTATTTGTCGCTATACCTCTGCTCATAAAGCTTCCCCAGTGCCGGGAGTATTGCGTTCGTACTTTTTGGAGCAGACTTCGTGTCACGCTGGAATCGTGTCAGTCTATACGGATGGCTCCAAGTCACAAGAGGGGGTCGGTTTCCACGCAACATCCCCTCTGTTTTAAGTAAACGGGGCTCTGCCAGGCGCTGCTTCTGTCTTCACAGCCGAGCTGGATGCAATACACCACTCGGTGCGGGAGATAACGCGACGTGCCCGGTTCAGAGACTGGATTGTTATTTATAGAGACTCATTTGCCGCTACGCTTCTGCTCCCAAAGCTTCTACAGTGCCCAGAATATTCCGTTCGGCCTTTTAATAGCACACTTCGCGTCATGCTGGAACCGTGCCAGTCTATACGGATGTCTCTAAGTCCCAACAAGGTGTTGGTTTCCACACAGCATCCCCTCTGTTTTAAATCAGCGGGGCTCTGCCAGGCGCTGCGTCTGTCTTCACGACCGAGCTGGTTGCAATACACTTTTCGCTACAGGAGATAACGCGACGTGCCCGGTTCGGAGACCGGATTGTCATTTATAGCGACTCACAAAGCGCCCTGAGTGCTATCGGCGCAGTGGAATCTCCGCAACCTCTGGTTCGCGATATTCGTGACGCCACGGTTTTGGCGAGCGGGGCGGATGTTAAGATTATCTTCTGCTGGGTTCTTGGACATGTAGAAATTGCGGGTAATGAGCGCACCGATGAGGGCGCCAAAGAGTCCTTGAGGACTAGTCGACCAGACCAGTGTTTCTCTCTGTCTTACACATATTGCATGGTAGGAATACAGGATGCCCTCCAGGCGGCTTGGCCAAGAAGATGGGAAACGGTCAAGGGGAACATAAAGTTGCGTGCCATTGCGCCGCAACTGTTCCCATGGCCCTTCCCCCCCAATGCCGCGACGGCTTCAGGTTGCTTTCTGTCGTCTCCGAATTGGACACACTTGCGGGAGGCACCGCCATTTGATGGAGCGCTCGCCTGCGTTGTCCCCCAGACTGCACGGCTCGCGCACGTTACCTGTCCCGGTATCGGGACGAGCGGGGTCGCTACCGCTTGTTCCTTGTACTCGGGACTGGTTTGTTCACACAGACTTATGGTCTATACGACTTTTTTGAGGAGGCTGGCCCTCCAGTTAATTTGACTGTTTTTTGTAGGTCGCTTGTTCCTGCGCGGGGGGAGGTGGGCCTAACACTGAGCCGGGGCACGTTTCCTTCTTGTCGCCTTTTTCTTCCTTTTCTTTTTTATTTGTTGCTGTTGTTGTTTTTGCTTTTAGCCTATGCTTAGCCTTCCTCTTTCTTTTTATCTTTGTTATCTTTTATTTACATTTGTTTTTTAATCTACCCTAGTGGTAGTAGTCTTTAGCGTGAGTACGGCTACTTTTGCCCCAGTAGGCAGTCGCCGAATGAGCTCTCAAAATCTTCTTCTTTTTAAATCGGAGGCTGACTACTACAACACACCCCGATCGGTTCACTCGCACAAGACAAAGCAGCCTTATTCCCAAAGTGAGCAACCTCCGTTTGACTCGAGCATCGACTCAACACTCAATCGTGCAAAGCGACTCAGGCAAACTCCCACTCAACTACATTAGTTAGTTAGTCAGCGCCAATCCTTCCATGATACTGGGAGGATCCCCGACCGGATAATGAAATCTACATAAAGGTCAGTATGACAATCGCTGGTCGGCCCGAGGGCCCCAGGAGCGGTTCTCTTTTAGGGAGAGGTGCCAGAAAGTATTATGTTTTTGACACCAAACAGCTTGGCGGAGAGGGACTTGTTCCGCGTCAGAGGTAGGTGGATATAGATACCCTTCGACAGGATTCCTTGGAACAGAGATTGTGTGTGTATGTGTGATTGTGTTGTGAAGCCGGGAGAGAAAAGAAAGCAGTGTTGTGATTGTCTATGTGTGAGGTGAGAGGTGTATGATCTACCCACCCGAAAACCGGGTGAGCACAGCGAGTCCACCAATCGGTAGCCAGATTTCTACGTGCGCTAACGTTTGTGGCCGCTCATGCCGGGATTCGGGATCGAACCCGGTACCACAACATTGGGAGGCCAACGTCGTATCCATTCGGCTAACATGAGCTCTCTCAACCACATTATTCACTCGCTTCATCTAATAGGCCCTTGCGTTTAGTAGGGCAATGAGTAGCCATCTTCAAACTCCATTGATCACACCTGAGGGACGCTCTTCATCCAACCAAGCAAGTGACGTGGATGAAGAGCGTCCCGCATCCCCCAGGCCTACCGGGTGCAGCGTGATGGTGGTTAAACGCATACCAGCACTGTGTACAGTACAGCTTTCCTTAATAAAACGCCCCCGTTGAAATAATGCTCACTCACCAATCAATAAAGCCACTCTCGCCTTCAAGATCCTAACGCATCAGGCATCTACCGAAAGCGACCCATCGGGACGGAAGGAACCTCTGGCAGTCTCAAACTCTTTGCCGCAACCAATTTAATTCAACTTCAACAATCATCGTTCCCTGTAACTCCAAACCATCTTTTTTTTCATTTGTCCAGCCCGTAGAATAGTCCCTTTTAGTTTACGGAACTATTTCCCCAAAATACAGTACGTATAATGTAGATAGTACTAATTAAACCCAACCAGTTACCTTAGAATATTTCAGGCTATAATTCTAATTCTAATTTGTTACGTTTGGTAATCTAAGGTCCGCATTGGGCAAAAGCTAGAGATTGGCTGATTGGCCAGTTCAGTGTTGCTATTTCAACTATAACCTAGTAACTTTTAACTAGGATATTACACACCACTTTCCTGCTTCCAAATATCTAGTTTGTGGAAAGGAGTACAAACCTATGAGAAATCCTACCTGAAGTTGGTTGTGTAGGTGGTAAATACGCGCTTGTAGAAGTGGCATCTGTTCCTGCATGACACCTTGCATGAAGGCTTTGTGGCGCATCAGTTCGAGAGTGTCACCAGGGGTACTCAGAGCTTTCTCGGTTATTTCCTTGAGCTCATTCACCAGCCTGCCAAACGAAGATAAATAACAAGAGCAACGAGTTTCGTAATATCCACCCCACCCCCGAACTTCGTTATCCTTAAGCTTTTTTACTCGCCCGCTCTCTACTATAATAATCCTACGAATTAAATCAAAGAATCGGCGCACTTTCTCAGTTTTAAGACAAAAACAATAGAAGATCAAGAGAAACATACATTAGTAAAATAGGAACCTGCATTCAAAAGTACGAACACTTACTGTTCTACGTGGGGCAAAAGAATCGAGGACAATTTCTCACCGTAATATTAGTAATGACTTGGAATTTATCATCGGAAGAGACAAAAGTTGGTATTTCTGAGTTTCGGGCTGTTTGTTTGTTTGTTTTTTAGTTGGCGGCTGTTAGAACATAAAAAACTCAGAAAGTGTAGCAAAACCTCAATAAAGTATACTGAAAGTTCAAGAAATCGCTCAGAAACCGCAAGAATTGTTAGTTAAAGTCAAGAAATCCTCAGGTAACCTAAGAAATTTTTACATAAACATCAAATAATGGTTTATAAGCCGCAAGAAATGATAGTGAAATTCCATAAATCCTCGGGAACCTCAAGAAATGCTACAGATATATCAAAGGTACTATGAAAATCTAAATAACTGCTACAGAAACCTAAAAACTGTTTCATATACACAAGAGATACTATAAAATCTTCGAAAACTGTAATAAACCTCAAGAACTACTAAATGAAAAGGATTAATGCCTACAAAAATTTCAAGAACTGCTACAGAATCCTCAAATATAGAAAACTAAAGAATTGCTACAAAAACTCAAAATTTGATGAACATATATCAAGAACCACTAGCGAAACATAAAGATGTCTCAAAGAAAGCTTAAAACTGCTAAATAACTCTCAATAATTGCTACAGGAACCTAAAATAACGCTACATAAAGGTTAAAAAACGATTCGAAAACTCAGAAACTGAGATAAAAACTCAAGAAGCCTCTAAAACTGATATATAATAAGCAAAACCTGCTACATATAACTCGAGAAACCTCAAGGGCTGCTACAAAAAACATAAATTGATACAGAAACATCAAAAAACCATTTAGAATTCCTTCAATTTGATTTCGGAAACTCGGGAATTGCTAAAGAAGCTTCATCAACAGCTATATAAACACGAAGAACTGCTAGATAAACCTGAAAACAAAGATAAATCTGGAGAACTGCTATATAAACCTCCGTGACTGATTTATAAACATCAAGAACTGCTACAAAATCTTCAAGAGCTGCTACAATACCCTCAAAACTGCTACAGGAACCTAAAGAACTCAACTAAAGATAAAAAAACTACTGCATACACTTCCACAACTGCTAGACTAGAAAAATTTCATGAATTTGGTTAAGATACATTTAGACCGGATACAGAAACCTCAACAGCTACTAAAAAACATCTAAAACATATACATAAACCTAGAGAACTTCTATTTAAGCCTTAAGCACTGCAACAGAAACCTAAAGAAACAACTACATAAAATAAATTACTCATTCAAAAATATCAAGAACCGCTACATAATGTCAAGAAGTACCACGGAAACCTCTCTCTTGGTTCAGGGACTTCAAGACCTGTAAAAGAAATCTCAGGAACTGCTAGAGAAACATCAACGACTACTAGAAAAACCAAAAAACTGAAACAGCAACTTCGAAACCTGAGTCAAAAAGCTCAAGAAGTGGTATAGAACCCTCAACAAACGAAACTTGAAATACGACCTTTACAGGGTTATACTCACATATGCCTTCAATGTCGTACTTTTGAGGATTGGCTCCTTAACTACGAACTTTTCTGGCTATTTTCAACGCCCAAACTAACATCCCCACCTCCCAGGCACATCATATGTTCTCGTGCTATGTAGTGTAAGATAACGTCATATTTTCCATCTTTAGTGTGAATAATCTGAATTTCCATCACAAGCTCACTCACAATCACCGTCCATGCACACCCTACTAAACAAAATATCAACCATTTACACTTCTGTCAAGAAAATATCATCCAATTACTCCTATATCAACAAAATACCATCCACTTACTCCTCTGTCAACAAAACATCATCCACTTACTCCTCTGTCAACAAAATATCATCCACTTACTCCTCTGTCAACAAAATATCCTCCACTTACTCCTCTGTCAACAAAATATCCTCCACTTACTCCTCTGTCAACAAAACATTATCCGCTTACTCCTCTGTCAACAAAATATAATCCACTTACTCCTCTGTCAACAAAACATCATCCACTTACTCCTTTGTCAACAAAATATCATCCACTTACTCCTCTGTCAACAAAACATCATCCACTTACTCCTCTGTCAACAAAATATCATCCACTTACTCCTCTGTCAACAAAACATAATCCACTTACTCCTTTGTCAACAAAACATCATCCACTTACTCCTTTGTCAAAAAAAATCATTCACTTACTCCTCTATCAACAAAATACCATCCACTTACTCCTCTGTCAACAAAACATCATCCACTTACTCCTCTGTCAACAAAATATCATCCACTTACTCCTCTGTCAACAAAACATCATCCACTTACTCCTTTGTCAACAGAATATCATCCACTTACTCCTTTGTCAACAAAATATCATCCACTTACTCCTCTGTCAACAAAATATCATCCACTTAGTCCTCTGTCAACAAAACATCATCCACTTACTCCTTTGTCAACAGAATATCATCCAATTAATTCTCTGTCAACAAAATATCATCCACTTACTCCTCTGTCAACCAAATATCATCCACTTACTCCTCTGTCAACAAAACATCATCCACTTACTCCTCTGTCAACAAAATATCATCCACTTACTCCTCGGTCAACAAAACATCATCCACTTGCTCCATTGTCAACAAAATATCATCCACTTACTCCTCTGTCAACAAAATATCATTCACTTACTCCTTTGTCAACAAAATATCATCCAATTACTCTTCTCTCAACAAAACATCATCCACTTACTCCTCTGTCAACAAAATATCATCCACTTACTCCTCTGTCAACAAAATATCATCCACTTACTCCTCTGTCAACAAATAACCATCCACTTACTCCTCTGTCAACAAAACATCATCCACTTACTCCTCTGTCAACAAAATATCATCCACTTATTCCTTTGTCAACAGAATATCATCCACTTACTCCTCTGTCAACAAAATATCATCCACTTACTTCTCTGTCAACAGAACATCATCCACTTACTCCTCTGTCAACAAAATATCATCCACCTACTCCTCTGTCAACAAAACATCATCCACTTAATCCTCTGTCAACAAAATATCATCCACTTACTTCTCTGTCAACAAAACATCATCCACTTACTCCTCTGTCAACAAAATATCATCCACTTACTCCTTTGTCAACAGAATATCATCCACTTACTCCTCTGTCAACAAAATATCATCCACTTACTCTTCTGTCAACAAAACATCATCAACTTACTCCTCTGTCAACAAAATATCATCCACGTACTCCTCTGTCAACAAAACATCATCCACTTACTCCTTTGTCAACAAAATATCATCCACTTACTCCTCTGTCAACAAAAAATCATCCACTTACTCCTCTGTCAACAAAATATCATCCACTTACTCCTCTGTCAACAAAACATCATCCACTTACTCCTCTATCAACAAAATACCATCCACTTACTCCTCTGTCAACAAAACATCATCCACTTACTCCTCTGTCAACAAAACATCATCCACTTACTCCTCTGTCAACAAAATATCATCCACTTATTCCTTTGTCAACAGAATATCATCCACTTACTCCTCTGTCAACAAAATATCATCCACTTACTTCTCTGTCAACAGAACATCATCCACTTACTCCTCTGTCAACAAAATATCATCCACCTACTCCTCTGTCAACAAAACATCATCCACTTACTCCTCTGTCAACAAAGTATCATCCACTTACTCCTCTGTCAACAAAATATCCTCCACTTACTCCTCTGTCAACAAAACATCATCCACTTACTCCTTTGTCAACAAAATATCACCCACTTACTCCTTTGTCAACAGAATATTATTCACTTACTCCTCTCTCAACAAAATATCATCCACTTACTCCTCTGTCAACAAAATATCATCAACTTACTCCTCTGTCAACAAAACATCATCCACTTACTCCTCTGTCAACAAAATATCATCCACTTACTCCTTTGTCAACAAAATATCATCCACTTACTCCTCTGTCAACAAAATATCATCCACTTACTCCTTTGTCAACAAAATATCATCCACTTACTCTTCTGTCAACAAAACATCATCCACTTACTCCTCTGTCAACGAAATATCATCCACTTACTCCTCTGTCAACAAAATATCATCCACTTACTCCTCTGTCAACAAAATATCATCCACTTACTCCTCTGTCAACAAAATATCATCCACTTACTCCTCTGTCAACAAAACATCATCCACTTACTCCTCTGTCAACAAAATATCATCCACTTACTCTTCTGTCAACAAAATATCATCCACTTACTCCTCTGTCAACAAAACATCAGCCACTTACTCCTCTGTCAACAAAATATCATCCACTTACTCCTCTATCAACAAAATATCATCCACTTACTCCTCTGTCAACAAAATATCATCCACTTACTCCTTTGTCAACCAAATATCATCCACTTACTCCTCTGTCAACAAAATATCATCCATTTACTCTTCTCTCAACGAAATATTATCCACTTACTCCTCTGTCAACAGAACATCATCCACTTACTCCTCTGTCAACAAAATATCCTCCACTTACTCCTCTGTCAACAAAACATCATCCACTTACTCCTCTATTAACAAAATACCATCCACTTACTCCTCTGTCAACAAAACATCATCCCCTTACTCCTCTGTCAACCAAACATCATCCACTTACTCCTCTGTCAACAAAATATCATCCACTTACTCCTCTATCAACGAAATATTATCCATGCAGGACTTTATCAACACAGTATGATTAATTTCCTTTACTGTCCATACAATATCATTCACTTGCCCATCTATCCACGCAATATCATCCGCTCATTTCTCTAACAATGCAATATCATCCATTTCATCTTCTATCAACGCAATATCAGCCACTTTTCCTGTAAAAACGCAATATCATCCACTTACTCCTCTTTCAACGCATTATCTTCGTATGACACCTTTCTCAACAGAATTTCATCAACTTCTCCTCAGTCAACGCAATGTCATGTAATTACATCTCTGTCAACGCATTACCATCCAGCTAAACCTTACTCACAAACTCTTATCAACTTATTCCTCTGTCAACACAATATCTTCCACTTACCCCTCTAGCAACAAAAGATCATCCATTTCCTCCTCTATTAACACAATACCATGCATTTTAACCTCTGCCAATACAATATCATTTACTTACTACTCTGGCAACACAATATCATTCACTTACCTCTCTAGCAACAAAAGATCATCCATTTCCTCCTCTTTTAACACAATACCATGCACTTTCACCTCTGCCAATACACTATCATTTACTTACTATTCTGGCAACACAATATTATCTACTTACTCCTCTGTCAACACAATATCCCTCACTTACTCCTTGTCAGCACTTTCTCAAACATTCATTCGAGTAACTGACCTTATTTGCGGCCTTTCCAACCTTCTCACGACTTGACACTCACTCTCGTATATCCTTTTTACAAATCTATTTCCATCCTCCTTCCCTACATAGCTCTACCACCTCAGGTACACTTTCACTCAGAACCCTCATTCACACCATTCTTTATACTATAAGTATAACTCACACCGTCGTTTCTCACTCACTCCATCCACCTTTCGCACACAAGGCCTCCTTCTCAATTTGTCTATTTTTGCTTCTCTCCCTCGAACTCTTTCTTTCTTCCTTCCATACCATAGTCTCCCTCCAAGTATTCTCCCATGCAGCTTTCCGACACATTCCTTACGTGTGGTCACAATCTGCCTCATCATTTTACTTTTTTTATTCATTTTCATTATTTAGTTTAGGTATAATTCGAAAATTTGCCCTTCGAACAGCTGTTGATTAGAACAATTAAATTCTCAACAATTGTGTTTCGAACAATTGATATCAAACCTTATAAACAAATCTTATTAATCCCTGAATTCTCCTTCTCACCTGCCCAATCATACACTTTAAGTGCGCCTAACATGCAACAATCAAATGACTTATTTTCTCTTAGTTCTTGCATTATCTTTTCATTTTTTCCTTTATTCAATGGTGTAATAACAACATTCTTTGACCCATCACGCACTGTTTCACTTTCTCTTATAACACACTTACGTGACCCATTTCATAGCACAATAACACAGTCAATTAGCGTTTACTTTTAAGCTAGAAATGCCATATTAATTAGAAGTGAAACTTTATTTAGGGTTAACTTTGACACACAGGTTCCTCCCAGTGTCTGAAGAACACACTTGAAACAGAAGCTACATTGAACCGTGGCTTCCCAACCAAAGGTTCCCACAATGGTATCTACCGAAATTTGACCTGAAACGGAACTCTATACGGTTGCAACCATAACTGATGTGGCTTAACTTCACGGTGATAAGCTAGTTTTTCCACTCAAATTGAACAAACGTACTGAGTCGCTGAATCGACGTAGATCTTGTGAAGATGACCTAAAAGATCTCTTCTGAAGCCGGAGACGCGAGAAACGAGGGCGTCGACGAGCTGTTTACAATGGAGTTCATACATCCCAAGCTCTACAATCTAAAATTAATATAAAATTGATATAAAAATACAATTAACACCTACCACATTCTAAAACATTATTTTTTATTCACTTTAAATTTTCCTTCACCTACATCCGCAAACCTTTCAACAGTTACATCCTCAGCACCTTCCCACACAGCACGCTCTTTTCAGGAAACATCCACCAGAACATTTTGGAGACCTCAACCCGATATATCTCCGTACAACATCACACTCATCATAAATATTATCCTCGAGTGACCCATACACCAACGCATTTACATCAACTACAGCCTAATTGATGAGAACCTCATCACTAGCCAAGCAACAAGACTTTAACTTCTTCAATATAACTACCACAACAAATTCTCGCTTTCAGCTGAGTAGAGCGTGGTCTGATGGTACAGAGGAACTCACTGACATGGGATCAAATCCACCCAAGTTCCCATAACAAACACAAATATCATTAAATTAAATCATAAGTGACATTCAGGTATTCAGTGCCAAACGATTAAGGGATTTATGATTTACCCTTGAGGAACATTTTTGTTGTGGGGGAGAAATTGTTCAAGTGATTTTTACTCTTGTTATCAAACAGCCCAAGTGATTTATAATTTAATCCTGATGAAGATTTTTACTCTTTTGGGCGAATAAATCAAGTGATTTACGATTTAATCTTGATGGAGATTTTCAATGAAGTGAACAAACAACTCAAGCGATTTATGATTTGACT
This sequence comes from Ceratothoa steindachneri, assembly GCA_963969495.1. Taxonomy (NCBI): domain Eukaryota; kingdom Metazoa; phylum Arthropoda; class Malacostraca; order Isopoda; family Cymothoidae; genus Ceratothoa; species Ceratothoa steindachneri. Next base: position 62,315,732 of record OZ018323.1, on the reverse strand, counting down.
CTAATGGAGAATTTTTCCTGTAAAATGCAAACGAATTATGAAAGTGATTTCCTGATTTGTAATGTTCTATTCAACGTGTAGTGGCCTACTTACATCATAGCAAATTGATCTCCTTAGTGTAGTTTGTGTGTGTCATTTTTATTTAGTGTCTTTAGTGCTACCTCCAGCTTTGGTATTATGCTAATTTTTTCTAGCAAATCTCACGTCTTTTATTGTCACGTTCTGCTCTCGATGCTTCCTCGTTCAGACACAAAATTGTTAATTATCCAGAGCTTGTTTCCGTGATTAGACACCTGTATCGCAATGCTACTTCAGTGGATGCGTAGCCTCTTGCCTTGAAGATTTATTACCTCGGTTTAAATTCTCTCGGTCAACGTGTGCTGCTTCTCTCTTCTGTCTCGCCCCATCTACTGACCTTACTCCCACATGACTGTTTATTTCATACTTCCCTACGGTGCTTGTAACTCTGGGGTTCTTTCTCTCTCTCAAATCACCTGTGAAAGTCCCTCCTAATTCCATCAACAATATAAAGTCCTTTGGGTTTAATGTCATAAGTACACTGAGCAATATTCTCCAGGAGACTCCAACACAGAGCCCGTCTCTTCTCCATCGATATCTTCCTCCCTTTAACAATCCATCTTGACTTTTCTCCTTATGCGTGGACTTTTTAAACTGCCACTCCGTATCTAGAAGCAAGGTTGATTTCATTTGTAACTTTATCTTTCATTCAATTAGAGCTCTTTGGTGTGGCAGAGAAATAGCTTTTTATCACTTAAACTTCATTTCATCCACCGCTTGTCTCGAATGAAACTCCTGCTTCCATAACATCTTTGAAGTTCTTTCGTCTTTTGCTCTGGTGCCTCCTCTCAAAATTTTGGTTGTTTGCTGATCACTTGATCATCCATCATACAGATTCTTTGACCAGTTGAATGAAATTTTGACTCAGCCAATTCTACCTCCTCTACCTCAACTCTATTTATCCTCCTCTAAACCTTTCACATCTACTTGCATACATCGAAATGCGCTTGGTTTTGTTGTCTCACAATTCCAACGCATAGCCGCACTATAATCGACTCCTTGATAATGATTGTGATAGAACGAGTTGAATCTGTGTTAAATTCAACTCCTATCCCAGATTAGTTAAAACCTCGAGGAGGCCCACGTGCATCTTCAATTCGAGGCTTGGAGTCTTATCAACAGCTGCCGGACGTCAATGTTTAAACAAGGAGGTTATCGTCCCCCCGTTCGCCCCCATACGCCGACCTCGCCAGATCGAGTTAGGCTTATGAACAGATAAGGCATTTTTTCTCCGGCCCAGCTGTGCGTTCCCTCCAAGCTTTCACTCCATTTTCCCCCACGCCAAGGAGATGTCCTGGCTATTTATATGGAAACTTTACCACTAAGATCAGATTGGAGATCCAGATTTTCGTCGCGAAACATCACCACGACCCTCTCTCCCTTTGTGCGCCAAGGGACCTCGGCCTCGAGATTCACCATCACTTGTCCAGGAGGACAATATTCCTTGAGTGCCAAAGGTTCGAGCCTTTAGTGACGTCAAGTCCCCAAGGCATTCCCCCCTGCTGTTCAAGGAGAACAGCATTAGAACAGTCATTGTTCGTTTTGAGCCCTTCGCCAAGAAACGGTTCTCATCCCCCCCCCTGTTGTTCAATGAGAACAACATTAGAACAGCCATTGTTCGTTTTGAGCCCTTCGCCAAGAAACGGTTCTCACCCCCCCCCCCCTGTTGTTCAAAGGAGAACAACATTAGAACAGCCATTGTTCGTGAGCCTGTAGACAAGAGACGGTTCTCATCCCCCCTTTGTTCAGAAGAGAACAACCTAGAACAGCCATTGTTCTTCCAGCCGTTCGTCGAGAAACGGTTCTCCTTCCCAAGACGCCACGTCAGGATCATCTTATCCCCCCCCCCTTTGGCTGGAACTCGCCAGCGGACCGAATATTCATTCAAGTACCTTCCACCGCGCCCTAATGAAGTTACGTAAGCCAAGCGTCACCTTTTGAGTATTGATCCCTTATTTGTCAATTCTATCCTGTGCTTTAAATGGTTTATCGAACCATCCCATCTCTTTAACTCCATATTTGTTTTACCTTTTTTGATCCCTTAAATCCTTGGATTAGCCCGAGTCTCCACGACCCTTTCCATTCTGTTTGTCAATATTTTCCGTTTTTGTGTATTGTTTATAGTTATTATTAATAAAACTCTATTTTATTAATGATAGCAATATTATTATCCTTGAGCTCAGTTCCACTTCTTAAGCATTTTTGAAGATACATAATATCGGCCGCCAAGACAGTAAAACGCACTCTAGAGATAATTAAGGAAGTTCCCTCAACGAATAGTGTTATATATAGTATCGTCGGGAGTCATTCTACGACATATATATATATACTATTTAATTTGGTATCAGGTGTGTAAGGTTTAACGCTATATCTTTGCAAACACTGGTCTCAGTCGAGTAAAGCATAGTGTTATTCGTTATAATAATAGAATATAGTAGTTCCCTTTTGTTTTAACGATTGCTATCCCCTTTTTTTTGAAACTTAAGAAGCTGGAGTAGCTCAAGGAACGGTTATAATAATTTGTTTGTGTTTTTTCGTGATTTTAGTCAGTGGTTATTTAGAGTAAGAAACCAAGTACGAATAGGTCAGTGCCCATATTTAGGTAGGCTAATTCTTGTTGCGAGGAATTTTAGTTGGTTGACTAGTGCGCCCCCAAGTGCAAAGATGACTCCGTTCGAAATCTTTAAAGCGCAAGGAGAGTCCTGTGGACTTTCCGGAAAAGAACTAACTGAGTACATTCTAGAGGAGCAAAGAAAAAAGGAAGAAAGAGAAATACAACGAGAAGAAAGAGAAATACAACGAGAAGAAAGAGATAGAGAGGAACGGATAAGACTAGCTGACCTTCAGGTTGAATTAGCTCGGATTAAAGCAGAAATTCAAAGAAAAAAGGTAGAAAAAGAAAGAGAAAGAGAGGAACGGGAAAGAGTAATCCAACGAGAAGAAAGAAGGACGGACTCGCGCTCCTTCCCAGGAAAGCTGACAAAGTTTCCGAGCCCCGTAAAACCCCAAAACTTCTTTCCCCAAAACCAACAACGGGACTCCAAACCTCCCGTTAAGACTTCTCCTCCATCTCTCTTCCCGAAGCGACCAACCATATGCTTCACCTGTGGAGTAGAAAACCACATGAGCTGGAATTGCCCCCAAAATTCTAGGCTTAAAAGCGGACCAGGCAACCAAGTTCACCAGATTAATGCGACCCCGGCTCCTTCGGTGGTGCAGACCCAAGCAGAAACTTCTCCCCCTCCGTCAGGCCACCAGGTAAATTTTGTTTTTGGTAAAAGTTCATCGGGAACTTTGAAATATGAGGAGGGCAGCGTGGACAGCTGTCGAGTATCGACTCTCGTCAGGGACACAGGATGTACATGCTTCATCGTGTCCGACGAACTCCTCCCAGTGGCCTCTAACCACGAAAAATTTGCGGTGGTACGTGACTACCTTGGGCGGGCGAACAGATTCCCCGTCGCTAGATGTTACCTGCAGTGTCAATATTATAATGGCTGGGCTGAAGTCATTGTAGCACCAATAAAATTCTGTTCCGTACTTATAGGAAAGAGCCCCCAAGTAAGTTTCGACCCTGTGTTTCAGGCCGCCCTTCCTCAAGGCCGAGATAAGAAAGAAGCCCAGGAGCCCGTCCCCATCAGAACCCCGATACCGTCCGATTTCTCGGAGACCCCTAACCAGGACTTCAGGACGGAAAAAGAGGAATGTGATTCACTAAAACCCTTAGGTGATAAGGCCCCAGACAAGGACACGGAGACTGTCCCTGGACCCCAAGAAAAAAAGAAACCCCAACGCGCCCATGGAGATACCTTCGTAGAACTGGACGAAGCATCGGCGCTTGAAGAGGATTGCCCCGCGGAGTCCCTTAAGGTAATCCAGACAGTGTGCATCCAACCTGATGCCGATTACCCTCCTCATTCCCTACCAGGCGAGTCTTTGGAACCCTCCGAACTGAAAAGTGACGCGCAGCTGACACCACGTCAGAAGAGTCAGATACAAGAACTAATTAAATGGAATCACCATTTACCCGCCCTATTAGCTCTTTTCGAGCAACTGCGTGAAAATGGCCTCACCATTGGCCCCAGCAAATACTATTTTGCTCACGAACCCATTAAATATTCGGGTTTCAAAATAGGACCAAGCCAGTTAGCTCCCCCAGAGAACAAGATTAAGGCAATGGCCGACATGCCCCTCCCGATTACAAAGAAGCCATTAAGATCGATCCTAGGATCAGCTTCTCCCTATCAGCGATTTGTTCCGAATTTCGCTGCAATTTTGGCCCCCCTATGCCCCCTTCAGGAAAAGAATTTCCCCGATCGTTTACGTTGGAATGATGTCGCTGTTTCCCATTTTAATCAGCTCAAAAGTAAGTTCATTTCTGCCCCCATTTTTAAGTTGCCCAACCCGGAAAAATCCTTTGGGGTTAAGACCGACGTGATCAACGAGTGCATTGGAGGTGTACTCCTTCAATACGTGGATGACAGAACGAGTCATCCAGTTGCATATGCTAGTCGTCAACTATTACCACGCGAAGAGAGATATGCCACTAGAGAAAAGATAGCTCTATCAATTATCTGGGTCATAGACAAATTCAAGCTGTACTTGTTATGTAAAGATTTTCAAATAGGAACCGACCACCGTCCGTTAGCCTATATTAGGAATTTGAGACACTCAAACGGCCGCATCATGCGCTGGAGTTTACTCTTGCAAGAGAATCAATTTAAAATAAATTATATCAAAGGTTCCGATAACCAGGTCGCTGACGCACTCAGTAGGAATGCGTTACCGAATAGCGTAGAACAATTGTACTCATAGGATTAGTATCTCCATGTAGGTATATACCGTCTTGTACGACTTAATTTAAGATTCTTTTGTAATATAGTTAATTAATGTATATGTCTGAATTTTGTAACGCTCAATGTCTAATTTTTTTTTGATGTATATATATTTGTTCTTATTAATTTACGTATAAATTATTTTGTCCCGTATGTACTAAGTTTATAACATTTCATTGTTCCATGCCCTTTTTTTTTATTAAGTTGTATTAAAGGTTATTTTCCCCTGTAATCTAAAGATCAAAATAATCATGTACTGAGGTAATACTAGTTAGGTGCAGGAAGATACGGTTGGTACAAGAAAACGAGTTCCCTACAACGGAGCTCTATCGTTGTCCCTTCTCTCTTTTTTTTTTCGAAGTGACAACTTCCCCTGGAATGGAGGGGTGTGATAGAACGAGTTGAATCTGTGTTAAATTCAACTCCTATCCCATATTAGTTAAAAACTCGAGGAGGCCCACGTGCATCTTCGATTCGAGGCTTGGAGTCTTATCAACAGCTGCCGGACGTCAATGTTTAAACAAGGAGGTTATCGTCCCCCCGTTCGCCCCCATACGCCGACCTCGCCAGATCGAGTTAGGCTTATGAACAGATAAGGCATTTTTTCTCCGGCCCAGCTGTGCGTTCCCTCCAAGCTTTCACTCCATTTTCCCCCACGCCAAGGAGATGTCCTGGCTATTTATATGGAAACTTTACCACTAAGATCAGATTGGAGATCCAGATTTTCGTCGCGAAACATCACCACGACCCTCTCTCCCTTTGTGCGCCAAGGGACCTCGGCCTCGAGATTCACCATCACTTGTCCAGGAGGACAATATTCCTTGAGTGCCAAAGGTTCGAGCCTTTAGTGACGTCAAGTCCCCAAGGCATTCCCCCCTGCTGTTCAAGGAGAACAGCATTAGAACAGTCATTGTTCGTTTTGAGCCCTTCGCCAAGAAACGGTTCTCATCCCCCCCCCTGTTGTTCAATGAGAACAACATTAGAACAGCCATTGTTCGTTTTGAGCCCTTCGCCAAGAAACGGTTCTCACCCCCCCCCCCCTGTTGTTCAAAGGAGAACAACATTAGAACAGCCATTGTTCGTGAGCCTGTAGACAAGAGACGGTTCTCATCCCCCCTTTGTTCAGAAGAGAACAACCTAGAACAGCCATTGTTCTTCCAGCCGTTCGTCGAGAAACGGTTCTCCTTCCCAAGACGCCACGTCAGGATCATCTTATCCCCCCCCCCTTTGGCTGGAACTCGCCAGCGGACCGAATATTCCTTCAAGTACCTTCCACCGCGCCCTAATGAAGTTACGTAAGCCAAGCGTCACCTTTTGAGTATTGATCCCTTATTTGTCAATTCTATCCTGTGCTTTAAATGGTTTATCGAACCATCCCATCTCTTTAACTCCATATTTGTTTTACCTTTTTTGATCCCTTAAATCCTTGGATTAGCCCGAGTCTCCACGACCCTTTCCATTCTGTTTGTCAATATTTTCCGTTTTTGTGTATTGTTTATAGTTATTATTAATAAAACTCTATTTTATTAATGATAGCAATATTATTATCCTTGAGCTCAGTTCCACTTCTTAAGCATTTTTGAAGATACATAATATCGGCCGCCAAGACAGTAAAACGCACTCTAGAGATAATTAAGGAAGTTCCCTCAACGAATAGTGTTATATATAGTATCGTCGGGAGTCATTCTACGACAATGATCTATGATCACTTTCTTATCTAATACTGTCCCTCTCTTCTATTTTCATCTAACCTTCTCTTGGCCCCTACCATCTCTTTCGCTATCTTTTTGTTTTCATAAGTGACTATTTAAAACGAACCTTCATCTAATCTCACATCTTCTTCTACTGGACACTGCATCACTTAAAATTAAACTAAATGATTCACTTCGCTCTCTTTCGCTGATCTTTTCTTCCATCCTTGATGTTTATGCAATACTCCTTGCTATACCGGTCATTTTCGACGTTCCCCTTGGTTCTTCCGTAATATGCGGAGAGCTTTCCAGCACAAACAATGCTGCCAGAGGCGTCTTAAGACTGCTCTTGTTCGTAGTGCCAAGAAAACTGCTTCTTCCTCACAAAAGGCCTGTTCCCTTCTTAACTCGATTTATTACAACCCTCTATTATCACCTTCTCCCTGTTTCTACCCTCAGCCATTCGTACATTTAACGCCTATTTCTCACTTTAGGGGTACCATCAAATTTTATATACTGCTGTTTGCCTAATTCTAAAGAAACCATACCTAGACCGAAACGACCCAACAAACTATCAACCAATCTTTCAACCACCGTTCGCCTCTAACATCCTTGAAAGGCAAGTGGCTGTCCAGGTTCTTGATCACATGTCTTCCTCCAACATTGATGAGATCTTCCAGTCTGACTTTCACTCAGTTCTAATCAGCTCCCCTGCATGTAACTGATTGCCTTTATCGATGGGCTAATGCTGGTCATCCTTCTATTCGATTACTTCTTGATCTCAAGGCAGCCTTTCATACTTTCAATCACACTGTTTGTCCTTTACTTCTTCCTGAAGTACTTAGAGTTCTGGAAGCCCAGTTGACTTGAATCTGTCCATGACATGGGTAATATATCTAGGTCGACGGATGTGAATTTGGGTGTTTTGCTTCTTCGGTTCTTGGTCAACTACTTTTCTTATTTATCTTCTGCCCTTAAAATTCTTATACATTGCTTGCATCTAGCATCTTATTTTTATACGGGTGACAGTGAAGTAGCTCTTTTTCTCATCGGCTTTGTATGCTAAGACTATAACAAATCTTCTATCCGCTTATTACATCACCACTGTATAGCTCTCCGACAAGTTTCTGAAACTCATTTATGCCTAAATTGAGGTGGCGTCATTCTCCATTCCTTCAGAGATCGCTCGCTGTAAAAATTGTTCTCTTTCTTTACTTTGATGGTTCTCAGATTTCATTTACTCTTTTTTTTTTTTAATATGAGTGTCACTCTCGATAGTCATCTGGCTTTGGAAGCTTGTACCTCGTTGTCCCTTGTGCTGGATGGGTGATCGTATTTCCCCCTGATTTTCTCCCCTGGCATGCAGAATGATCTTCCTGCTGCAATAAGCTCCTACAGCTTAGGGTCATTCAAGCTGGCATTGAAGATCCACCTCATTTCTCAAGCCTGTTCTTATTTAGTAAATAGGTGCTTTGTGAAAGACAATGCTTTGGAAAATCACAATACAAAAATTTGTATTACCATTAACAAGTTCAAATTCAGCTTCTATCTCGAAAGCATTGAGCTTAAAACATACGTCCAATAGACATTAGCCAACATCTCTTACCCCACTGCACTATTCGAGTCAGTAACAATCTCACTCAAATTCACTCCCACCTTCCAATTGCTCGCAGCTAGATTAATTTGGTATTAAATAATATAGCACGAATCCCCCCAGCTCGCCGATCAGTCTACAAACCCAAAATAAGTACTATTGATAGACTATCGTTTAAAATTTTAATTAATATTTACACTATTATAAAATATAAATTATGAACATGTCCAGTTTAGTTCTTTGGTTCTTTCCAAATCGACTTCAAAGTGAAATTAAATTTAATTTTCAGGAACCAAGTGGTGAAATAAAATAATACTTTGTAGTACTAATAATTCAATCCAGATAATATTACTTAAATTTTACCGTTATTTTTCATACCGTGGGTAGACTAGTAAATAATATTTAGTTTTGAATTAACATTCACACTTGAATTACTCTTTAATATTTAAATTAACATTTTAATTTATATTAATTCCCACTTCGAATTTGAGGAAAGGAGCCGCTGCCTTGGTACTGACGCGAGGCACTCAGGCAAAGTAAGACACATCGCGACTTTATATAAATATTATTTTAAAAAGTTCTAATGATTAGTTGTTTGAGATGCTGTCAAAGTGATTGGTAGTCTCGGTGAGAGTGTGTGCATGTACGAGCACAGAGATAGAGAGACGCCGAACACCGAGGAAATAGCGAGAGAGCTAGAGGTAGGTACTGAACGGTTGATGGCGAGTCACGAGACCGCTGGAGCAGAGTGAATGATTTGTGTCGAGTCCTATGTAGTGAGTCATTACTTTGACTCGTCCCAGTGATGAGTCAGTTTGACTCGCATCAGTAATATTAGGTTGGAAACAAAGTTCTCGCCCAACTATTTTTCAAAATTTATATTTAGATTTATATTTATTTAAAAATGCACAGTAGACTACGTCCCTATGCACGTTGAAAATCATTGTCAATAAAAGTTGTGCGAGAACTTTAGTTCCAACCTATTATAATCCTCTAGCGTATATCAAATGTAAGGTGAGCAACCTTGCTGCCGCTTATATCCGGAGAATTGGATGCCCTACCCACCCCCAACACCCGCAGCTTGCCTTACCCGGCCCACTGACTGCAAAAGCATATTCGTCCCTATATCTTCCACACTTTTTTTTACTTTCTTTAGCATCACCACATTTCTTTCCAGATTTCTCCTAACACACATGCGTCATACGCTCTCGTTGGAATGGCGACTTTAAATCCGAGAGCCTTTGTGCTATTTAAACCGATGTATCTCACTTATTCTTCAATCTTTGAAGAGTTCTTTGCTAAAAAGTGAAAGTGCTATGAATCTCTTTATTCCTTAGCATTATCAGACTGACGTGAAATTGTGTAAAGTTATTTATATCACACAAAAAGAGGCAACGCTCCACATCAACACCATTTAACTGTATCCATTAGACCAACTGTTTCAATTGACTATTTTATTCCTTCATTTTCGGAATTAGATTTATCTATTTGGATAGAGCCACTTGCTTGGTATGGGTAAGGAACTATTCTAAGGTTTGCCCGAGGCAGCTCAAGGCCACAACCATTGCTATAGTACCTGCATACGACCGCTGTATACATTATAGTTTAACTGACCATCAATTATATCCACTTACATGTTCTGAAGATGTCAATATTTCTTTCTTCAAGTGAGAAAATTCGGCAATTTTCTTCGTGTATTCTTCAAATTCGTGTTGTTCCGTCAAGAAATTCATCACCTCTTCTTCAGCCTGGAAGAATAATGAGTATGTTTATGATTAATAATAGTTAAGGAATTCATGTTTGTGAATATGGCGTATAAAAGGAGTTTCTAGAATACTGTAAACTGTTTCAAATCTAATATAAGCAATTTGAAAGTTCTAGTAATATAGAGTAAATTTATTAATTGAGTTTTATGGATCTTATAGAAGAGGTGATAGCAGTTCTGTATTTCATCAAAACCAGCTGATAGGCCACAGTCAAGCACCCTCTGTCTACTTAAATATTGATGTTATCCATTTGCTGACTTATGTTTATGTCTAATCATTGACACTAACGTGCCAAAAGTCATGGATTTGGAACGTAGTATCGTGTAAGAACCCTTCTAGCCCTGCGAAGTGTAGCGACTTGACATGGCATCGATTTTACAAGTAGCCTGAAGACCTGGAGATATGTTTACCAATGCCTTCTTGATAGGTGTCCACAGTTCCCTGGTTTTGTAGGTGCCGGATCTTGGGGCCGAATAGACCTGGCCAATGATCTCATAAATGCTCAATTGGGTTCATAACGTGATTGCCACACCATTACACTACTACTCCTTGAACTAATTCTGGGCAACTTGGACCAGATCACACGGTGTATCATCCTCCTGGAATATCCCATCTTTGTTGAAGTACATGAAGTACAGGGTGCCTTATTTTCAAGTGTGACCCAATGCCTTATAAGGTCTGCCTCACACGCGAACCCCTAGCATCAAAAGGAAAGAACTAAAACCCTGGTTCATCGGACCACGCCATATGTAACCAGTCTTCTATGGTCAAATTAACGACATTATGAGTGCTCGTACGATGCCTCGTCCAGTGTTGTGGTGTTAAGAGAGGCACACGATGTCCAATGGAAGTTAAAGACGCTGAACCGATCCGATGGTTCTGACATCCTTGAATGTGGATGCGATTTTGGCCAGTGTTGTTTGTTTGTTACCATGGTCAATTCTAGCTAGACGCCGTTGATCATGATAATCAAGCACCCTTAGTTGACCACTGCCATGTCCATGGTGGCTAGTTATACTTTCATGTATTCCTCGGTAACACCGGAGCTCGAGGGATGTTGAATGTCCACACAATTTCAGAAATGGAGCTCACGGAGTTGACGGTGTTCACACTGCCCCACGAACTTTAAAATCACAACTGAGTACAGATCTATTAATTTCCATGAGATGATTATACGGTATTTTTACCAACCATTAACTTTACCCATGACTTTCGATACTAGAGGATATATTTTATTTTCCGTTTGAGGAAATGATAATAACGTCTTGGCAACGGAATATTGTTGCGGGGCATAAATTCTAGAAGCGAAAACTGCCACCTTCTCCTCAAGACCGACATATCTGAATCTGATAGAAGTTCGTAGATGTGAGATGTGCGAGGCTAAATCAGAAGGAAAAACCTTAAGGCTCTTCCTTTCATACAAAATCATCATCAATTTAGTCATTTGTCGTCCACTGTTGAGAGAAACCCTTTCTCAGCTTCCATACACGATACAAAATCATAGGCTTCTCTATTCGACGAAATTTCATTCTGACTGCCATACCTACACTAAAATTGATATATCTGGACTTATTTAACCTTACTCTCAAATAACCTTACCCCGATCTAACAAAACCCCCACCAAACAACCTTAATCTAACCTAACTTTAGTCACCCCTACATCTACCCTAACCCTAAACCTATTCCAAAGCAAACGTACACTTACCTAACAAAATATAACCCTAATCTTATCTAAACCTTAACAAAAACTAGACATGAACCTTACCCTAACTTAAGCCTACTCTAACGTAAATCAGCAAAAACCTAACACAGCAGAACCCTACAAAAACCAATATATGTGTGTTCAACCTCATCAACCAATAATCTAACTTAACCAAACTTATTCTATCAAAACTCTAATCTAAACAAACCTTAACCCCCAACTAAGATTAACTTAATCTACCCTAACCTTAACTATCAACAGCCCTCACCTATCCAAACCTTAAACTAACCTGACCTTAATCTAAGAAAGATTTACCTAACCACAGCTCTAATCTAACCCAACCATAAACTAAACGATGCAAGTCCTAGCCTTAACTAACCCTACCCAAACCGAATTTCAACCAAGCTTAGCTACTAGCCAACCAAACTAACCTAACTTTGGCTAACTCCACTTAACTTTAATTAACCTAAACGTGACCTAAATCTAACCCTACTCTAACCTAAACCTAACCAAACCTTATATAACCTCACTCGAACTAACCTTAACCAAAACCTTACCACAGCCAACTTTAACCCTAACGCATCGTAACGTAACCTAACCTCAACTAAACTTAATTTTACCCGACTCTAAAATAACATAACCCTAGTTAAACTGCACTGGACATACCATGGCATGTGGTTACTATAGTAACGCTAAGCCTCCTCAACACTCCATGGGAAACGCTTGGGCGACGCTTTTTATCCACGCCAAGTAACTCAACATCCAATAAACCAATTTAACATCCCTAGAAAAAGAACTGTGTTAATTGGTTATTTTAACCTTCACTTTTGCCTTGGTAGTAAGATTTAACGTGGCATCCACCAGTGAGTGAAAAAGACCCCCTGCTGGGTAAAAACGATCCTGCTTGATAATGCGATGATAAAAGTGAATGTTAACATACCCAATTGATACAGTTATTTATAGGGCTGTTAAATTGGTCTATTAAATACAATTCGTTATGGTTATTTTAAAATCCACTCTTTTACGTGGGTTCTAAGTATGAAAGATGTGATTGGGAAGCCTGTTAGTACTCACGGATCCGTCAATGATGGTGTCATAACGCGCGAATCGCTTGGCGTACTCGGTCGGTCCTCGACTCTGCGCTTGCAACTCTTCGGTCAATTGCTCACGAAGGGAATCGACGAACTTTCCGCAGATTTCTGGCTGCAATCAAGGAGATAAATCGCATTTAATGTAAAGTGAAACCAATGATGGCTGGAATGGTTGGAAGAAGTTGAAAATAAAGTGTGAAGTGAAATGAAATTATATAGTAATGACGACGAGTTACGATGCCAGAAACGTAGAGAGCCCTCAAACTCCTGTTCCTTCTTTCGTCACACGAACAAGGTTACCTCGAGTAGGAATTTGTATCATGAGTATGTAAACGGTGTCCATGAGCACATTTTATATACATTGTACACATGTCATCACAAGTAAGAAGCAATCTCTGCTCACTTGGGTGGGTACACCGTTTGTCGCCATGTGCAATCACGAAACTTGAATTTCGTAGAAACAATCACGAAACTTCTATTTGGAAGAAGCAATCACGCAACTTAACTCTTGTAGAAGCAAGCGCGAAACTTGAATCTTGAAGAAGCAATCACGCAACTTGACTTTCGTAGGAGCAAGTACGAAAGTTGAATTTCGTAGAGGCAATCACAAAATTTTAATTTCGTAGAAGCATTCACGAAACTTGAATGTCATAGAAACAATCGCGAAATATGAATTTCGTAGAACGAAGAGATAAGCAAGAATTTCCTGAAAACGTTAGGGGCTCTTAAAAATGGCTCCATCTGAGCAGTCAAATTTTAATTATTGTTTTCAGTTGAGATTTGGCCACCGATTTTTGTTGAGGGTTTATTGGGGAGAGGGGCTTTTCTAATAGGGTCATACAAATCAACCTAGGATCCGAACCACTCTTTGTTCTCTGAGACCAACAGGCAAAGAAAGATTAATCGTAACTCCAACCGGCAACTATCCATCCTCGATGTCACTTAACCCCCTCAACTGGACAGTAGGTGCTTTAATCGGCTAGTATTTAGCTTAAATTCTAAATAATAGATGCTAAAAATAATTAAAGCACTATTACTCAGTAGTAGAAGCAGGAGGAGGAGAAAGGTGGGAGGGGAGGAAGAGGAAGAGGAGGAGAAGAAGGAGCAAGAGGAGTAGAAACAATAACAGCAGCAACAACAGTGGTACAACATACGGTGATATATACTCACTCAACCAGATCCTCAGACCATCAACGATTATTCACTTAAACGTGACCTTAGATTCACTCAACCTCAAGTAGGCTGCAATCTCACATAATGTTGGGTTGCGTTGGGTTGACTAGGATCAGGTAAAGGGGGAACGTCTGTGTTTGAACCTTTAAACCCCTGGACCCCATTGTCATTCGCCAGGCGCTAATCTTAGTTGTTAATTGAGGATGTTAACAAAAGTTGTTAGCATGAATCTTCTACACAATATATAAACGTAAAAGTCATGAACATAAAGTTTTCTGTTTGCTATTAACGAGGCACGTTAATAAGTCGACGAATCTTTATCATAAATTATAACGTTAATATCATCAGGGTGACATCGCTCACAGAGAATGTTATCTAGATTTTTTAACTGAGACGTTATTGTGATTCTTTGCTCAATATTGTCTTAACGTTGTACTTTAATGGAGTTATCAGAACACGAAGCTCCTATTCATAATATTTCGGTTACTTTTCCATATCGTAAATTGAACACTAAGGAAACCATCAGTAAAGATGTTAACCTACATATAAAGTCTAAAAAAAACTATCCTGAAAAAAATTGCGGATGACGTCACTCAACTCCTTACATTCAAATATCAATTGCTCAGTCAA